>JABSTQ010010954.1:600000-949953 GCA_013358835.2 Ixodes persulcatus | reverse complement strand
AACGTTGTGGAATCTGCTACGTAGTCGTGACGTAGCAGATTCCTCTGGAGCAGCGCCGCTCTTTGGAAGTACGCTCAACTGTTTAAAGTCACCTCGGCCTGAACGTGTTTGCCCCTTTTCGAATGAATGCGAAAGCTTGATAATGTGGATGCTTGGGCAAGTTGGTAATTCATGCTTGGATGGAACAGCGCGGATGAAGAGTCACACTCACATGCACACAAGAAGCAAACAGACTCGCAGCGCTGACTTTCAACTCAGTTCTATATTTCTTCTTCCTCAAATCTTCTTCTTCACCTTTGCCGTTAATGAGAACAATTTAAATTGTTACACACCAGAGACCAAATAGCCAATACACATTAAAAATAACTAATAATTAAATAAATCATGCAAAGACAACTAAAGAAAATAATACTAAAAATTAAAAATTAAAAATTAAATGTAAAAAATAATAAAGCGAAAAATTTCTCATCACTCCTGGTGCTTTGATGATATCTCTAGATAAACCAATAGAACCCTTTCAAAAGTCGGAGTCACCTTGTGGCAGTCCCATGAGCTCCAATATTGCCGCTCTAATGGCGGGGATAGAAGATCATGCTCGGCTAAATCAAGCACCCTCCATTTCGTGAGTCGAAGGTGACGTAAGGGGACCAACACCTTTTCCCCTTTCTGCTCTATGCTTTCAAAGACGTTCGCATTTTCTGGTGCGGAGAAGCTGTGTAGTGCCGCCATTAAAGCGTCGGGTTTGGCTCTGTACAGGGTGGGTAGACTGACTTTCGGGAAGGGTCTATTCCTTCTTTGACAAAGCTACGGATGATACACTAACCCATTGTTTGTCCAACCTGGCTTTGTCGAAGAAGCTTTGTCAAAGAAGGAATTGGTTTATCTAGAGATATCATCAAAGCACCAATAGTGATGAGAAATTTTTCGCTTTATTATTTTTTTAAATTTAATTTTAATTTTTAATTTTTTTGTATTATTTTCTTTAGTTGTCTTTGCATGATTTATTTAATTATTAGTTATTTTTAATGTGTATTGACTATTTGGTCTCTGGTGTGTAAAAATTTAAATTGTTCTCATTAACGGCAAAGGTGAAGAAGTTGAAGATTTGAGGAAGAAGAAATATAGAACTGAGTTGAAAGTCAGCGCTGAGAGTCTGTTTGCTTCTTGTGTGCATGTGAGTGTGACTGTTCATCCGGGCTGTTCCATCCAAAAATGCGAAAGCGCGAAGCGCGAAGCACTTCCAACGGCTCGGTTGTAACGCGCTGACGGTATTGACACCACTACAACGCTGACAACGCCACCAGCGGCAAAGCTCATAACCAAGCCTGTCTTGCCACGTCACGAATGCGGGGAGTCTTTTTTGTTGTTTTTGTTTGCGCCGGATATCCCATGACGCATCGCGCCCTCCGCTCGCTTCTCTTCGAGCGCTCACTCGAGTGCACCGTTTGGAACGAAAAATATAGCCAATCGTTCAAAATACAAACGTGCGATTATGAATTACGGTTATTATCCGTCATGCTTGACCCATTTCCGAATGAAATTTGAATATTTCAATTTTTGCTTCCGTACCCCTTTAAAGTATATCGAAACAAATTAAATGCCCTAACTAAAAAAGCTAAGCTAAATTATTACAATAATATGTTCGGTAATATACAAAAACACGAGCCAGATAAGATATAGAAAAATATTAACCGTGTTTTGAAACCACACGATCATAAAACCCTGCTAAACAAAATTATTAATTGTGGGCAAGAACTGTCTGGTACAGATCTTGCGAACACCTTTAATGACTACTTAGTCACCCTAGCGAACACCACTCATTATGTAACAAACAGCGAAGACCCATGTAACTACATTAGTCATAACATTTATTCGTTCTTCTTAAGTCCAACAGATGAGGGAGAAGTAATGTCAGCGTTCCGCAGTATAAAAAACAGCAAGGGGAAGATGTAAATGATTTAAACATACAACCAACAAAATTTGTTATTGACTTGTTATCTGCACCGTTGACGTTTTTATGGAATCTTTCAATGTCTTCTGGAATATTTCCTAAACTGATGCAAGTTGCAAAGGTTGTATTACTTTTTAAGAGCGGGGACAAAAATGTGTTGGGAAACTATAGGCCTATATCCATACTATCCACTTTTTCTAAAGGGTTTGAAACAATTCTTCATATTAAACAATCAGCATATCTGGAACGTTACTCGCTATTAACAGATTGCCAACATGGCTTTAGAAAAGTAAGATCTACGGAATCGGCTCTGCTGACTCAGAAAGAAGAAATAATTATAGTATCGAAAATAAACTCCTTACATTAGCATTATACGTAGATTTTTCTAAAGCCTTTGACTTAGTTAACCACGAAATTCTTTTAAGAAAGCTACTACGCTACGGTATACGGGGACCTGCATTTAATTTATTTAAGTCTTACCTCGCTGAGCGCAGACAATATGTTAAAATCAACAGTTCAGTATCAAGCACCAAGCCGGTAAAAACAGGAGTACCTCAAGGAAGTGTATTAGGCCCGCTATTATTGATTTTATTCACAAATAAAATTGAGCGTTGTGTTCCTGATTGCAAAGTTATAGCCTATGCTGATGATACTACAGTTTTCTTGAAAGGTTATACATGTAACGAGATGGAACTGTCAGCAAATCGTATGCTTTCCAATCTTAGCCTTTAAGCTGAAGTAAATAGATTACAAATTAACACGAGCAAAACTAAATGCATACTATTCCGTTCAAAAAATGTAACAGTCCCTTCTAATTTAAATACCAATATAGCTGCATGGCGAAAACATTGAAATTGTGAAAACGGTTAAAATATTGGGGGTACACTTTTCCGATACTTTATCATGGAATGACCATGTAAACTATATTCATCAAAAAGCCCGAAAGGCCGTAGGATTGCTATCGAGATATCGCTCTATTTTCACCCCATTTGTTAAGCAGCTCATCTACTACGGTCTTGTCCAGTCATATTTTGTGCATTGCCATCTGGTACGGGGCACCACTACCTTACAGAATGTGAACACACTTCTAACCGTACAGAAAAAAGCCTTAAGAGTGGTCGCGAATGTATCGTATTTTTTTCACACAGATCCGCTTTTTAAACGATTTAAGATTGTTAGAATAACAAACATGTACAACTTCCGCCTCCTAGCTTCACACAATGTTGCAATAAAGAATGAACGTAGCCATATTCTCCAAATATCTAACTTACTTAGGAATACAAACATATATCGCATGCGTTTAAATGAACAGTGGTATACACCAACCCCCCGAACGAACTATGGGCTAGGATCCATTAGGTACACTTTACCATCCTTACTAAACACGTTTCATCATAAGGGATATTTTTGTTACAGTTTGCCATTTGAAGTATTCATGCACATTCTATCTACCCTGTGAATGTTAGTTATTTGCTATTGCTTTTCAAGTGTGCATTGTTAACTGGTGTACTAAGTAACAATAATGTCATATTTTATTTTGTTAATTTTTGTTTTGTACTTTGAGCTAAAAGTA
The DNA here is from genome assembly GCA_013358835.2 of Ixodes persulcatus. NCBI lineage: Eukaryota > Metazoa > Arthropoda > Arachnida > Ixodida > Ixodidae > Ixodes > Ixodes persulcatus. The sequence continues at coordinate 946,429 of JABSTQ010010954.1, read as the reverse complement.
TGCCTCTGTGTATGTATTTATTTTGCCTGTACTGTTGTGCATTAGTGCATGTTTGACTGTTGTCGAATGCTAGCTGGCTTCTTGGAGCTGGGGCCTCGTCAAGCTGCACTTGTTGCAGCTTTTTGTCCCCGCTGCCATCTTTCTTGTGAAAGCAAATAAAGTATTGATTGATTGATTGAATTAATTTTTTGAGTAAATTTTACATGTCTGGCGTCAGGTATTCGGGCAACGAGTTCTATGGGCCAAAAAGATGGCTGTGAATATACTCTTCATTTTCAGAAACGACAAAATCGGTTCGCATAGACGTTCTTTCATATTTAACGAGCTTCACAGAGGCACACGTATACGTTCTGAAGTATGGAGCGACTAAACACAGCTCAGATTTGCAGTTGCGGGACATGCTCTTGCATACGCCACAAACTCCAAGGCTTCTAACGTCGAGATTGATGACACGGATTGAACGACAAGCACACACACACACACACACACACACACACACACACACACACACACACACACACACACACACACACACACACACACACACACACACACACACACACACACACACACACACACACACACACACACACACACACACACACACAATCACCCACACGTACACACACACACACACACACACACACACACACACACACAAGTACACACACAATCACCCACACGTACACACAAGTTCACCCACGCGTAAACACACACGTACACACAAACACACACCACGCACGCACGCACACACAAACACACACACACGCACGCACGCACACACCAAGGACACACATACCTTGGCATGTATGTGTTTATGATCCTGTTTGTGACCTTAGTACCAGGGTTCTGTTAATTAGCTTAAGAATGGGCTTTAGACATTAGTTCGTAAACAACCGGAAGCTGCCTGTGCTGCGATACGAGAGAAAAAAAAAAACGATAGAAAAGTTGAATCCTTTGACGTGGGTATCGTTTAATTCGTGCGCATTTCGAAAATGAGATCCGCAGCTGGCTCCCGACCGAAGGAGAGGGAAAAAAAAAAAAAAAACAGCCGCTGACCTATGTTCCCGGCAGGAAATGGGTTTGTTATTGCAAGACGACGAGCTCCACTCCAGGTCATTTTTTTTACCTATTTACGAGGTAATTTTACGGTGAATGTCATGATAAGGAAATTAATGAGGCTCGAGCTTCGAAAACACAATGCGGGGGGAAGAACTTTTATGAAAGGTACCATGACATTCCTTTTGTAATGCGCCACCAACTAGCCTAACTCCATGCCTCGCTACAATAGACAGTGTTTAGACAGTATCTGTAAGCCGTGTTTCTTCATCGTATGAAGGTCCTCTCAGATTGCGCTTATAAAAGCTGGCATGTCTGAAACAATCACATGTATGAAGTAAGCATGCTTCGAGCATGTATGCTTGCGGCGTGCTCGCTGATAATTTTCTCGTTGTTGCCTGCAGCGAACAGCCTGTCTTTTCATGGCGTATAAGCAGTGTGACAGCGACTTTAAACATCCAAACGAATGACCTCCGTGGATTTTTTCTAATGAAAAGCCTCCTGTTTACACCTCACAGAGCACAAGAACAGACGCACTTTAAAAGTTCACTCCCACGAAGAAGGAACACTCTTACTGCGCTGACTCTCAACTCTGGTTTGTATTGTGCTTCCTCTCCACCTTCTTTTACTCTTATATATAAAGAACTAATTCAAGCTACGGCTGATATAACTAGGTAACGTTTCCTAACTAGTCTAATTCTTTTTGATAAAACTATCGAAGGGGTGCAAGCACGTAAGCTGTCTAGCGTGACAATGTTCGCTGTTTTTATGATTTCTCTCGTCAGTTTGTTATTGCTCCTGCCCAGTAGATAACACACGCTAGATAGCTTATGTGTTAGCATCCCTTCGATAGCTTTATCTATTAAAGAGTTAGACTATTAAGGAAAAGTTACCTAATTATACCAGCCACAGCTTGAATTAGTTTTTTTTTATATTTAAGAGCAAAAGAAGATGAAGAGGAAGAGGAAGCACGATACAAACCAGAGTTGAGAATCAGAGCACTGTGAGTGTTCTTTCTTTGTGTGAGTGAACTTTTGAAGTGTGTCTGTTCTTGTGCGCTGTGGAGTCTAAGCATGAATCACCAACTTGCCCAGGCTGAAGTACTGACCAAAAGCCTCCTCCTATTCTTCACTCCGTCCGCTTCGATCTGGATGAGTATGTCCTACCGGTGTGCGGTTAAGTATCGCTACTGCGAAGGCAGGTGTATACGGGTTACTAAAAAGAAAGTTACCCAAATAGCTTTACTCGTTACACGACCCAAAAACATACCTAAGTGCGTTACTCGTTACTGTTATTTAAAAGAAACGCGGTACTGCAGCTCAGAAGTACCGAGTTACGAAACTAGACAGGAGTAGCGCGTTACTCGTAGCGCGTAGCATATACGAGTCTGGTACTGCGTGATGCAGATTAAACACCCCAGGCTATAGCAGTCGTACTGTACTGGCTAAGTTTCTCATGTGGATGCATAGATGAATGGGAACGGCTGTACCCTTTATAACGGGCGGTAGCTTGCGCCGCCTAGCGTAAAAACTAAAACCTAGAGCGTGTTAAAGTATCGCCGGACTCTGCCGTGCTGTGCCTTGGGCCACGTCGTGGAGCAATCGCCTGAGCTTTAATTATGAAAGCAATAAACGTATTTCATCATCATCATAATCATCATCGCCAGACTCTGGCGCACCAAACTCGCATATTACCAAAGTCCAATTTTGTTTTTGGTAGCATTCATGGAAACGCCGCCCATGACCACACACGGTCTAATCTACTGCATCTGCTTTAAAGACAAAATTTCGATAGTCACTGATCTGCCTCAACATTGATTCTGCACATAAATAGGCACATCGGAACTGGTAACCCAAATTGAAATTCACAATGTTTTTTTGTTTTTTTTTCGCGAAGTTATTGTATTTCTAAATTTGATACGAAAGGGTGAGAGGCTCTACTGGAAACAATGGAAACGTGACGTCATATTGCAATATAGCCTGCAGATTTCCGTCTTTTCGGATAAATCCGACAAACTCGGAAAAACACCCACGAGTAAAATATTCGACAATTCGGATTTATCTGAAAAACTCAGGATTTTGTGGTCCCCGTGGCAAAATAAAAAGAAGGAAAGGGAAAGAGACGGTATTTTAATAATAGTTTGCCAGAGCACAGATGTGGTCCTGAGAAAAATGCCAATGAAGGGAGTTTTCGGCTTATCTCGTCAAAGAGAGCAACGTCAGCTTCTTGCGCAGGAGTTGCGGTGACGACAAAACGACTCTGATCTCTGATTGGCTTTGATTGAATGGATAGTGGGTAGACCTCTATGCAAGATGCCTTGAGGTCCCACTAGTGTTTTTAATCAGCGAATAAGAGCTCTGCGTTCTGACATTATCGCAATTTTTGTGCAGACTAACTTCAGCTCCGCATGGTCTGATCGAGAAAGGTAAAGCCGGCTTTTTAGCCCGCATAAATAGACTAGGCTTCGCAGAAAGCTGCAAATCTGTGATGCTGCATTCACACTGGCGTTCGAATCGCAACCGCTAAACGGATCCGCTCGTTTTCATCATCAAATGCGTGTGAAACTGCACTGAATCATTAAGCAACTGCGTTCGCAACCGCTTCGCGAACGCGGTTCAACCGCCAGTGTGAATAAGGCATGAGAATGTAACGCTATAGAGGTGATGATAAAGTGCAAAAGCTGGAGCATATAACGTTACCTGGATCAAAAGTATACTACAAAACAAAACAAAATGTCTCAATGAGCCGACATCCACTTAAGCCTTATTTTCATCTAACTAAAATTTGAGATTGTGGGTGCCTGTAACACTTATGCCAGAAAAAAAAAAGTCAACGTGAAACAAAACAGTATCGTCTTTCTAAGTGGCCAGTTTTTTCACTGAAATTAAAGCCACAGGCGCCCACGATCTCAAATTAAGGTCTGACAAATACTAGGCTTAGGTAGACGTCGGCTAATTGATAAATCTTTTTTTTTTTTTGTATCGTTTAATCCAACTAGCATCATGTGCTCAAACTTTCGCATTTTATCACCACCGCTAGCGTCACAGTCTCTCGAAGTTTCAGCTTTCTGCGATGCGTAGTTCATTTATGCGGCCTAAAAAGCCGGGTTTTCCTTTCTCGATCGGACCCTATGCGGAACGCAAGTTCGTCTGCTTCATTTGCGGGGGTTGTGTCGGCGTCAAAACGCCGAGCTCTGATTGGTTCTGATTGAAGGATAGTGGGTAGACTTCAAAGCAAGCTGCCTTGAGGTCCACTCATTATCCTTCAATCAGAGCCAATCAGAGCTCGGTGTTGTGACGTCACCACAACCCCCGTAAACGTAGCAGACGAACTTGCGCTCGGCATACTTCTGGACCGCGACAAAAGTCACAGTTCCGGTTTCTAACTTGGACCATACTATATGTATTTTTCAGAGGGAGGAGAAGTTGTGTTTTTATAGCAGTGAAAGATGTGAACCTGTAGATTTCATAGAAGGGCAAGTGTTTTATGCGTCCAGGAATTTGGCTATTTCAAATTATCGACAGTTATAGTACTGCCAATCGCAAGGGCGCCAACGCTAAATGCAGCTGCAGGAATATCTTTCGAATCCGGTGATTTCTTTATGAATTTAGGGCACGTTTTTATCGGGGCGTGATTTATGTCTTTATTTTGAACAAAATGAAAACAAAATAAAATAAAACTAAGATACGAAAACAAAATTAATCTTAAAAAAAACAACTTCGATAAACCCCAAATTTTCAGCGAAACATGAACTCCAAATGACACCCTCAGAATAAAAAAAAAAAAGAAAAAAAAAGAAATAAACAAAACATGAACTTCAAAAAGAATACGAATACTTGAACAAATAAAGCATCGAGGACGGGGACGAAAGCAGGACTTCTTTCATTGAGCAACAACAAGGAATGGCACAAAATCAAAGGGAATTTACTATAAGTATAAAAGTTTAAAAAGCGCTGGCGTCACGACGAGGTATCACTAATCTAGTTATCTCTGGTGCTAGAAATTCAATCTTTTCATTGTCAACGGTAATGAAAGTGCAAAAATATTGTTGTTGACAGTCACAAATGAAATGTATTATAAATTTAAAATTAAAAAAAGCACTAGAGTCACAACGAGGTTTCAGTAATCTAGTCATCTCTGGTGTTAGGAATTCAACCTTTGTCTTTGTCAATGATAATAAGGTAAAGAAATGTTTTTGTTGACAGTCCTCATGGCAAATGACTGAATGATTTTTTTCCCAAATCTGCTGTTGTGCCCGCCCAGTACTCTAGTATAAGATAAATAAGGAGTATAGCCATTGCACGTGCGGCTGCGAACGACGATTGGGCAAAAAGACTCATCTGGAGCCTTTGATGCTTCTTCCCTGGGTCGATGGTTAACGCATCTCCCAGCTTGTCCGATGTACTGACTGCCGCAGCTTAGTGGAATTAAATAAACCTTTATTTCTTCGCACTCTGCGAACTTTTTGGCATGTCTTACATTGCACCCTCTGGGACTGTCGCTCCTATTAACTTTTTTACTCATTTGTTTCAGGCGCATAAGAATGGAAAAACAACACTCGTGTCGAACTTGCACGCGATAGATCTTCAAAACGGTGCGCGGAATTGTACATGTAGGAATCATAGCGAAACGACCTTTCTTTTTGGCAACAGCTTGCGGAAGTTGTGGCCTGAGAATGAATCTCTCAAGGATGGAACGAGGCAGGTCAGCAGGAAAGACTGCCTTTTCCAACTTTTGATGCTGCAACTTGAGGCTACTTTCAGAGAAATGCGTACACGACTTGAAGAATTAGGACTTGAAAAGTGACGTCACTATGCCATGCTTAACTGACTTGGAGTGAGCACTGGTGAAAGGGAGGACTTTGGCGTCTCCGATCTCTGCTGGAAGACCAGACAAAAACCTGAGGAATGAGGATGTAACCGTAAATCCAGCAATTGTAATCCTCCCTTTGAAGGATTTTCGTGCGTAAAAGTTAGTCCCGCAGCACACTCATTGAAAACTTCAAAGATGCTGTCAGCGGACACAACGTCTAGATAAATGACCAAGTAGTGGTCGACGTACCTAAACACTAGGCAACTCTGAAATGACTTGCCCAACTGATCGTCGATAGCCCTGTCAACAAAAAGAAGAAATATTTCACTAAGTACAGGTGCAATGCAAGAACCTATTCGAAAACACGAAATCCGAAATATAGTTTGTTCCCAACGGGTTGGAGGACGCTTGATGGTGCGGAATGAATGCTGACCAAGGTCGCGCCAGCAAAACGAGGAAAAAAAAACAACATGCAGAAAATACATTTTTTTTTTTTTTTACAGTGAAGCTGCTTATGGTTAGGATTCCGTGGATTTTTTGTGTGCGTGACCGAAACCTCTATGCACGCACCGTACGTGCCGGCATCTGGAGCAGTATGTAACTGTTCTAAAGAAAAAGCCTAAAACAAATGGCATGTTGCAGGTGCGTTTGTCAATGCTTTATTTTGGTAATTTACTTATAATTTTTTAACACGGGGAAGACGTGCGCGAGCGGCGCCGGCGTCTGCGGCTGGAACTGTTCTAGAGCAAAAGCCTAAAACAAATGGCAGGCTTGCACGCGAGTTCGTCAACGTTTTATACTGGTTATTTACTTCGAATCTTTTATACGGGGAAGGCGTGCGCGTGCGGAATATCATTCCCTGCATTCTCCTTAAAGCTTGGGTCGCCATTCTCCATTTTCACTTTCACTGCTCTCGTCGTAATGGGGAGGCCGCGTATAGTCCGGGTTCCCGAAGAGCAACGCGCCTACGAAGAGCAACGGCGGGAACGGCAGCGTGAATGTCAGCGGCGGCGGTGGGCGGCACGTGTGCGTGCGTACTTTTCGTCACGATGACAACCGATCAAGACAATAAATGTGTTCGTACCTTTGTTCGAAATTCTATGTCACGTCTGTGTCGTGTGCTAAACAGCCTAGCTGGTCATCCACCTTCAGAAAGTGGAATGGCTCCCAATATTTTTTTTATAAAGATTCCTGCTCGACTTGCAAGTGACATCCCACATGTGACGTCACCCTACTGGAGAGCACGGGAAGTTGGTTTGGACGTAATCTCCATTTTCCGTTTCCTCAACAGCTGTTTTGAATCTAATAATAATAACCAGCATCCTGGAAAAAGTATAAAGACTGGGTATTGCGAAACTCTCTTCAGTTTGGGTAGGTCTAAAAACTGATGAAGCTACTCTTTAACGAGACAAAACAAAACAAAAAAAAAAAAAAAAAAACGACTGTGAACAGCGTTAGGCCCCATTGATACGACCTCCTATAATCCCCCATAGACCACGAGGAAGCCATCGTAAATGATTTATCTCGGGTTTTCTCTGGGATCAGCAATTTGGGTATACCAAGCTTTCCTGAGTGGTCCACACACAAACGATGAATCCCATTGAGCCGCGGTAGTCACTGCTCACACACCGTACAATATACAGTCCGCAAACGCTAGAGAGTTCTAGGAAACCGTTTTTGGCACATATGATAGGTCACGATGGGCCCTCCGGCACAAGTGCGCATGCGCTACCGCAGAAGACTCGCGCATGCGCAGTTCGTAATGGAGGGACCATGGTTCGCTAAATCTCTCTACTGCCTGGGGAGTGTTTGCTCCTTGTGCGACGGTTTTGTCAAGCTTCGAAGATTCTTGAGGCGAGTCGTCGGCAGATCCTTCTGTAATCATGCCTGCAGTCGACACCGTGTTTTTCTTTGTATGGCGTATGAGCAGTTTAACGGCGGCTTTTGGGGTTTTTCTCCCGGCAGTGTTGTAGGCGTTACCGAAAAAAAGAAATAAGGAACGAAATACGTTGGTCGTTACTTGCAAAATAAGAGGAAGGCGTGACCGACCTACTGTTACCTCAAAATAAAAGGAACGCGTTACCGATAAAAATTAACGCACGTGGCTTTTTTTTTTTTTTTGAACTATGAAATAACTTACTTGATTCAAATTTGTCGTTTTTTTACGGATTCACCTAAATACTCACGAGAAAAAACACAAAACACAAAGGAAAACGCAAAACCCTAGAAATAAATTCACGTGGCTTGGCGTCTAAAACACGAAGAAAACTGAAGTGTAATTTTTGAAGTATTGGGAAGAGAAGTAGCGAGCAACGTAAGTACGTTACCCGTTGCTGTTTTGAAAAAGTAACGAGTACGTTACTGTGTTACCAAGGGAAGTAGCGCGTTACCGGTAACGCCGTTACTTGTAACGCGTTACGGCCAACACTGCCTCCAGGAAACCGATCGTAGGTCCTGGGCGTTCACCTTTCTGCGCAGCGTGTCTTTCATCGGGGGCTTGGCACAAACATGCCAGCTGTACAGAAGGCGATATAAAAGTTCGCTATATCAGAAAATATATTTTCGTAAAAGTAAGCAAATAATTATAAAAAAAACTTTCAGCCTTTCCACTCCGGTGAAGGAGGAAGAGCAGCGCAGCTGTACTATGTGCCGCCGTCGCTTATAGATGGCGGTAGCTGTCCAGAGCGTTGTGTCGAGATTTATTTGTCCACGGAAACAAAACTGGGGGAAGTAGCCCTTAACAGCTCCGCTGCAAAAAGAAAGTGAACAATAGTTTTTGAATGATCAGCTTATATTACTGACTCACAAACAAATTAAAAAAACAAAAAAAACTGGAATTTTGTGTGTCGTGCACTCAAAAGTAAATTAAACCATGTTAAAGAAAGACTAAAAAAACAAAAAAAAAAAACAGAGGGCGTCTTGAGAAAACAAAGGTGGTTTTTCACTGCAAAACTAATCTTTACTTCTGGAACGCTCAGTCACTACCCAAATGTAGCGCTAGCGGTTCGGACCAGGCGACAAAATTTCAGAGTTCGCCGTTACCTCGTCTAAAGTTACGAGCGAGCTTCGGAAAGTTTCAATAAGAAAATGGCGGCTGAAGGAAACCACGAATGCGTAGAGTTGAATGACGTCAGCTACCGTGAACGGGTCGTTTTTCCCATTGAAAATTTTGGAAAATCGCTTATAACTTTTGAATAACATAACGGTTTTGTTTTAAAACTTTGGCATCTGGTCCGATCCGCTCGAGCTATACATTTGGTCGGAGACTGGGCGTTCGGTTAGGCGTTGTTTATTTTGACGGTGAAAAAGAACAACTGTATTTTGTTTTCGAGGTCACACTGTGTAGCACTGATCTCAATGACAATTGCTGGATCGCGTTTGCCCACTCCGCAAATGCGGCCACTGGCGGCCATCTTTTTGGTAGAGTTATATCACATCTAGCCAAGGTAAAGCTGCTGCAGCCACTATCATCCATCCATAGCAGACAGCGTTGTGGCAGTTTTGGTGGCAAGCTGCGATAAAATAGCGTGGGTGATAATTCGTGCTTGATTGAAATTGTTTGACAAAACATATTTTTGAAACCCTGCGTGAACTGTAGCCCGATCTTTGAGGACCCGGTGAAAGTTCTACGAAAGCACAGCACCAGGGAAAAGCAGCACAGCACGCATTGAAAGTGGCATCGAAAGAAGCATCGAAAGCAGACGCCGGTACGGAGTCTGCTTTCGATGCGAGCTGCGCTGCTTTCCCTCGGTGCTGCGCTTTCGTAGAACTTTCGCCGGTTCCTCAAAGATGAGGCTACCGTTCACGCCGAGTTTCAAGAATCTGCATCGTCGAACAACTTCAATCAAGCACGAAATGTCACCCACGGTACATTGTACTAGATCTACGGCTATTTTATGGCAGCCTGCCGCCATTGCGCTGTCCGCCATATTACTATGATGGCTAGAGATGATATAACTCTACCAAAAAGATGGCCGACCGTGGCCGCATTCCCGTTCATAGGCGGAGCTGGTCAAACGCGATCAAGCAAATAGACATAGAGATCAGTGCTGTGTACCGTGTCGAAGGTGGTACGAGGCCTCATGCAAACCGCACATTTAAAATCGAGGATATATATATATATATATATTTTTTTTCTAATCTTGTAACAAACGAGTAGCGGTGGCGCTGTTATGTCACGGCGCGGTGGTGGCGCGTCGGGCGCACTTCCGGTCTAGGGCTGTGGGCGGAAGTCACCAGTAGTCACCATGCGGGACGTACCGTCCAGTATTGTTTTGGAAGAAACCATACAAAAACCTGGGGGGCTATGTTCGACAAATGTTTCGTTTCTTCTATAAAGAAACGGAAGTGACGGAAATGACTATATCGCGTCTGATTGGTTAGAAGCCCAAATGACGAAAGTTCCCTCTTTCGTCGTTTGAACCTCTAACCAATCAGACGCAATATCGGCACTTCCGTCACTTCCGTTTCTTTTTAGAAGAAACGAAACATTTGTCGAACATAGGCCCCCTGCTTTCTCGTCAAAATGCCTCGACTGGGGCTGTACCAAGAGTTGGGAAAGGTTTCAAGGTCAGTTTTCATGTGTATTCTGCCTACTCGGTTCGTCCGAGAACGTGGATATTTGCCGTGAAAAGGGAAAACCAGACGCCGTCGGACCACGATTGCTTGTGTGGGATGCCCTCTGGGTTGAATTCACGGATACTTCTGGTCGTCAGGTTTATTTGTTTTGTTCCAACATGAACACGGAAAAACCGTCAAGTTGTACGGGACCACCTGCGGACTACGTTCAGTGCGTCTTCAAGCTCAAACAGCCGCCTGATCGTATGAACTGTCATCTGCTCTTTCAAACGTTCCTGCTTGTGGCCTGCTCGTTCAAACAAGAGCGTCCTGTAGACCATACGGTGACCCGGTAGTTGCGATAAAAAGTAAGTACAGGCCTCAAAGGAGTTTTAAGATTGAAGGTAGAGAGGGCACGGCAACACAGAAAGCAACAGCATGGCTAAACCCTTGTTGTTCATACAGATGCTGCCGTGGTTTTTCGTCGACTCATCACCGATCATATCACCGACGCAAGCGCAAGTCAGCAAGGATCCAGGAGTGGCACAACTCGGCTGGGATTGGTCCTTCTACCAACCACGAGCGACGACGTCAACCGAAGAAGTGCTATTTAAGGACTGGCACGGCACTACACCCTTCAGAGGGCACGGCAACACGGAAAGCAACAGCATGGCTAAACCCTTGTTGTTCATACAGGTTAGTCCTCTACCAGACCTAGATTGTTGCGAAAGTGATTTTAGATGTCTGATTGTCCTGCCGTGCCCAAGGTATATGTATAGATGGTAGCGAAGCTTCCATAGAAGCCCATAGGCGCAAAAATGGCGGCTCGTGGGGCGCAGCGCCATCTGTGAGATGCGCGGCATTGTCATTAGTCATGCTCGCCTGTGACGTGCAGGAAGTGACGCTTTATTAAAAAAAAAACGAAATGACGCAATTTCCTTATGGTTGTGACGTCACAATTGTTTTTGGCGCGAAATTTAAATGATTTTCGCCGGTGGCGCGAAATTTAAATGTTTTTTTTTTCGATGTTCTACATGCCTGCGCAAGTACCGTCCTTCTTACCTTGCTTCACGCGTCGTGGCCTTGTTTGTATCAATCACTCCCATGTAATCTCTATTGCAAAAGAACGAGTTTTTTATCAATACAGGAAACCACCAATAAGTTACTATTCTTTTCAACTAAGGAGGGTGTTACAGCACGCCTATGAAGGCATACTTATTATTGCAACAATGGCTTGTTTGCCAAGAAAGACAAAAAGGCACAAGCTTGGTTTACACAGTTTATTATATACAAACTTAGAACACCACTATAGGACACTTAAAGATAGAAATGTGGTGTTGAAAACATAGTGAAAGGAGGTTTGGACAACTCTGCACGCACTTAATAAACTTGCTTATTACTTTCAACAGGAGGCACGTTAAAGCATGTATATTGCACTGTTCACGTTGAGAACTTGTAACTAGATTTAACCATATCAATCACAGGTGGAATTTCGGGGTCATGCATGTCTTCAGCATTTGAATGTCCACATAAATTAATGCTTCAAGAGATTGAAAATTGAGACATTTCGTTATAGTACATGCGCTCGCCACATTGTGCTCCACAGCTTGAATGTCTATGTGAGCGCTAGTACGCAAGAAACTGCCACAAATTGACAGGAAAAAAAGCATTAGAAAAAGGTTATGAATTTGCTCTGTTGCATATTGTTAGCACCATACTGACTCAGCGATTTACCATTTATCGCAGTTTGATCTGCTTTTGTATACCCTCAGACAACCAAACATTAATCCAGGTTTATGTTTTAAGTCGTCACACTGCACAGGTACACATCGAAACCAACGCTAGTTCTCACACACTCTTCAACCATGCACACTGCAGGGTTTCACAGTGTGTGTAGGGTGTCTACCAACCTGGAAAACCTAAAATTCTCAAGTAATTCGGATTATATTAGAAGGACAGGGTAATATCAAGGAAACCATAAAAAAGTTCCAAGTAAGTAAGAATGATAAGTGAATGTGCAACGGCAGCGTGCAACGAAGCCCGATGATTGCACATTGGTGCCGCTGCACGGAATAACGTTGCCTGACACGTCACTGAGCAGCGCGGGCCACTAAATGCTCCCTGAACCGCAGTAACGGTCAACATTTTATCGAAATAGTCAGGAAAACCTTGGAAAAATTGGGGAATTCGGAATAAGTGATTTGGTAGACACCCTGTCCAATCACTCGAGTGGGAGACGTCATCTGGCACTATACAGCGAAGGTCGAATGAATCTAAAATATTAAAAAAAAAATTAAAAAAAAATTAGTTTTGCATGCTGCGATACTGAAATTTTGATATTGATCCATGGAAAGCTCAAGTTCATCTAGCCGAACCTATACTTTAATTGCAGTGTCCGAGCATGCGAAACGGGCTTTTACACTTTACTTAAAGTATGCTATATTCATTTGGTCATTGGTGTAGACAGTTTCGGCAGGGCATGTGATAATTTAGAGGAATATACTCGCAGAATCCGGTATGCTAGCGCGAGCATTGAATACAACATATAAGATAAACTAAAGGCAATTCCTGTGGGCATAACGCAAGTGTTGTCTCATCTGCACAGCCTCTGTACTTGTTGCTTAGTTTTGCGTCTCACAGCTGCATCAAGGAGCTCACTATTCTTTTTACGGGCAAACCAATGAAGTCGCACTCTTGCAAACAAAGCAAATAAATCATTATAGACATCCTCACTGCAGAGAGTCAGCAGCTTTTCGACCTTCTCATGAAGAGTGATGCACAACGCCTTCCCAAAGCCTTCTTTTAAAACCAGACTGCCAACTGACGCCACAAAAACCTTTTCACAAGCTTGAACGAAGGAAACAAAGCAAGGTGAATGGACTGAGAGGCTTCCAAAGAGTCCTTCAGCCGTTCCTTTCAAACGACAGCTACTGGCTCCAGAGCGGCTTTCACAAGCAAATTGTGGCACTAGAAAAGGAGGTCTTGCGAAATGAGGGCAGGTGTTCCCCCATGAGCAAAAATATAGCACAGCGGCTGCTTCCATGGTGTGCGAATGCCTTTAGCCATAAACACAAGAGCTTTGGTTGCGAGGTTATGGCCTCTTCCAGTGCTACGTTCTTCGAGCCCTTCAAACCTGTTCACAGAAGGGTTGTACGAGAGCTCTTTCGTGACGTGCATTTCGTCAAAGACAACGATACATGACTTGTCTTCTGGTGAAAAAGAAGCTGCACGTCTTTTGACAAGTTCGAAAACTTCTGGATAAAACTAACCCTCAGGGGAACACGCTGAAGCCAAAGCTGTAGCGACCTAACGGATGGGAGCCTCAACAATTGCCTACAGTAAGGGTAATCCTTAGGGCTGTGAAAGTACAAGCCCAAGGCAAAGGCTTTGTTCTGGCTGCACCACCGCCTGCGGAACCTGCTTGCGTTGCTCATCTTCAGCTGAGCTTCCACAAGGGCAGCAACGGCTGGAGACACAAGGCTACGTACACTTTCAACTATCTCAGTGACAGTCAGCATATGACGCCGTCGCCGCAGTCGTTGCTGGAGTCTCTTGTTGTGCTTCCGAAGCTGTCGAAGTTTGGCCCTCAACACGTCCATCTTTTCCTTGCCCTTGGTACAGGTGGCACAGGACCCTGCAAGGGGAAAGCAAAAGCAATTATGAAACGCTTAGAGAGCAATGAAAGGAGAAATGTACCTCCACTGTAGAAAATGTGGAAGTACAAGTAAGCTTTGTGCATCATGACAGATACCTACGTTGGTGAGAAACTGCAGAAGTCAAAGTCACCGAAGCATCATAATTGGTAGGGCGCCCACACATCGTTTCCTCCAGAAGGAAGACCATGTCCATCCATCGCGTATGTGTGATCCACTACAAAAGACAAAACAAAGGAAACAAAGTGACAGAGTGGTTGGAAGAAGCTGAACCAGCTATAGCCGTTCAAGTACTACGCAACAATGTAATCTTCAAAGACTGTTCTAAACAATGCGCACTATCAAAACTTACCATGAACTCTGGTTGGAGGGCTAGTCTTCGAGCTACAGGTCACAGCCGTGAGACTGCTCCCCACATCTGCAAAGCAATGACGAGGCAAATAAAAAATCTGTCAGAAATCTCAGTCATTGCATTGTTTCAAGATGTTCCTGAGGCATGTGACAATCTAGATTAAAAACATGGTCATACATTTTTTGCATGTTTCCCGAGAAAGCACAAATACTGGGAACACACTCTATCATAGAAAGGATGGCTACTACGCGACAGTCCGAGATTAAGAAACAAAGCCTGCAACACTTCTCCGCCAATTTGCAATTGCTCTTACCTTGTTCCGTAGTGCCTTGCGTGTGACACCGTGATGATGTGGGCGCACCGATGCTACTGCTGCTGGCCGGTGTGGGCTCGCCTTCGCTGATCAAATGGCCAGGGCTGGTGCTCTGGACGACATCTCCGGCACCCATGCAAAGTTCATTTGTAAAGTTAAGCACACACATTATGTACACTCTAACAGTTCCTTGTATCTGCATGTGAAATACCTTCTGAATAAGCTTATGTTCTCAGTAATAATGAAAACAAGATTTCGTGCTCACCTTCAGTGGTCAAATATGCTGGTATTGCATCACTACGCAGCCTTCCTCGATAAAGAAATGCAGAGGGCTTGAAGTGCCTGGAGCATACCGCCCGTTCCCGCAGCTGCTGTAGTGTCTTGTTCCGTAGACTTGTGTTCCGGCAGAACTGAGCCCAGACCCTCCGCCTGAATGTGAAGCACTAGTGTATTACTTTGCATAACCTTGGCTAAACTGACCGGGCCGAAATGCCTTTAGTGGACATTTAAGAAAGAAACAAGGCTAAACAATAATGTTAGCGATAAACTGGTGACATCATTGTACTTGGTTTCCCGTCTGGGTCCAGCGAATGCCACGAGCGCGGAGCACACCTCTGCGCCCGTGAGGTTAGATAGGTTCACAACGCAGACGATTACATTACGAAATTCCCGAGCACATCCACAGCAAGTAGACCTGATAGTCGCCAGCATGTTAGAAGGACGACACCAACCACATTTCAAGCACAAAGGATGTTTTAGTGTTATTTACACCATAATATAAAAGTTCGTTAAAACTGAAATGTTCAATCCTTGTTTCTTATTAGGCTTTTGTGGTCACGCATCCGTTCAGCAGAGGCCACACAAATCTGCCACTAACATCTGAGATTAGTTTCGTCTCGCGCAGCTTGGAACGAAGACTGGGCCCGAAAACATCAATCAACGGGTTCCTATTACTAAATGAGCATGCATGAGATGTATGAGGGCCCATAGAAGAGGTCAAGATCTTACCAGACATCACCGGACAACGGACATCAGGACATCACACATAGTTGCAGCGGACACAGCTTTTTCACCTTGCAGAGTCCACAGGAAAACGATGGAGTGTGATGCCTTGCCAGCGGTGCAGTCGTCACTTGGGCATCGCGCTACCGAGCAGCGTCTCTTTACATGGGGCAGGCTCATCGTCCCGACGAACGGAGCCTTGAAAGCGCCCGGCGGGCACTTTCTCGGATACGTGGAAAAACTTAAGACCACGATTTCGTTAAAAAATTGCAAAGTGAAAGTTTGACAGGAGCTACAGAAATGCAGGCACACTCGCAAACGCAAACAATGCAAACATGAGGCGTATCAGGAGTCAGGATGTCAGGACCACAGGACTGCGAACTTCTGCCGACGGTGAAAAATAGTGGCGTTGTAGATGTCGCAACGAGTATGCACAACAGAATACATATTAAACATAACATAAAACATTCACCCAACTGAACATGCTTAAACGAAGTTATTATGAATAAATGATACTTTGATTTAAAGTAAACTATAATAAACACCGAAAATGTGTCTTTAATAATTTATCAGCTTAGTGTTTGGCACCTTGGATTGGCCGCGCAAAACATAGTCGCGCTGCGGTAGCGCGGCCTCCAGGGTGTTGACGCTGACGATTGGTTTTGGGCCGCTTTTTTGCTCCACTTTCGCCACCTATATGAATTGACCTTGCCGTGCCCTCGGAAGTGTCGCGAGATTGTTGTGGAGTGTTGGAGTGTCGTTTTATTGCTGCTTTCGGGCGACATTGAGACCAATCCGGGACCGGACAGTGCACAAGAGGACGACCTTTTGGCAAAAGTATACGCCACCGTACAAAATCTCCAGACCGGACAAGACACGATCCTGGGCGCAATAAAAGAACTAAAGGAAAGGCAGAAAAAGACAGACGAACGTATCGAAAGCCTAGAGCAGCGTGTTTTAAAACTTGAGGGCTCAACCAGCGCACCAGAAACCAATATCAGCGAACAAGTTTCCACTTTGCAAAGTGAAGTCGACGAACAAGTTTCTACTTTGCAGAATGAAATATCCGGTCTGAAGATATGTAGACTCAGAGGCGCGATCGCGTAGATCAAATCTTCTGTTTTTCAGAATCAATGACACCGAAAAAGAAACGTGGGCAGAATCCGAGGAACATGTACGCAAACTTTGCCTCGATAGACTAGGGCTGGAAATCCAGCCATCTGAAATTGAAAGGGCCCATCGCCTTGGCCATTTTGGTTCAGATAAAAAACACCCCATTATCGTGAAATTTTGTTTCTTCAAACAAAAAGCAGCTGTCTTATCGTCGGCCCATAAGCTAAAAGATAGCGGCATATCTATGAGTGAGGATTTTTCACTTGATCGTTTTGCTCGAAGAAGACTTCTGGATTTTGGCAAAGTGCAAAAACATCGATTTAAACTACGGTCGGTACGATAGGCTGATCATTGGCGACTCGGTTTACGTATATGATACTTCTGCTAATAATGTTAAACTGCTTGACCAACAAGTGTCACCAGTTCCGCACAACGAAAACTCAGGAACAACTCCTAGATGAAGCCAGCTCAAAATATTGAATGTAAATTTAAGAAGCCTTGTGAATAAAACCGAAGATCTGGAGCATATGATACTCCTCCATGGACCGGACATCATCGTACTAACAGAAACATGTTTACACTCTAAGATACTAAGTGAGGAACTTATACCACCCGGATACGTAATTGTACGGAAAGACAGGTGGACTAGAGGAGGAAGGGTTGCGATTGTTTTAAAGAATAACATATCATGTCTTCAGCTTGACGAGCAGGGGTCAGCAGAAATGCTTTGGTGTAAAATAACGATTGATAATACATCCCTTTTAATAGGCGCTGTTTACAGACCCCCTGGCAGCCACCTTTCCTTCTCGGAAGATCTGAAAGACTATATGCTGAGCCATGTGCACAGTAACGACAAAATTATACTTGCCGGAGATTTCAACCTTCCCCATATAGATTGGAAACGCTTATCGGCAGGATCACCGGACCGTGAAAGCTCTGAGTGTTTATTAGATATTGCGTTTATATTTGACTTAGAACAGCTCGTTTTATCACCCACAAGAATCCAAGGAGAATCGGAATCAATCCTCGATCTTACTTTTGTTAGCCATGAACTTTCGAATTCATCTGAGGTTTCTATTGAGGAAGGACTTAGCGACCACAAAAGCGTACTTCTTACACTTCCATTCAAACCGGTCCCGTATAAACCGGCAAATAAACAAAACGTGTTTGATTTTGACAAGGCATATGATAACTCCATCCTTGACGTTCTCGGAGAAAATTACGAGGGGCTTGTCTCGTTCTCCCGTATCCCTCACGCAAATTTAAACACGCTATGGGGTAAATTCAAAAGACATTGCAGACGAGTGCATTAACCGTTTTGTTCCTAAAAGGATTATTAACCCAGGCAAGACGAGTCCTTGGATTTCTCGAGAAATAATACAGTTGGGCAGAAAAATCAATAGACTGAGAAAAGCTTCTAAAAGGGCGCACTCAAACCAACCATCTCACATCCTCCAACGTCTTGTCGCGGAACATAAAGGTAAAATTAAACATGCTAAATTTCATTACCATAGTACAACCCTCGTCAATTTTATAAAAACGTCACCTGCGAAATTCTGGCGTCACATTTCGCCGAAACGTGTCTCCCTAAATAGCTTTTTCGTCGACGGTATTCTTACTCAGGATAGCAGAACGATAGCAACGGGGTTTAATAGGTATACTTTGCTTCTGTCTTTTCGATCGATAATGGTGAGGCTCCTGTTTTTTTTGCATTGTAATCATGACGCTTCTCTGAGTGATCTTGTCATATCAGAAGAAGGTGTTCTCAAATTATTAATCAGTCTCGATTGCAAAAAAAACTCAGGGACCCGATATGCTACCGAATGCATTCTTGAAGCGGTAGGCTCCATGGATAGCGAAATATTTGTGTATCATTTTTGAAAAATCTCTCTCAAATGCAGATTTACCAAGTGACTGGAAAATAGCTAAAATACAACCAATTCACAAAAAGGGCAAAGAAACTGATCTGTCAAACTATCGTCCTATTTCAATAACATCTCAGTGCTGCAAAGACTCGAACATATAATTGGGAAACGTATCACTAGCTTTCTAGACAAGCATCAAATACTAAGTCCACACCAACACGGATTTAGAGGGGGCTACTCGACAACCACACAGCTCTTACTTACTGTCCATGATTTTGCTTCCGCGCTTAATAAAAACAAACATGTGGATGTTATATTTTTAGATCTGGCTAAGGCTTTTGATGTTGTCTCGCATACTAAGCTGTTACAGAAGCTTCATACTATATTAAGAAATGACCAAATTCTAAATTGGCTTCACGCATTTCTGAAGAATAGGCTTCAATTTGTTTCCTTTGGTGGTTCTGCTTCGAGTAGACGCAGTGTTACATCCGGTGTACCGCAAGGTTCTAGTCTCTGACCGCTATTATTTTTACTGTTTATTAACGACTTATGTTCAAATATTGATGTAAATATCAAATTGTTTGCTGATGATTGTATTCTATATAGCATCATTGATTCCCCTGATGACCAGCTCAAACTAAACATGCGTCTTTCTAAAGTTGCCTCCTGGTGCAGGACTTGGCAAATGAATTTGAACCCCTCCAAGTGTGTAACTATGTCCATAACACTAAAGAAACACCCTTACCTTTTTAGCTACAGCGTAGACGGACATACACTTAACAACGTCTCAGAGTACAAGTATTTGGGAATTACCATTTCGAATAACTTGTCCTGGAACTCCCACATTGCTTCTGTTACCTCCAAAGCTACAAGCAAACTCTGGCAACTAAAACGATCACTTAAATTCGCAACCCCTGAAGTTAAATTACTAGCATATAAAACGTTAATTAGGCCAACACTGGAATACGCACGCGTCGTCTGGGACCTCTACACATTAGGCAATATAGAAAAATTGGAAATGGTGCAAAGAAAAGCCATGCGATTTATTTTTAATAAATATGGGCGGTACGATTCGCCGACATCATTAATAAAACAAACAGTCCTGACTCCTCTTTCCCAACGCGCGATAACTGATAGGCTGAAAACTCTCTTTCACATCATCACGGACAGCCTTCACATCAACACAGACAACATGCTTAGCTTCTCTACCAGAACTAACACTAGAGCTTCACACCCAAGATATATAAACAATTTCCAGGTCCGCATAAATTGCTTTAAAAATCCGTTTTTTTTCACGAACTCTATCCGATTGGAATAGCCTTCACCCCAGCATCACTAATTCAGATTCACTTGAAAACTTCCTGCACCGGCTGGCCGCCTTATAGCAAGCGACTTGCTCATTATGTCGAAATGTATTCATTTATATATAAATATATTTTTGTAACCCTCTTCTACGACGCCCCTATGTTTGGGGTAGTAGTATTGTGAAATAAATAAATAAACTAAGATGTAGATCATTGTTACCAGTGGCCATCACCGACTTGTTATGCCTGATTCACTTGGTCCGATTCTGCTTGCGATTTCAGTATCGACGTCGGCCATATCAGCTACGGTTCAAGCTTTTGTAGCCCGAGCGATGTCACGACTGAATCAAGATCAATTGGGGGGCTAGTTGGTTGAACATCTAGGCGGTGGTTTAAAAAGCGCAAATGACTAAGAGAAGAAGGGGACAGGACAGAGGCGCTCTGTCCTGTCCCCTCCTACTCTTCTTAGTCATTTTCGCTTTTTAAACGACCGTATAGATGGTCACGACTGAAAATAGCGAGCAGAATTTCATCGTGCGAACCAGGCTTTAGCGTCCATTCCGCGGCGTACACGCGGAATGAATTGCCGCATGTCACATTATTCGCGCAAAGTTTTGCGGTGTAACGAGCCTCGTTAATTTCGCCGATGCCGTTAATCCGACATTGCCAAGAAGACGTAGAATCAACCATTGCAGGGGGCTCACACCGACGCCGACAACGTCGCATTCCAATGGCTTGCTTGTGGACGACGGCGAGCTTCTTGCCTACACTCCATCGCGCATGCCTCTGCGCCAGTGGCATCCGCTAGGGGCGCTCCGGTTCCGGTGAAACAGGATGCGTGACGTACAACAGTTTTCACACTTACAGGAAAATAATGAATGGAAATACGATAATATAGGGGGATTGGGTGGGGGGGGGGGGGGGGGGGCGAAGAACAGTTTACTTACCATCGCTCATTACCTCTTAATCCGCGTGTCACACTGCTAATGCATGATACAAAAGACAGATTGCAGACATTGTCTGAGCTGTGTATCCTCCTCGTATGGCGGTCCTGTCACATTGATCATACAAGAACAGTTTGCAGACATATGTTCGAAGCACACATGTGTACGAATTAAGCGTGCTTCGGGCATCCTTGAGACGTGTCCGCAGATAATTCTGTCATAAGATAATGTGCGCAGATAATGTCTGCATGCAGAGACCTCCGCGTCTTTTGAAGGACGCATGAGCAGCGCTGATTAAGGTTTAGACAACTCCGTCTTACACCGGGAAAAACATAAAAAAAAACATTAGCTGCAAAGAAGTTTGGAAACGACGCCCCGCTCATCTGAAAATGGTGGCAACCTTGGAAAAGACGCATTTCAAGTGTATTGAATAGAGCGCATTACGCCACCAATACGTCATAGTCATAATATAGAAAAAAGAACGAAGAAAATACGCACATACAGAAACCTAGTGACGCCGTCTCTCAGAATTTTTATAAATACTTGGCAGCTTCAACCGGGTACAATTGCTTCAATGTCAAAAGCATTTTTGGTGAGTAAGAAAGATTACTTCACTGTGGATTGATGAAAAAAAAATCTGAATAACACTTGCAAGAGAGAAATGTACATCAGCATTCGCAAAGAATGTAGACCTGCTTTTCTGCCGGTGATTTACTCAAATTATGGCGGTTTCACTATAGGTATTTCCTCGAAAAACGAGTTAAATATGGTTAAAAATCGTTCAAAAGGCGAGGACAAAGTGGAGAACAAGCATGACAGTCAAGCGCTCCGTTTCTTTTAAGAAAGAAAACAACATTCGTTTGAGTCCTATTTCTCATCGGTCTCCTGCCACTAAAATAAGTTTTTTTTTTTTTTTTTAAACGCGTGAGAATTACAAAAGTCTATTCGTACTCTGAAAATACATATCGACTTTTCAGTCTTCAGCTGAGGAAATCAAACGTAAAAAAAGTAATATTCAGCTCGAATAACCACCGAACTGAACTAATCAAATGTGATACCCAATTTCACTAGAACCAAAATGATTTAATTAGATAACAAACAAGAAAAACAAAAGGTCACCGACTGCGCAGTTATTTCCACAATAATATAGGATTCCACTTCCTAAAAAAAAAAATAAAGAAGTTTAATTCAGCGGGAAAGCAATGAAGACGCACGTGCATTGAGAAGTAAACACATGCTTTCCCGTTCCCTCGAGCCATAGGCGTTTGCTCCTAACAGCGTACAAACATTCCAAAATCAGTGCAGGCCCCTTTTAAGAAAGTCCCTCAGGCAACGTTGTGGGTCGCCGTTTCTCGGGGCACAAAGCGTCTACTTGGATCCGAGTCCTCGCCGAACAGTGACGTCATCCCTCGTGTCCAATACATGCTCAGAGCATATACTTACCCAAACAATGGCGGACTCGGATCATTTGCGCAGCCGCTACTTGATGGCGCGCTCGTTTTTAAAAAGGGTAATTCACAAATTGCGAGTAGACCGTCATATTTCACCAGCTCACGCTACAGTTCCGTGAACACCGATACACGAAGACCGTGACTCAGGCACGTAGCCAGGATTTTGTTTCGGGGGGGGGGGGGGGGGGGCCCGCCCATGAAAAAATGCTGTATGAGGGTGAGGGGGGAGAGGAGGTCCCAGCAAAATGGAAGATTTCGGGGGGGGGCCCGGGCCCCATGGGCCTCCCCCCTGGATACGTGCCTGCCGTGACTTCAGTACTTTGAAGAGCAGAAGCAAAGAGAGTTATGCAGAGCGCCCCCCCCCCCCCCCCCAGCGCAAAGCTTGGAATGTCGTAAATATACACATGTACAACGACAAGTAGGTTGTCGGCGACATTGGGACCGATGAATGTAGTATTAACTATATATCGTAATGACGCGCGTTCAATATAAAACACTATCGCCACTACGCTGTCTCAGTAGCGTGAACAGGGAATATACAACAAACTCCCGGTTTTTCTGGGAGGAGATCCCAATCTTGATATGGAGAGGTGGTGAGAGGCCTAATAAAGCAAATCACATGAGCAGGCGTAGAAACTTATTAACGCTAGTACACTAGAGTTTGGACTTTTTTTTTAGACATTCCTGTTAATGTCATTGTGGAGATATAGTGTTTGGGACATCATTTACGTGAGTAAACTAAAAGAAAAAGAAAATAAATTAACATTATTTTGCGAGCTTCGTTCGTTGAAGACACATTCTAGCATCAGCCACAGTACCAGACTCCGAAGAGCTCTCGGGTCTTTGGGCCATTCTGAATAAATGACAGTCGTTGGCAAGGTTATGTTCCAGTAAATACTAATGTAAACACTGTACACTGAAAGATGACCGCGAAGAACATTGCTAAGATTCAGTATTGTTTCGGCGAAGAAATACGCGAAAGGGCTAGTGTGGATACATGCAACCTCACGGTTTGCAGACGAAGCGCTACGAATGCGGAAATTGAGCGAGCGCACCGTATAGTATGTTTGGCACAGCGAAGCTAGAGGCCTCATGTGTAGGGTTCATTGCTTTCGGGTTTTAATTTTTCATTAAATTCGGGGACTTTTTTTCGGGGTTTATTTGTTTCCTACGCATTCGGTGTTTTTCGGTGTCTATTTTCGGCGTCGTAACCGAAACTCGGCATTTGTTGGTTCTTATGTAGAAGAAAACAAGGCGCAGGCCGTGAGATTACCCAACCTCCAGGCTAGTACGTGTGCGTGATCCGAATTCTTCGAAATTCGAACCGGTACCGATAAGAGAAGTAAAGATACGAAATGGCGTGATTCACGACGAAAGGGCCAGCCTCGATGCAGACATGTTTACACGTTACCCCCCAAAAAAAAAGTAACTAAAAACCGTTACTCGCTCTAAAAGTGAGTAAATACGTTACTCGTTAATGATTCTCAAAAGGAACGCGTTACCTTTATCTCACAAGTAGCGAGTTACTTTTCTCGCTACTTTGACGAATAAATAGAGAACAGCTTTTGTTTCATGCTTTATTGCTTTCTTTTCAGTAGTCATTTAACTGAAGCAGTAGCTGTCTCTCCAAGTTTTCACCAGTTTTGTTTCCCCGCTTCCTTGAGAATACATCTCCGGCGACGCTGAAGAGTCCTTCTACTGACGCGCTCGACGGAACGGCAGTGTTGCGCTTTAGGAAGAGCTGGTGAATCTGGGATTCCCCTCTCTCTCTTTTGTTCTCTCTGCTTCTAGAGTTCGAAGTTGACAATGCGTGCTGTGCCTTCCCGTGTTGTCGAACTCCGGGTTTACATTACGTTTCTGCAAGGCACTAGAATGTTCAACCAACGAACCTTAAGGCCCGTTCACACTCTTGCAACCTTAAGGCCCGTTCACACTCTTGCAACCGAGTACGACCGAGAGAGACCAGACCGGTTTTTAAGCCTCTTGCGACCTCTTAGGACCGGATGCGCTGCAGCGGAGCTGGTCCTAAGAGGTCGCAAGAGGCTTAAAAACCGGTCTGGTCTCTCTCGGTCGTACTCGGTTGCAAGAGTGTGAGCGGACCTTTAATGTGTTCACTAGGTGAAGGACATTCCCAGCTGTAAAGTTCGACTGACGTGTTCAACGATAAACGTTGCTACACTGTCATACTGTTTGGTTGTTTTTCGAGTTGCCCATCTGCCTTTGTCACAATAGACGCATACTCAGGTTAGAATTAAAACGAGCCTGTTTAGACGGTGTTGTAGACGTTACTCGTTACTTGGCCTTAAAAGTAACTAAGTACGTTAATCGTTGCTTTTCTAAAAAAAAAGTAACTAGGCAGAAGTAACTCGTTACCAGTAACGCGTTACGTACATGTCTTCCACAAGGACAGTTTTTTGCTGGCTGCGTTTTGGGTCAACACAAAAATGAAACTATAGATAAAAAAGAAAAAGAAGAAAAAAACCTATATACCTGCAGTGAAGGTTGGGTTTTTTTCTTATTCAAGGACGACTCCAATTCAGTTTTTTTTTCCGGTTTTTTCGTGATTTGGAGAAAACCGGCTCGTAGGTGACTTTTGGGGATTTATCGTTTTATACCGAAAACACGGGAACCCCTACCCATGAGCCATTCAAGAGTGAATCGTGCGCCGCCTCGTGACTTTGGCGCTGTTAATTAGTAAAGTATTAGGGATTGGATTGCTGACTGTGATCTGAGCATCAAAGATTGAGAAAGACACGGATCATACTGCGTTGTATAGAAAGTCTAAAGTGAGCGCTGATGTCTGACAAAATCTTAGATTAATTTGCGCAAGGAATGGGTACAGAATGGAGGACGCTAAATTGGAGACGGAAGAACGGCGTTTTTAAATGCCGCGGTGGTCACGGCAACTCTTGAGTGAATGACTCTCGCGCAAGCGGCAGCCAGACATTGTTAAGTGACATCAGACCGATACGCCCAGCACACTGCCATTTTCGTCAAACAAGATGATGCTCCCAACTTCTAACAGAGCCGTGAGCCTAACTGTAAAAGTTCTGGATAATATAAGAACATACGAATGGTGACTAAGAGGAGCATCAGCAACACAAAAATCGATATTCGTTGTTGACAGAAATATTCTCCAATAGCAAAAACAGTCACAGAAAATTGCTCACCACGCCACACAGCAAATAGTTTAAAGGAATACTGAAGAGGATTGGAAAACACGTTTTTAATCTAGGTTGATTGCGTTGATTGCGTCTCCTGTGCGTTGAGCTGTGATAAGCAGAATTTTTTTAATATCAAGCACAAGTATTAAAAAAAAAAAAAACAGAGGGGAAACTAACGAAGAAAGTAAACTTAAGGTTGTCTTCATTCTACGCCAAGACCAATTTTGTACAAGTTTAAACGAGCGGTTTCCAACACAGTATGCACAGGAGAAGGGACTTGCGAGGTATCGCGGTTTGAGGCTTACCTGAAATACCATATCGAAAAGAAGTCTAATCGAAAACACGTACTAAGTGCCTGTTTTCTCTGAGTATAGCGCCAAGGTACAGTTTAAGAATAGTCAACGACTAGGATTCACTACTGTATTAAGAATGCACTAACGTTGAGTTGCCCATTGCACGCGGATGCAGAATAGCTCACTGTTCTTTTAGAGTTCCATTGGGGTTAAGCCATTTTTTATCAACGCAACATGTTTTCCGTCAAAAAAAAAAAAAAGGTTAACATTGTTTAGTAACAACCACGTACAATACTTGGTTTCCCCTTACGCCCGGACGCCAGTCGACGCTACGAGCAAATGGGACCGATCAAACAGCTTCAAAAGCGCAACGACAAGGTGTTTCTCATGTTTCTGTACGTGTTCTACCATTGCCGAACCAATCGTATCCATGGCTGGCGCGGTGACTCGTGCTTTTGACGTTGGCTGCTTGGTTCGTTCAGCTCATAGCGTCGGCTGGACAATGCGATGAAAAGAATACTTGTTTTTCTAAAGGGCCTAGATGGGAGACGTATATTAACAAAAAAGTTTACCACGAAAAATGTTTTTCTTTTTTTTCTTTGGGCAATTTTTACGTCGCTAGACGTAATTTAGGTGGAGAAGGCGGAGGGCGCAGCCTGCTATAAGCCCCGCCTCTTGATTACAAGGAGCTTAAATCTCTTATTGGCTGGAGAGATCATTGACGTGTGAAAGGTTGATTGTAAATTTGTGTCTCCGTGCCATAATAGTAATTTAATCGACTACTTCTTTCATGTTTGAGAGGCAAATAATCAAGATAAAGTGATTACTGTTTTCAAGCTTATTCTGAGATTGTTTTTCCCGCTTAGGTTTGAAACGTTAACAAACAAGGCTGTCGCCATATGCGGAGTGCCGAACGAGCGTAACTCGGTGAGCTCGTCAATTTTTATGAGTGCGAGTCGTTTTGAGTTCCTAGAGGTGTTTAGACGAAGATCTCCTCAACCAGTTTGCAGCAAACAGCTGTCGACTGTACGCGTCTTTGGAAGCACTGTGAGGATGCTTGCTTTCGTAGCGGGACTGGCCTAAGCCTAGCGTCCCACATCAACTATTTTGATCGATCAGGCTTGATTGCTTTTCTTTGCGCGTGTTTGTGCTGAATAACAATGTTGGGACCCGTAAAAGCGGCCCCGTTGCTCTGTGAATTCTGCAACCATCGTGATTGCGACCACGGTTTCGATACCGAGAAGATACCTACACAGGTAAGAATTTGCGAGCCATTTGGCTGGAAGCAATCGGGCGTTCGGTTCGCATCAAGTCCGTCCAGTTATGCTCCCGTCATTTCACCTCGAAAGACAAACAGCTCTAAAGCTTTGCGGTGCACCTGGCCTACCAAAGCGAATATTTTTACATCGCGTTTTTATTTGTGCGTCATGACGCTCACCCATCCTGCTCGCGAATGCCATGTAAAAAAACAAAAAAAAAACAACAACAAAAAAAACAGAACAGTAAAGCTAGAAGGACTCCATATTTATTTAGTTGATTTATTTTAGTTCTCTCGGCCGCTTATTATCGCACATCGATAGACGCCACCAGACGCTTGTATTGGACTGTGGCTCGTGCATGATGGAACGCTAAAGCGCCGCTTTCATGGTCGCGTCTTGCAAGCGTTGCAGAAGTTTTAGACAGGGGCAGACTTGCAGACGGACGGAGGCGAAAACGGACGCCGACGCGCAGCTTTCGCGTCCGCGTCTCACGGGCATTGCAGACGACGATAGACGGTGGTGTGGAATGGACCTTTTCCGAGAAGCGTTCTGCGCACGCGCGAGCACTCGATGCCAAGCGGCGCAAGTCGGCACTAGAAATCGAGGAAATTCGGAAGGAGGCTGTGGATCAGCGAGTAGAACACGTATTGCAACATATATATAATTGGGTTACACAAAAAAAAGAAAGTGACGGAAGAAAAACATGCCATTTGGGTGGCGCCACAGATCCCCCTCTTTAGAGTCGCGTTGGGCACGCGCCGCTGCTCAGAGAGCGAAGAAACTGGTACGTAGCTCCCATTATGGATGGTACGGTGGTGTAGAATTGCAGACGATGCCGGAGGCTGCCGCGCGTCTGCTCGCATGACAAGCAGGCGGCGTCAGACGCCAGACTAGAAGCACCGGATGTCGCTAAAGGCAGACATTAGACTTGTTAGCTTGTTCGGTCGAGCAGCCAAGCCAGTCCAGTTGTAATAGGCGGAGCCAATGATTTGTGGGCGGGGCTTACCACGACCTCCACCTAAATTGCGTCTAACAGCGTAAACATCGCGCAAAAAAAAATTTGTCGTAGCAAAATTATTAAAAAAAATACGCGTCCCGTAAAAGGGTTTAAAACGTTTTTGCATCGCAGTGTCTTTTTAAGGTGAAACGAAGTATAGCCCATTTTCCCTTATGTGAATATACGTCATTTGATTCAGCTTTTAGCTTTCTTGTTTGTACTATAGGCGTTTGATTCATATCTAAAAATAGTAAGTTTTCATAGCCCTACTAAAATGGCATTTGGAGAAATTAATGCCTAACATTTAGAGTAAAACCTTGGCTGGTATACCGAATCGATGCCGTTTTTGTCAATAATTCTAGATGTTCTTGAACAGCCTCAAAGTACAATTTTCTGCAGAAGGACATATGTTGTCCCATGTGTAAAGAAATGCACTCACCAAATATGGTTATTACTAAAATAAAGCTTAACATCATCTTCAGTGTCCCTTCAAACAAAGAAACGAATAAAATAAAAAAACAAATAAGCTAAAAACACATACAAAACCGACTGGAATGCATCTCCCAAGTTCAGTTGTCTTCACAAAGGGATTTAAATCTTTGTTATCTTACAGCTCCTACAGAACGTCAAAGCCGGAAATACAATGCTAAAATTAATTCTAAGAGAACAAAAACGTAGTCTTGTCACCGAGTATAACCAAACCGGCCAGTACACTCTTACCGGAACAACCGACGAAATAAAGCACGATTCCACACAAAATGCCCCAGCAACAGAAATCAGCCTCGATTGTGGTCAATGTTCCTCGATGGGAACGCCATTTCCACCACGTACCTCATTCAGCCAACACGCTACAACAACACGAAAACAAAACGCGACAGAGATACCCTATCCTATGACTGTATGGTGTCCCCAATAACGAGTGAGCACCAGACGAAAAAAAACAAACAATCAATAAAACAAAATCACCTACAGCGACCACACACTGTCAGATCGCCACCAGTCACTACTATAAGCTACTCTCCATCGGCGGCGGCCTGGATTGCCGAGTCACCACGGGTGAGCACTTAGACGTCCTCGGACCCGAGGTCACCACCAACCCGGATGGGCGTCTGGGCTCGTAGTGGCCTTCCTCACCTCCAGAGTCACTACTAATCTCGTCCTCTTCCTCAGAGTCGCTCCTGGGCGACGGAGGTGGCGATCTCTGGCAGCACGTGTAGCCATAGACGTTCGAAGACTGTCGTTCTTCGGCGCACGCTGGTGGGAAGGATTCCCCGGAGTTGTACATGCTGTCTCCGGAGTCTTCCCCGTCGTCGGCAGGTTCTCGTGGCTCGCGTTCTTCGAGCACTCCGCGGTCGTGCCAGACGTCGTGTGAGCCGTAGAGGTCGAAGGTCACGTGCTTTGTCTCGCGAGGGGTGAAGAGCCGTTCTCCCGTACTCGTGCTCGCGTAGGTGCTGTCTTTCTCGGAAGCGTACAAGATGCTTGCTTGATGAGTTGGCTGCTGTTCTTCGGGACGTCCATAAAATCCCTCAGCCTTAAAATCCTGCAGGAGAAAAACAAAAGAAAAAACACATATGGCATTATTAGCACTAGGGGATAGGCGGTCAGGTGTGTTTAAAGGGGCCGTGGAAGAATACTGGGTAGAAATGTTTCTGACTTTACACGAGCTTGCTGTCAGTAGTGAAACCCAAGAGTACTCAAGCGCAATACCACTGACAAGAAGCGTATTCGTCGCGGTGAAATTTGAAGGATAAAAGCGACCGTTTTCTTTCAGTACCTCCTTGGCAAAACCTGATGACGAAGCTGCGGGGAGAACGCCAACATTGCGTTCCCCGGGATTTCGTCATCAAGCTTCGCGATCCCCGTTGTGACGATATTTAAATTCGGTTCATACGGTGGACACGAGCACTGCGTGGTCATTCGATTTGCGTTCGTAACAATCCGCACCTCAACATGCATTCGGAGATCGTCGGCGGGAATAGCTGTACCATAACATTGCGTGGAATTCAGCGCGCGCCCCGTGCTTTTTCAATCCCAGCGCGTGGCTATGTTAAGACATCGGTGGCATTTGATCGGCCCCAGATCACGTGGCTCGCTTTTTCTGGCTGAAAGTTGAGAAGGTAAACCTGTTCGGTTTTTCTCGAATTCGTTCTGCGACTGCCATTGCGTGGAGAAAAAACAACAACAACACGTGTTTCATACGTCATAAATTAAAAACAATGCGCAATATTTCCAGAAAAAAAAATGTTGCATTGCTTTTTTAGTGGCTGTTCAGGATATGTGGAGCAAGCGAAAGCTCGAGCCGCAGGAGCCAGACATCAGTCCTGGACAGAAGCAGAAGCAAGACATCAGCCCTGCCCGTTTCGATCTGAATCGGTGAGTTGTATCAGCGTGCGGTCATGTCACAATACAGAGTGATGTACGTTAAAAGACCTCAAGCTAGCAGTCCTAATCTACTGGCTAAATGTCCATTTGCACCAGAAGCACCACACAGCTAGTCCAATATACTGGGTGTATCAAGGGGCGGCCAGGCTCTTTAAGTCGACCGCAAAATTCGGTTTCTTAACCTATCGCGTTCCGATTTTGTATAGCGTTGGCCACATGTGGTGCATTTTTTCTATGAAATTCGCAAAGAGCGAGCTTACCTGAGAAAAAAGTAAAAAAAGAAAAAGGCTTAGCTCCTATGGAAAACGCAGCGAAGCCACCCGTCTTCAAACCATAGGGCGCCCTATGCTTTGAAGACCGGTGGCTTCGCTGCGCTGTTTTCCATGGGAGCTAAGCCTTTTTCTTGGTTTACTTTTTTC
The DNA here is from genome assembly GCA_013358835.2 of Ixodes persulcatus. Taxonomy (NCBI): domain Eukaryota; kingdom Metazoa; phylum Arthropoda; class Arachnida; order Ixodida; family Ixodidae; genus Ixodes; species Ixodes persulcatus. Next base: position 915,490 of record JABSTQ010010954.1, on the reverse strand, counting down.
TCAGGTAAGCTCGCTCTTTGCGAATTTCATAGAAAAAATGCACCACATGTGGCCAACGCTATACAAAATCGGAACGCGATAGGTTAAGAAACCGAATTTTGCGGTCAATTTAAAGAGCCTGGCCGCCCCTTGATACACCCAGTAATTCGTTTGACCAGAAGCGTAGTCAAAGGCTTGAACATACAGTAAAAACGCAAACACGCATACTAAAATGCATTCACTGCGCGTACAGAAAGAAAAAAGACGCCATGACGTCACGCTTTTGATGCCGTCTGGTTGGTGCCATCGGCTCGTAGTTTCAGTTGCGCTCCGACTTCAGGTAAGACGAAGTATAGACCTTACCAGCGCTTATCACCCAGGCGTAAAAGTACTGAGTCACTGGCCTGTGGACGCATGCGCGGCGTGTCATATTTCGCGGGAGAGGGCTATACTGCGCAAGCTCAGAATGCGTTCCACAGCCAAGTAGACAAAGCTTCCAGAGAGCGCAGAAGGCGATTTTTGGAAAACTATGTACGTCTACGTCCTGCACTGCCTCAACCAGAATAAAAAAAAAAAATTCCGATGACACCAAAGCATTTCTTAGGAGTAGTGAATGCGAAAGCATGAATGACGTTCTTCCGTTCCCTTAGTTCGTCTGCGGCGTACTGGGGTGGACGGCCACGTTTCGCTACTGCCGAGGTAGCGGCCGACGGCCGAGCGCGCGCTCTCGTGAAGTGGCCGCGCCGCGCTGCGCTCGGCCGTGCAGCCTCTCCGGAGTTTGCCAGTGCAGGCTCTGCGACCAGGCCCGTACCTCTTACCGGCGGCCGGGCCGCTGCGTGCGCTGCTCCGCCTTAGGTCACTCTATACTGACAAGGTAACGCCATTCATTGTTCGAAAATTACTGCGCCGAAACCTTCTCGCCCTTTACAAAATCCGTCTCCCGTCTCCCCCTCCCCCCTCCCCCCCCCCCCGTGAAAATCCTCCTCTCCACTATTCCTCATTGGCCGAGCGGCCCATAGGTTTTGGGTTGCGACTTTCGTCCAGCATTCGTACCCCTCGTCTCGCGGTCTTGGAGGCTGGCTTTACCATCGGCGCTTACGACGCAAGAAGTTCTCTGCATAGTTAACGTTTGCGCGTTAGAAAGTTTTTTTTTTTTTTGTGCTTAGAGATATGTGACAGCCGACATTAAGTGTTGTTGCGCTGTGGGCTGCTCGAACAAGCAAGGAATGGGGAAAAAGCTCTTCGTGGGGAACGAAACAAGAAGAGAAGAAATATTTGGTTGTCGCAAATAAGAAGGACTGATTTCGTGTGCAAACCCGTGTCCAGGCTGAGTGAGGTAAGTTGTAGCTCCTAAGAGAGTGTTGTTTGCTATATATCCCAATACTACGCTCTATTTACTCATACGTGCGAGTTTGTTTTGAAGGCCGCTTTCACGTCGCGAGTATGCGCGCGTGCATAATAAATAGAATTCGTACTGTTTTCTGTTTTGTGAATTGTGAAATTGTGAACGTTTTTTTTTTTTAAGGACAAAAATACATATTCTTTTAAAAAAGGAAAACGAGGACCTCGCCAAAAAGCTCCGAATGTCGAAGAAATGTGGGAGCAGAAGTGGCGGTATGCGAGCGGTGGTGAGCCAAGTCAGGTGGTAGAACATTGTTTGTGTGTTGGATGTCTTCTTCGTTTTGTATTCTGTCGAAATGTATATAGTACTAATAAATGACTGGTGGTTTGCATCGAATTTTCCGATGGACTGCTTCAATGTTTGCCCTATAGCATGTACTATCGAGGAAAAATGAAATGCGAACAGAGAAGCGTGTGTCTCGTGGTACAGGCTGCGCCGCCTGGAAGTGAGCCTAGGGGCGAGGGTGCATGGCCTACTCCAATGTGTTCGTGCCCTTCGCTCTGCTCTCCCCAAGCTTCGGCAGTGCGCCTCTTAGTATGCTGAAAGCTATCGCCGCTATCTTTGCTGTCTCAGCACGTGCGGTGCGAAGAAGCTCGCCGCAAGCGCCGAGCAGCCAAAGGTAGCGGTGTCAGCTTTCAGTGCACTGAGAGGCGCATTGCCGAAGCTTGGGGAGTGCAGAGCGAAGGGCATGAAGACATCGAAGTAGGCCATGCACCCTCGCCCCTAGGCTCACTTCCAGGCGGCGCAGCCTGTACCGCGAGCCACACGCTCCTCTGTTCGCATTTCATTTTTCCCCGATAGTACAATAGGGCACTGTATTGTTTGCATGTATAGCCATCTATAAAGCTATGTCAATCTTCCAATTGGAGACTAGTTCCATCACTAACAAGTGAATGATCAAATTCTGCCCCTAAGGCTTGCGCTCACATTATTCACCAGTATACTGGAGAATCCATTTATGAAAATTCGAATGCTTAAAAATCCTCGTAACCCCTTTGGTATGCATAATTACGCAATTAAAAGCAAGCTGAAGTTATCTAGGACAAAGTTCTTCAATACATTCCTCGCCTTCAGTACCCTACTCGCACATGTTAAAAAAAAAAAAAAAATCGTATTTTGTGTTTTGTTACGGTGGGCAATGATGGTTACTGCAGACGTTTCAGCGCTCTGATAACTGCTGCAGGCTGTTTCTGGACAACTATACTTTGTTTCGCCGTTCCTGCGCGCGAGGCAAAAGCTACGAGCGCGAGCACGCAACCTAAAAAAAAAAAAAAAAGAGAAACGGTGCCCGCACCGCATGTGAGCCAGGGAAGCACGGAGCGTGGCAAGCTTTCACTTCGCTCTGGGTTGAATCCCCAGCCCTGCCTGTTTCGATCTGGATGAGCATCGTACCGGCGAGCGGTCGTGTACCACTACTGCGTGGTGCACGTTAAAGACCCCAGGCTAGCGGTTGCACTGCGCTGGCTAAATTTTTCATCTACAGCGAGTGACTCGTCGCACCTTTGAAATAGCTAACCGACTACACGCTGTCTAAATATCCCCAAAATCCCAATTTTTATTATTCACTTCGCTTGTCTCTAACGTGAAATGTATGAACAATCAGCAAAAGGGACTTTCTCTGTTTACAGCACGAGAACGAGGCTTTGAAACTTCGCGCTAGTTGGAATGCGCCTTGCATTCCAACTAGAGGAACGCGCACAAGTTGTCTCTTTAACACCTTCACCCAAAGGTCTGGGTGAAGGTAACACCTTCCCACAGACATACCCAGAGGTAAATATAGCGTCGAGATCGCTACCTCAAATCCCGGAGAAAACAGAACCGTGCAAGCTAAAAACAATCAAGAAACGTACGCATTCTCGCAGCATTTTCAGCGGTAACAGCCGAGTCGTCCCGCAGAGAGGGTGCCCTAGGCTGCGCTAGCGTCGAAACGGAAGTGCAGGAGAGTCGTGGAGAGGAGGAAAGGCTAAGGATTTCGCGAGGGAAAGGAGGCTTGGCCGTACCTTTCCCAGTATAGAGTGCACCTTAGCTCCGCCCTGAAAAGGGCTTCTCTGGTGGCGTTCCTTGGAACTACGCCGCGCGAGAGCCAATGGGCGCGTTCAGTAGCGGCTCCAGGAGTCAAAGAGCCAGCGCTCCTTCCACTAGACGGCAAAAACCGACTTCCGGTGCACGTTACTCCGAGTTCTAGGAGTCAGGCTCTCGTGCACCGTCTCCGGAGACGGTGCATGAGGAGTGAAAGGAGCGCAGCATGACGTAATTCCGGATCGCTGACGAAATTCCGGCGCTAAAAGAGAAGAAAACAACATGGCAGGATAAGCTGCGTCGGTACTGTCGCGGGTGTGCGGTTTGCTCGCTTTTGGTAATGAAAAGTGCTCAAGGTAAGACGAATAACGCGTTCAAATTTCTTTTCCAGGTAAGGCTCTTTTCGGAAAATGCATTGGACCGTATTTTGTTTGGTTTGAACATGCTAATAAACAACGTAAAAGTTCATTTGACGCCGTGTCTTGATAGCCGTTGCACGGAAACTCGGTGAATATCGACGACAGTCCTGTCCGCGCTTAGCAGAGCAAGGCAGGGTATGAACGCGACTTTGGTAGCCAATTGGACACTCACGCAGAGCATGATCCCGATTAATGTTTTGTTTGCGTAGCTAAATCGGGGTGTACGTTGGCTGGCGCTCGCTTCGGCCGACAAAACCTTGATCGCCAAGCGCGGCCGAACTTCCGTGTGTATACGAATAGATTTTATAGGAAGTTAGTAACGAAGGGTAGAATAAACGTATGGCCGTATAAAAGTATCGCAACCGGCGGCGGAGATTCGCTGAGCTCCATATTTTGCGTGTGCTTACGACGTTTTTGTCGGTTTTTATAACAGAAGCAGCCTTTGCACCGCCCTGCGAAGGGCTCGATCGCGTTGGATCGCTTCGAAGCAGCGCTGATGTGTAGTCACTCGGTTTTTCTTTAACAACCCTGTCAAGACTTCTTCAATACGGGCGTCAAATAAAAGCGATCGTGCTTGGCCATCGTCTGCTTCTCTTTTATTCGGAGACCGTCTGGCACAGGGGACGAAGCGGAAATGGCGTAGAAACAGCTGAGGAATCGCGTTTTTTTTTTTTTTTTTTGCCGTTCAGTAGGCGCTCCGAGGACTCCGACTCGACTTACTCCGTTCGGAGCTGAGGGAGCCGCTATTGAACGCGCCCAATGGGAGCCTCGTTCCTTGGAACTATGACGCGCGCCAGCCAATGGGAGCCTATCCATCAGATTTCTGCTACAGACGACAGGCTTCGCTCCATTGGAACAGGGCAAGGTGCCATTTGGCGCGGCTTCAAAAGCAGATGACGTCGGTTCGCTCCATGGGACACTTAATACTTTCGCATTAATAATAGTTGTTTCTTGCACCGGGATGTCTGCGCCATTCTCATCTGGTGACCCTCGTCGAAATACGCCTAAGCTGATCTTGAACCTCCCAAAGTGTGACTTCTAAATGACACACTGCTTACACCCATAAAGAAATCAGTACAGCCAATACCCCCTAGAAAGTACAAGTTTGTAACGGCAGAACCAGCATCATGGTCTGGCAACTGAGCCACCCCATATAGGGACTCGAGGCACGAGCGCCCGAGCCGCCATTCACGTTCGTTTGGCTCACACCGTCGTCTTGGTTCCTTGCTGCTTTCCGATACATGGTGTCAGAAGTGTCCTGCTGACTGTTCCTGCACCAACATAAGCCACAACGCCAGCTATGGAAGGATTCAAGCCTCCAGAGGGACTCAGACTCAGTGGGAACCTTGCTCAGAACTGGAAAAAATTCCGACAACAACTGGAGCTGTTCCTGGAAGCCACGGAGCCAGAGAAACCACGCTCGGCAAAACAAAAAGCGGCAATACTCCTACACATCGCAGGACCGGACGCTCTGGAAGTGTACAATACCTTCCAGTGCACAGATGCAGAGCGCGGAAACTACAACCTTCTCCTTGAGAAGTTCGAGGCCTACTGCACACCTCGCTGCAACAAGACGTATGAGCGCTATGTATTCCGGTCCAGGATGCAAAAAGAAGGTGAGCCGTTTGAAAGCTACTTTCGGGACCTCCAACTCAAGGCTCAATCGTGCAACTTTGGTGCCCTCGCCGACTCGATGACGCGTGACCAAATCGTCTACGGAACCTGACAAAAAACTACGGAAGCGCATGCTTCGTGAAGAAAGCTTAAAGGGCCTCTGACACGCCAAAAAAAAATTTTTTTTTTTCATGCTAGGCGTTGAATTGGCATATCAGGACACTACAAAAAAATTGTTTCACTATAGAGTTGCGTAGTTTTTTTTATAAAAAATAGAAATACGAGGCCCAATTCAAAGTTCCCGCCGTGCACTGTGACGTAACAATGTACCGCAAGGTGTCGGGGCGGTCAGAAGGGAGGCATCGCCGGAAGTCACGTGAGTTGTATCCCTCCTCGTGCTTACCGCGAGCGTGTAATATTTTTTTAATATTTTTGTTATTCTCCGCACCTCCACGAGCGATCCAAGCAGACAAGGTTTCTTTTATTTGCTTTTCATCGCTTAATGTTGCTGTAAAGGTAGAAGAAGCGGAGTCAGTGAATTGACGTGATCAACTACAATAGAGAGTTTTAGTAGATCGTTCCGATGACTCCGATAACGATACCCGATACTCTGCCTCCGCCTTTGCGCTTACATATATAGTATCGTTATCGGGGGTATCGGAGGTATCGGAACGATCTACTAAAACTCTCTAATGCCTAGAAGGTGCTGTGTGAGGGACTGTCCCGGTATTTCAGCAACTGAAGAAGAGATCACACTGCATGCATTTCTGAGAGACATACGTCGGCCGCATGAGCACCCAGTAAACAAGTTCTACTCATGTTCTAGACAAAATACGTACTTTGTGCTCGACGTTTACTTGTACTTGGTACACTCACCAGTTCGTATTCTTTAGACGGTAGGCATCTACAGCCTGGAGAGTATCCGATGATTCAACGACCTCGGTGTCTCAACCTTCAGCAATGCGATCGGGCGTGTCATATGCTAGCAATCCTAATTTCTGCGAGCGTTCTAAATTTTTTTTTTTCAAAACTTGATAGCTTGTTTTGCGCCCAGTATAGCCCTGTATCATCGGACTGATGGCATGCACTCGTACACTGGCTTGTACTCGCAACGCTTTCATCATTGACCTCCATCACTTCGATCCACTGACTCTTCGTCCTCAAATTTTACAGCACGCAAACTAACCAACGGTGCAGGGATAAAGAGCTAGTGGAACTGAAACTTCGTTTTCTACGATCGCTCGTACGAAGAGCAGAATAATAAAAAAGAAAAAAAGTCTTAGGCACCGTCGCGGAGAGCACGAGGAGTGAAACTCACGCGACTTCCGGTTAACCCACTTTTAGTGACGTAGCTCGATGCCTCCTTTCTGACCGCCCCGACACCTTGCGGTACACTGTTACGTCACAGTGCACGGCGGGAACTTTGAATTGGGCCTCGTATTTCTATTTTTTATAAAAAAACTACGCAACTCTATAGTGAAACAATTTTTTTGTAATGTCCTGATATGCCATTGCAACGTTTAGCATGAAAAAAAAAATATTTTTTTTGGCGTGTCAGAGGCCCTTTAACTCAAGAGAAGGCTGTGCAGTTCTGCGAAACAGCTGAGCTAACGGAAACGCGCAAAAAGGCCTGGGAAGCACCAGACCACCTCCTCGAGCCAGTGTCGGCATTGCAGAAAGAAGTCGAAGCACAGAAATGTAGCAGGTGCAATCGACAGCACGAGCCAAGGCGCTGCCCCGCGTATGGACAAGTCTGCTCGAAGTGCAAGAAAAAAAATCACTGAGCAGCGTGTTGCAGATCGCGAGTGTACGGGCACGATGATCGGAGGGTAGCCGACGGCGTCACGTGCGAACATGATGACTTTGCGGTGCTGGAAGTGCAAGCTGTCACAGGAGACAAAGCCGACTGGCTGGTGGAAGCGTCATTAGCCAACCAAAAGGTCCTACTTAAGGTAGACACCGGAGCACAGGTGAGCATTCTGCCACACTGTGTATTTAAAAGGCTTAACAAGGCGGGACAGACGCAACCGAATGGTGCCATCTTGAGGAGCTACAGCGGCGACCAGACTGGTCACCTAGGAACTTCCAGTAGAAATCGATTCCAAAAAAGCGACAATTGAATTCTTTGTCATGAAGAAAGCTCGGCAGGCACTCTTAAGCCTTTGGGCAAGCGAAACCTTCGGGCTCGTGAGTCGAGTCGACAGCGTCATAAGAAAGACAGACCTGGAACGGAAGGTTGCTTCGGACTTTCCGAAGCTCTTCGAGGGCCTCGGCTGTATAAACAAACCTTACAAGATGGTCTTGAAAGGCGGCTCTCAGCCTGTTATTAAGCCGGCGCGAAGAGTACCGCACATGCTGAAGGAACCAGTCAAGAGAGAGCTGGACAGAATGGAAGCCGCCGGGGTCATCACCAAAATGAGCGAACCCACTGACTGGGTCAGCCCACTAGTAATTGTCCGTAAAAAGGATGGCGAAATCAGAGTCTGCATGGACCCAACGCACATAAATGAGTGCTTGAAGAGAAAGCATTACCAGATGCCAAAAAGAGAGGACATTGAGGCAGACCTGAAAAATGCAACAATTTTTTCACGGCTAGATGCCAACTCAGGATTTCATCAAATTCCCCTGGACAACGAAACCTCAAAAAGTTGCACGTTTGGCACGCCCTTTGGCCGCTATTGTTTCAAACGACTGTCGTTCGGCATCGCCTCGGCACCCGAAGGTTTCCAAAAAAGAATGCCCCAGGTTTTTGAAGATTTGCCAGGTGTAAAAGTCTACATAGATGACATTATCATCTGGGGGGCCACGGAAGCCGAACACGAGGCACCACTCCGTACAGCTCTACGGGCGGCCAGTCGTGCAGGACTCACCTTGAACACGGAGAAATGCAGGTTTGGCATGAAGGAGGTGGTTTTCCTGGGAGACAGGATCAGTGCACTTGGCATACAGCCTGACAAGAGCTTGGTGGACAGCGTAGTGAATATGCCAGTTCCCAAAGACAAGAAGGATGTTCAAAGCATGCTCGGTGTGTTCACATATTTCAACAAGTACCTGCCTAGGTTCTCGGATCGGACCACCCTCCTACGGAACCTGCTCAAGACGGAATCGGTATTCGAGTGGACCCTCAACCATGACAACGAGTGGAAGACCCTCAAAACCTCGCTGACCACCGCACCAGTCCTTGCCTTCTACAATGAAGCACTGGAGACTAAAGTGTCCACGGATGCATCCAGTTATGGCCTTGGCGCAGCTCTCTTTCAACGCCATGACACGGAGTGGAGGCCTGTAGCTTATGGATCCCGAGTGCTGACAGAATGCGAGTCTCAATACTCCCAAATTGAAAAGGAAGCACTGGGAAGCACGTTTGGTTGTGAGCAGTTTCACGATTTTATTTATGGTAGACCCATAACCATGGAAACGGACCACCAACCCCTCATCGCTATTGCAAAAAAGAATGTAGGGGACATGCCCCCTCGCCTCCAACGCTTTTTTCTCAGACTGATGAAGTATGACTACCAGTTTCAATTTGTTCCGGGCAAGCAGCTAGTACTTGCAGATGCGTTATCACGCGCACCGGCCCCAAGAGACTCACAACCCGGGCCTGAGGAACATGATGCCGAAGTGCATGCGGTCGAAACACTGTCAGACCTGGTAAGCGACACCACAACGACCAAGCTCGCTGCAGCGACAGCCGAGGACAAGGTATTGTCGGAAGTCATCAACGGCCTTCAGGATCACCGATCGCTGCCTCAGTCATCCCCCTACAGGTCATGCGCCGAAGAATTGTCTGTCGTTCAAGGAGTGCTTCTTAAAGGACTGAAGGTGGTTATTCCGAAGAGCCTCAGAGGAGAAATGCTTAAAAGGTTACATGATGGTCATTTGGGAGTCAACAAATGCAAAGCAAAGGCCAGTCTCCTAATGTTTTGGCCTGGAATGTCAGCGGGCATCGCACAAATGGTTAACAACTGTTCAGCGTGCAAGCATCATGCATATCAACAATCAGCAGATCCACAGTCGATGAGAGCAGTGCCACTTCGCCCATGGGCGCGCGTTGGTGTGGACTTATTTCAGTATGGCGGGCAGACCTACCTAGTTGTGTTTGATGCCTACTCGAATTTCCCGGAGGTTGAGCACCTTACACATACCACGACAGATGCAGTGGTCAATGCGCTGTCGGCGATCTTCGCAAGGCATGGACTACCAATCGAAGTGTGCTCCAACAATGGGCCCCAGTTTAGTTCTAGCAATTTTAAGGCTTTCGCGCTCAAATACGACTTTCGGCACGTCACTTCGAGCCCACACTTCCCGTCCTCAAATGGACTAGCCGAGAAAGGCGTTCAGATAGTCAAGAGGATCATGAAAAAATCAGAGCATGCACAAGAAGATTACAGGTTAGGACTTCTCAACTACAGATCTTCGCCTCTGGAAGACGACGGCCGATCACCAAGTGAACTTTTGATGGGAAGAAGAATCAGGTCGCGCCTGCCCGACTTCACTGGCCCGGCTCCAAATGCAGTGCACAAGAAACAGCAGAGCAGCCGGGGCAGAAGACCGCTTCAGCCACTCCCTCCAGGGAAGGTGGTCCGCCTCAGGGAAAAGAATTCCTGGGAAACGAAGGCTAAAGTCCAGGACTTGGTAGCCCCAAGATTCTACCAGGTCATCACGGAAGCGGGCAGAACACTGCGAAGGAACCGACGACACCTTCTTTCAACCCCGGAGGCTTTACCCCTGAAGGGGAAGACAGCGAAGTGGACGACTACGCATGCTTGGCTCCAACAACCAGACCCTCATTTGGGGACCAGCCTAGTGGGATGCACACGGCGTCTGCAGCCCCAGGGCCAACAACTCGGTCACCGACCCCAGTGCCAGCGACTGTGCCTCCAGCTCTAATGGGAGTTACTGTGCCGCCGGCGGACTCTAGTAGAAGGAGGCTACGACGCGTGCGTCATCCACTTCATAGGCTCACCTACGATGAAGCTTTCCGTCAACAGCCTTGACTATAGTATTGTTGTTCTGCCCTAAGAGAAAGGGGGTGTAACGGCAGAACCAGTATCATGGTCTGGCAACTGAGCCACCCCATATAGGGACTCGAGGCACGAGCGCCCGAGCCGCCATTAAAAGGTTCGACGTTCGTTTGGCTTACACCGTCGTCTTGGTTCCTTGCTGCTTTCCGATACAGTTCAGCGGCTTTTCCCCCTTACGGTCATCACTAGTGGAACCTCGCAGCGCCGCCCATAGACATTTGCAAGCAGCCGCACTTCGAGAGCTAGTCTGGCCACCGTGGATGGAAAACGCTCTGTTTGGACGCGCGTCTAGAAACCGTGGGTCCGCCTCGGCTATGCTTGATGATCAGATGATCAGCCCACACCAGCAGCAAGGTGGCGGTGCCCAGATGCCGTACATGAAAATTTCGTTAGCTTGAGTCAGCATCGCCGCCATGCGCGTCTCGCAGCATCTCACAACGGGCACGACGTTAGCAGGCGGTGACCTCAAGACTCTTGTCGAGTTTCAGCGTGTTTGCCGCTTGGGGCACGTCGGGGATCCACAAACGATGACGTCATGAGTGGGACTTGTGTTTTAGATGGTGTTTGATGTAGCTCATCTTTTTGCAGGTCGCACCTCGAAGTCCAGGTGTAGATCCGCCGGACGCACATCGGGGCCTCGGGATTCGGGTGGAGCAATGTGCATGTCCGGGTGGACCCAGGGCGGTCTCGCCTCGACGGTGGCCCGGGTGACGACCTGCTGCGTCGCTCCAGCGTCGGGGGAGGTGTCCTGGTCCTTGGTGCCCTCTGGTTGCGGCAACGACGGCGGCTCGAGGCGGAAAGCCACCAGAGGATTCATCACGGGAATGCCGGCCCAAGGCTGAGTTTCCGAGCCGTTGTTCCTGTGGTGGCTCCCTGAACAAAACGCACACACGATGTAGAAAAGGGGTGCACAAGCTACACCCATAAAGCTGTAAGTGTTTGCCCCATATAGTGTATCCCATGGGCGTACTATGTGCACTCCAAAATAGGATACACATATGCACCTAATATACTGCTGCCCATGTGTACACCCTCCATATACACTCACGACTCAATAGGTGTCCAGACAAACTTCATTTGAGGGTGCAAAAATATTCCCTTTCTTAAAACCTCTAGCTCTTTGTGCAGAAAAGTCGTGGACGAAGTCGTGCCATTGAAGCAGTTGAGTTCAATCAACAAAATGTGGTCACTGCATGGTATAAGACTCAAAATAGATCCCAAATAATGGAGTGAGTCAATGACATAAAGTGCATTCATATAAATAGAAAAGACATCAGCAATCCGAGCATTATTTGGTATGGAAAGTGGGAAGAGATGAATACGGCCATATCTGCTCTGATAAACCCGCCACAGAGAACAAGTAGGTATTTAAAATCATATTCCAACGAACTGGAAGGGCACTGGGATGGGGGCAACTTCTCATCGAGAAAAACTCGGGTCATCAGTTCATAGCGAGTCTGAGCTCAGACACGAAATAAACGTAATCAGCTAATCCCTGAGATTAGGAAAATAAAATACGAACAACGCGACACAAAATCTCACCGGACGCATTTTCTGGCCTCCTTCAGCAGTCAAAACATAACATGTTCTGACTGAGTTTTTTTTATTTTGTTTTTGTTACGTAAAATTGAAAATTACACAGGCTAAAAACTCTGAAAAGGTCCCTCCGCAGTCAAAACATAACATGTTCTGACTGAGTTCTTTTTGCTTTGTTTTTGTTACGTAAAATTGAAAATTACACAGGCTAAAAACGCTGAAAAGGTTTACCTTTGGAAGAAATACTAGATACATCGGAGTACGTTTCGGGCGATGCCAGCGGTGCCCATGACATCCAGTTTGGCCGCACCGTGTCCGATTTGATTGGCAGTTCGGAGGCGGAGCTTGTTTCGAAGGAGTCGTCGTTCTTCTCCGAAGCCTCTCGCGACGCGGGCACCAGACGCAGAGCTTTCATCTAAACCGGCAGGGAAGTATTCCAAGTAAACACAAGCAGGAAAGGCAAGAAATAAAGATGAGAGAGCAAAGAAAGTAATAAAATAAAGAATACAGTTGACGGAATCTAATACCCTTGTCAGACGCCGTTCTAAAGATTCTTTTCACAAAGCTTCTTTATAAAATCGGCGAACCAGCGCACGCCGTAGGGAACGTGCGCACTCAAAATCGCGAGCACATTGGTCGATTTTATAAAAGAGCTTAGTGAAAAGGATCTTTAGAACGCCGTCTGACACGGCTACTAGGCTTTGTAGGACCCACTTTAAGTGCTGTCAAGATGCAGATGCTTTGCGTCAATAAAGGTTTAGGCAGACATATTTGGATACAACAATCCACAATATGGCAATTCAAAATTTCTCCGAACTTGAGATTATCATATATTGTTTCCAAAATCCAAAATTATGAAAATTTAAATTTGGAATTTCACATTCTTCGATTCACACTTTGAATTTTCCAAAAATTTGCAATGTATTATTATTTATTATTTTGATCCTAACCTCCTCGGACACCATACATTGTTTCTTGATGCAGGAAAGTAGTCTTGAACCGCGGTTTCGGATTTAACAATGTTTTCGCCGTATACCGGAAGAGGAAAAACACAAACTGCTAAAGCTTATATGCAGGGTTGTTCCCGGAAAAAAATTTACAGGGTTTTTTCATCGCTAAAGTAAACAAGGCATCGCCGAATGCTCATTCTCCGCCCCAAAGGTAGCGCTAGAGGCCTCAACCAGATGCCAAAGTTTCAGCCCGCTCCGATACCTTATTCAAAAGTTAAGTGATTTTCTGAAAATGACAATGGAAAAATGGCGGCCAAAAATGGGCCCCATTTTTCCACTAAATTTTCAGAAAATCACATAACTTTTGAATAAGATATCGGTTTAGGCTGAAGCTTTAACATCTGGTTCGGACCTCAAGCGTTCGTCACGATGCGTAAATTATTTAAAAAAAAAAAACAAAAAACTGTAAATTTTTTTTGGGGACATCCTGTACTTCAATACCAACTACTGTACTACAGCCCAAAATGACTAAGAAGTTGCACTTTTCACAGTGTAACTTATAACCTTCGGTGATACTAACAGAGGGCGTATGCAAAAGTGTACATAACAGCGTACGAAACGACGTCAAGTCACTGAAGATGCCGCCGAGATGACGGAGGGTCAATGTTAAAAGATGCACTCTTCGCTCACGTTTATATTGGTGGAAAGGGGGGGAGGGGATACAGTAAACCGATGAGCAATGATGAACAGCAAAGTAGTGGTGAAGGCCATTGCTTAGTCATCCGAACGGGGCGCGTATGTGGAAAAAAGAAAAGAAAAACGTTTACAATCTCCTGTAACTCCGAATTAGAGCGCAGCTCTTGAGGAGGAGGAGGGGAAGGTACGGAGAGGAAAGTATGCCCCTCCTCCTCATCCTTACCCTCCTCTCCTGCTCCCCTCCCAATTAGCGGGAAATTTTCGCTAAATTTCTCACTTAATTTAGCGGAAAAAATTCTTCGCTAACTACAGCGGGGAAATTTTTCCGCTATATTTAGCGGAAAATTTTTCCTACTAAGTCTAGCGGGGAAATATTTACGCTAAATTTGTCGGGGAATTTTTCCGCTAAATTTAGCGGGGAATTGTTTCGCTAAATTTAGTGGGGAATTTTTCCCGCTAGTTTTTGCTAAATTTAGCGGGGGATTTTTTCCGCTAAGTTTTGCGGGGAAATGTACCCATAATGCAACGCGCGGTGACGTAACGAGTGACGTCATTATGGGAACGTCTCATAATGCAACGTGCGGTTACGCCGACGCCGACGGCGCTCAAGCCAGAAACGGACACCTAAGAGCTGCGCTCTAAAAGCTCGTGGAGTTAGTCAACGGCCCAATTTCGGCACTCCGACTGGCGTGTTTTCATGGACTCATATCCTAAGCCCCACCCTCCCTCCTCCCCCCCTCCTCCCCCCTTATAAACCAGGTGATGTGATGTCCATGAAAACGTGCCAATCAGAGTGCCGGCATAGACCTGTTGACTCGCTACACAAGCTTTTTCTCCGAATACGCAGACGGGACAGCCGAGAGCAGACGTGCTCCAGACAGGCAGCCATCACCTGGTAGGCGAGGTCCGTGGAAGACTGGTCCCACTGCTGCCTCTCCATCTCGGACGGGGGCAAGAAGTCGGTGAAGGACGTCTCGAGGACCACGCCGTGCGGGGGCGAACACCGGCTCGGCGGGGAGTCCGTCAGGAGGGCGTCGCGGGAGCCCTGGTCGTGCTGCGTGACCCCCGGCTGGGGCTTGGCCGCCTTTCGTGTGGGCTTAGTGGGGCCCGTGTTCACCAGCAGCTGGTGGGAGCGCCGAAGGCGCGTTAAAGCTTTCCTTTGCCGAATGCCCGTTTGATTGGCTGGAGTCGCTTGTTCTGCGCTCTCAAGATGCATGTATGCGCACTAAACAGTTTATACCCTAACGACGTTTATGATCATAACTAAATCTACGGGCACTAAACACTATAAAAAATATTAAATTGACCTTGCGTCCGATATACCTCAAAAGGGAATCAAAGAGCTGGAAAAGCCCGTTTTTCTGCGATTCGGCGCAGAAGCGAGAGGGCCCCCTCGGACGCGCGACAGCCAATCGCGAGTGATCGCTTCCCACTCGCAAATCGCGCACATTCGAAAATCAGTCCGCCGTTGTTGCTGTTGTTTTAGCGATGTAGTTGGAAAAGGCAATGGACGGCAATCGTGGTGTAGGCCCATAGGCCCGTCTGTCACTGCCTCGTCCGCCGTTGCTCGGCCCCCTAGCCGCGCGAGAAGCGATTGCTCGCGATTGGCTGTCGCACGTCCGACGGCGTCCTCTTGTTTCCACGCCGAATCGCAGAAAACTGGGCGTATCATGATCTTTGATCTCGGTCTTACAAGGTGAGTCATAAGCGCACCAATCTAATGTTTTTTTTAGAAGGCTTAGGGGCCATAGATTGAGTTATGACCATAACTAGACGATCTTAGAAACTACTTTTGTTGTTTCTAAGATCGTCCATTTACCTATGAATAACGACCTCAATGACCTATTTGTCGTTTTCGTATTTGATCTTAGCCAATTAAAACAAACAGGGTATTAAACAGATAAAAACTATCTCGGTTTACATTTGCCTAGCGTTTCTATACGCTCTAGTTGTCTCAAAGGCAATTTAGTTATTCAATTAGCTATGCGAACAAGTTCACACACCAAAGAAGAGATGAAAGACTGACTTTGCCCTGCAAAGACTGATCACGGAACCCACTGACAGACAATCTAAACCACTCCAAGGCTGAACACATCACTGAAGCAGAAAATGTCCACACCAGAAACCCCATCGGCTGCGTATTTTCTCTGCATGTCGTCTGTTTGAAACGTTGTAACGCCGTCCTATGCTTATTCTTGCGACGCCAGTAGAAAATAGAAAATGAAAACAATAGCGTTTGTGCTAAATGGTACACGGGTCACTGTCTTTGCCGTCCAGTGTGCCAGCTTTCCGCGCAGTTTCACTCCTCTTGTCACATGATCCACCGCCGTGTTGTTAATGGCCTGCGCGGATGCGGCCACCCTGCCGCAGCTGGAAGGTTAAGAGAGAAGTGGAAGCTCCTTCCCCTTTTTCCACTTCAGCTGAGCGAACGCTGGAGAGGAGGTCGCCTCCTCTCCAGCGTTCGCTCTGCTAAAGTAGACAGGGGTGGGAGGAGCTTCCCTTAAGTCTTAACCTGTCACCGACTATAGTAGCAAAATCGCTGCAGGTGAAACCCGCTGGCATCAACCAGCAGACGTTCTTTGATCTGATCAACCAAATGAAAACGGCTATCGGTATAACGCTCCAAAAGGCAGGCAGTCTCGAAAGGGGTGACCAGCTTTTCACCCCTGAGACCGCTAGTCCTTCTCATTTGGCTAAAGCTGATCAAGGCAAGCTCGATGATTGGTGTTCAGGGTGCATCGCGGTGCAGCTCACAAGTAGGGGCACCTGAGAGTGTATTCTGTATAGCTACTGACAACCTAAGGCACTCAGGACGTGGCTGCTTATGTTCACGCTTCCTGCTTCGTGATTGGTTCTTCGGAGTTCTTATCGGCCAATGCTGCAATCTCATTGGCCGCTGAGTGATAGTGAGACGTTTACAGCTCGTCACGTCCTCCGTTTCTTTCACCGTGGGTAACTATGCGGAGCGCAAGTTCGTCTGCTTCTTTCGCAGGGGTTGCGGTGACGTCAGAACGCCGAGCTTTGATTGGGTCCGGTTAGAAGGACAGTGGGTACCTCAAGCCAGCTAGCACTGATGTCTACCCACTATCCCTCTATCAGGGCCAATCAGAGCTCAGCGTTCTGACGTCACCAAAACCCGTGCGCAAGAAACGGACGAACTCGCGCTCCGCATATATGAGGCACAAAGCAGGAGGACCCCCGACCTTTTCGAGAGCGTAGAGGAGCTTGTCCGGCATGTGGTCCTGGATCATGACGGGAGAGATGAGCACCTGGTCGAAGTCCTTGTTGTCCGCCCAGAGCGCTTGGAAGACCGGCTCGTTTTTGCCCATCATCCGCCTAAGGAACCGCCGCGGCAGAAGGAACACATTTCGATGGCCGTTCTCGCCTCTACCTTTTTCGTGCCTCGTAGGGCACTCGGGACAAGGTCTAGTCGAGCTAAAACTTGGAGCTGACAGGATATGGGCCACGGCAAGAACTGCAGTCGCAAGATCGTTCAGCTGAAGTCACGCTACTAATACTATAATACAAAAGGCAGTCTGCAAACACTGTCTAAGGTAGGCTTCTTACTTGTTTACGGCCCTGTCAGATTGACTGGTCATACCAAAACTGTCGGCAGACATGTTCGAAGTTTACTTATATGTATGGAGCACACATGCTTCCAACAGGGTTGAGGCGTGTCCGCAGATAATTGTCATCAGATAATGTCCGCAGATAATGTCTGCCGAGAACTCCTCATCTTTTGTGTGACGTACGAGCACTGTGACTTCGGCTTATAGTTGAGGAATGTCTCTCGGCTGTGGTCGCCAACCCCACTAAAGAGTTATGGGTTTTGGGACTGTACGTCGGGGTGAGCAAAAGTAAAGCGAATAATGGACCCTTCTCAAAACCCCGTCAGGCAACATTGGCGGTGGCCATTTCTTGGGCACGAAGCGTGCGATTAGATCGGAGTTCTCGCCGAAGGCTGACGCAACCCTCGTGTCCGACAGATGCTCAGAGGTTGTGCCCAAACAATGGCGGCCTCGGGTAATGAGCGCAGTATCTACTAGATGGTGCGGACGTTTGAAAAGGGTCTATTGAGCTTGGGAAAGAAACTGAGCTAAGAATGCGGCAAGTGGGACGCAAAACAATTGTAGTAATTCAACGACTTTGCTGTGACTGACTTTCGAGGGAGATTATGTTAACTCAAGCATTAAGCGATTGCCTTTCGTGCATTAGGAATAGCGTATTCGTTAACATCAGAGCCATGCTTACGAAAACCCCAGCAGAAACATCACAGCGGCGAAGCAACCTGCCTATAACTTAAAGGGGCACTGACAGGCCACAATCGTATATGTTTGTTTATTATCCAAAACGAGTGAAAACGACTCCTGGACATTGCCCTCCATTTTTGAAACTTGGGAACTCGGTATTTGTGAAGTAAAAAAACACAATTTCCAAAAACTGAATTTGAAGCTCCCGCGCAGTGACGTAAAATATTGAGTCGTCCTTCAACTCGAGTTTCTCACGCCTCCGAACCGTCCCGACCCGACATGTCGTCTTCGCCCGCGTCCCGCGATCGGTCGCTCTCCTCCGTGTGTGCCGCCTAGCGCTGTGAACAGACGACGCTTGACTTCCGAGTTTGAAGTTCTCTTAGGGTCCTTTCAGCGATCTCAAATTCTTTAAAACGATGTGAGGTCGAAAAGAACGCGCAGTGGACTTTTGTGAGCGACGTGATTGGCGACGTCGCGCCGGTTCTGCGTGAAAGGCTGCCCCGGCGGAGTCACAACCGAAACTACGGTACACAGACACAAAACCCAGTTGTTTTGACTGTTTGACGATTTCCTTTTCGAAGTCTGAGAGGTCGTCGGTCACCTATAAAGAGAACTTCGTCCGATTCCCCGTCTCACCGATTATCCTCAGTGCCGGAAGTGCCGAGCACCGCGGCGCGCCATGTTTTCCGAGGGCGGATAAAAAGCCAGGAGGCAACATCACTCCAGACTCCGATTTTTGGTATTTAAAAAAGAAAGGCGCGTTCGCAATCACACTTAAAAAAAAAAGGTGTTGCGAATGCCGTTTATAAATATTAGAATAATGTCGCTTACAAAGCTTCTAAATTTCATAATCAATTACGTTACAAATAACAAGAAGCGAGGAGGGGAAGAGAAAAGAAGAGAGAAGGGAGAGAGAAAAACGCCAATGATAAAAAGGCGCGCGAGCGCGTGAGAAAATTTGTTTTCTCGTAGTGGTATTTTTGGGTGTCTATGACGATGCATTGTTTTAGACAGCAACAACACAAAAAAATACGACCTTTGGGGTGTCAGTGCCCCTTTAAGGGAAGTAAAAACACTAACAAGTAAAGAGCTGCTGCATTTTCTGAAAATTTCCCGCTCAATTCTCGCACGTAGGTCCAGCACCTTAATTAAGCAGACGAAAGCTAAAGCCCGCATTTCTATGGAATTTCTATAGAACTTACCTCCACCTGGTCTCATACTTTTGGCTGCGTTCAAGAAAAGCGAGAAGAAAAAAAGAGCAATGTGGAGCAAGTTCGTGCAAGATTTACATCGCGATTCAAGTAGTCAGTCTCTACCACGCGGCTATGCTATATCCAAATATCGAAAAACAATGTTGTACAAGTGTTCTTCAATACGCTACTGTACTGGTCACGAAACTTATCCGTAACACTATAGGAGAGCTTGGTACGCGACCACGCGTGGCGCTAGCGTCGACAAGGGGGCTAAGGGTCGCTAGTCTAGCCAGCACCGCTGGAAGTCTGGCAACCAGAAAGTGCGATCGTAATTTTGAACCCACTCCAAATGAGCCACCAACAAATGGCGGTGACGCGTCATTACACTGGCAGTGTTTCTGGCTAATGTAGGTAAGTTCAGCTCTGTACGCTCAGTGAACTGTTCAAACTTCGCTTACACAGTTGACGCTCTCCCCCCCCCCCCCCCCCCCCTCTTTCCTACAACGCTAAAAACAACCTTTTCTGCAACTTTCTCCAAACTTATGTCACTTCCAATTCCTTCTTTCTGCCTCAAAATGAATTCTAAATACCGCTATCACCGTCAAAAATCAGCACCGCGAGTAGCACCGTCGAATAGAGGCACTGCGAACCCGTGCACTCAGCTGCCTAACTCTTCTTGCTTGCAAAGCATAGTTATGTATAAAAACGAATGAAAGAAAAGCAATTATTTGAAAGTTCTTCTATTAAAGATCAATAAGGAATGATCAATGCTTGCACACAGTGATCACTTACAGACGTAACGAAATGTTGGTGTGCTAGAATTTTTTTTTTATTGGCAGCGACTTACGAGGGGCGTTCATAAAGTTCGTGTTACTGTCACGAAGGAATAGAGATTCAGCAATCAAACTCAAGTTGAGACTTTGTCTACATGTTCGCCACCAAAAGTTACGCACTTTTTCCAGCGATGCACCACATGCCTGAGGCCGTTGTTATAGAACTCCTAGTTTTGAGTGTTCAGGAATCGCTCCGCTGAGGCAATCACTTAGTCGCCGTCCTTGCAATGTTTTTCTTTTATTTGGCCACACTGGAAGCGTCTGCGCCATTTAACCAACGTGTCATAAACTGGGGCGTTGTCCCCAAACAACGCTCCCAGATTGAAATGAATATCCTTGGCATTGCTTCCCTTCAAATGAAAAAAAAAAAAACGGATCACTGCATGTGCTTGGCACCGACGGACGCTGTCATTTTTGTTTCAACTACCTAGCGGCGTTCCAAGCTATTATAGCATGCGATGTTTATATTGTGCGGAAACTAGAGGGACGCGCGCTCATGTTGATGCCTGCTTTGTTCCTTTTTTTTTAATTTTTGTGCCGATAATACGAACTTTATGAACGCCCCTCGTATACATTTAAAGTCCTATAGTACATGAAATGCATTATAGGGAATTGGGGAGGGAATTGGTGAGGCAGGTGACGTATATTTTCCCACCAAATATAGCGGGGAAACTAAATGATTGTATAAGGCACGTGACGTCGATTTCTCCCGCTAAAGTTAGCGGAGAAACTGGAATGGTGTCTAGGTCACAATACGTCTAAATTTAGGGGGTAACTGAATTGGTGTACAGGTCACGTGACGTCGATTTCTGACTAAATTTAACGGGGAAACTGAATCGATGTTTTGACCACGAGACGCGAGTTTTCCCGCTAAATTAAGCGGGAAAACTGAGTTGACGCATAGGTCACGTGCGATCAATTACCCCAGGTCACGTGACGCCGCTTTCCTAACAAATTTAGCGGGGAAACTGCATCGGTGGGTATGTCTCGCGACGTCCATTTTTCCGCTAAATTTAGCGGGGAAAATTGAATTGGTCTGTCTGTCCCGTCACGTCAGGTCACGTGACATGAATTTTCCCGCTAAATTTAGCCGAGAAACTTAATTCGTGTATACGTCTCGTGATATCAATTTTCCCCGCTAGAGTTATCGGAAAATGGACGGACGGACGGACGGACAAAATTTAGGGGGCTGAGGAGGGACTTTTTTTTTTTGAGGGGGGGGGGGGGGCGAGGGTTAGCATTAAAAACATTTCATGCTTTAATACTTGACATGTCGGATGTGGTGTGTCTCACTGATAGGGGGGGGGGGGGTAACCAAACAAAAATGTCCCCTTCTGGAACAGTATAGCGCCCCTGACGGCAGCTATTATCCTCGTACCAAACATGGGCCGAAGTTTACGGTGACCAGCCGAAGTTTACGGTGAACGACTACGGTTGTACCTTTAATCGCCGCACTTCGTTTCACTTTAAAAATACCAGAGCCGACGCTACGATGCGATGATGCCAGTCAAGCGGCGCCGAAAAACATCACGGCGCTCGTCGTTTTTCTGCGTACGTGTGCCCCATGGGATCGTTGACCGCGGCTTGCTCTGTGATTGGTTGTTCGGCGCTCTTATCGGCTAATGCTGCGACCCCATTGGCTGAGGAGCGATAATGAGATGATCCCGACTTGCCTCGTCTTGCGTTTCTTATCTTGCCGATGATTGCAGCGAGTCTAGGTTATCGACGATTTGCGCGACCGAAAGCGCGGCTGCGGTCGACATTCCGAGATTGGTCAAACGCTCACTATGACTTTTCCGGTGGAACCACCTGAATATAGATAAGGGACGAAATAAGAAAGGGATAAGCTAAGAAAGGAGGAAGAGAGGAAGGAAGGAAGGAGATAAGCACAAGATGACAAACTCTTATCTCCTTCCTTCCTTCCTATGTTCAGCTGGTCACACCGGAGTGAATTAATGAGGAACTAGCTCAGCTCATTCTCCTTGTAAGCTAGCAATGACGTCTCGGGTATGATACATCCTACGTTTATTATGAGGAGATAAGAGGAACGTAAACCACTTTGACGATTAACGACGCAATGACTCCGAACTTCCACCGTGCTTTTTACACACACCGTCAAAATCGTCGCTTGGCCGCAACGCCAGAGATAGGAACCATAAGAGGCAGGAGCCACCGAAACAACTTGTCGCCAATAAAGATTAGGTTCGATAAAATCAGTTTCAGTGTCGTTTGGTGCGGTTTCGGAGATTAGGGAACGAAGACACATATTCCGATCAACTCACTCCTTCGGGTGGTTTCGCACGATGTGGATGATCCTTCCCGGTGGGTAGAGGGGCTGGTGGGCCGTCAGGGCTATCGTGGAATCGCTCGGATGCGACGTCACGTCACGTGATGCTGACGTCAGGTCTTCCATTCGGTCGAAATTGACCTCATCCGGGCAACAGCACAAGACGCCCCCAAGAATGATTTTCCACTGAAAGCAAATCGAAGAACGAATCAAATCAATGCAGTTCGATCATGAAGGCCAGCGTAACCGGTCTCATACAAGAATAAGAAAGAAAAAAGTTTGATAAACCTGTATGATTGTTCATGCGTATTTGATATTCAATAACGAGTGCATATAACTTTCATGTTTGACATTCGATTAATGTGAAGACGCATAAAGCTCGGATGTGTCTATTATACATGGCTTGCACTGACGACACACTGCATACTTTTGACCACCATGTCAGAGGAGGAGAGCGAAGCTGCTTTTGTAAAAATTTTGAGTGACGGGTTAATCTTCTATAATCTTTTGTGAGGAGAATAGCGACGTCTGCGCAAATCCGGGAGGCACAAAAGAGGATCCTGCTAAGAAAGGAGCTCCTTCTTCCCCTCTTCTCTGGTGATCATCGGAGCGCTCTCTGAAGGATGTCACGTGCAAGCCATGTATACTGAGAGCAAATTACCTCACGTTTAGATGTGAAAATATATGTTTTAACATATCGACATGTGCTCGCGACTGCGTGCTCACCCACATTCTCGAGAAAAAAAATATGCCGTTCTTAAAAAAAAAAAAAAAAAACATTTACAACTAAAGCACGATGTCTTGCACACACATAATTAAAAACAAGGAAACATCACGACAAAATAACAAGTCGCAAACAAAAAACAAAAAAGCGAGAAGAACAATAACACGAAAATCGATCATCCACGATAACTGCATCGGCGCGTCAGTGGGGAAAGTCGAAAAATCACCGATTTTTTCAGTAAACAAAGTAAAACTCAGCTTTATTCTGACCCTAGGAACCACCAGCAGTACGTCAAATTGTCAACTATCACATGTTCGTTTTCCAGTTGGCAACCCTTCATAGGATAAAGAGTTGCCAACGAGATGCTGCTAAAGGGTGTGTAATCTGTTGCAGGCTAGGTGGCGCAAGTTACCGTCCGATACAAGGGGTATAACTGTACATTTATATATACCAACAAGGTGTATACTTAAGGGCTGTACAACCTTTGTTGACTAGAAGGTGCAAGGTGCCGCCCGATACAAAGGTTATATACCCTTACCATCATTCAGTTCATCCATCCATGCAAACAACGTTCGCCGAACATGTTGAACGCCCGAAATTTAAGAATAAAAAAAGAAGTGGACAACGCACACAGATGTTCACTTCTTATGTTTTGTTCCTAAGCCTCGTGTGTTCAAGATGTTGCAAGTTCACCGGCTCACCTCCCTGGGGGGCTATGTTGCGCTTTTTGGACTCCCAGGAGACTAGGGAGAAGGAAGTGACGTCAACAACGCAGCAAATGCAGATTGGATGTTGATTTTGTTTTCTTCTGTCAACATCCAATCTGCGTTTGCTCTAGTCGTTGACGTCACTTCCTTCTTCCAAGTCTCCTGGGAGTCCAAAAAGCGCAACATAGCCCCCTGGTTTATGTTATTTCCAACGTTCGTTGTTTGTTCGCCTAGCTCTGGAATCCGACCCTTTGCGCTACGGCGTCATGCAGCGGCCTAGCGGCTTCGGTGTCGACAGCTGGGGGCGCTATGTCCACACACGTTCCGCGAGCTAGCGAACAAGCCGTGGCCGCGGGGTGTCTCAGACCGAGGCGCAAACCCCGAGTTAGAACAGCGGGAGCCCGAACCTTGGGGTCTTCGCTCCTTTTTATAGCGTTGATGAGATCCGTTCGGAGCGCCTCCATCTGGTGCAGTCCTATTCTGGGAACCACGTCCTTGCCGAGTACCACAGACGTGATGAAGGTCTTGGTGTACTCCACGGCTGGAAGACTGGGACGTGCGAGAAAACCAAAGGCAACAGGAGGCAACTTATTGGAGATGGGACCACACTAGAAGTTGGCTTTGATTGTCTGGATTCCAAAAAAAGTAAAGTGTCCCAAAATAATAGTTTTTTTAACAGCAAAATTACGTTACGCATTGCCAAACGCTCCTTCCCAGCCCAATCGTATAGCTAGCGGTCCGAACAAGATGCCGAAGTTACAGGATAAACCGTTATCTTAGGCGAAAGACATATCGTACACATGATTGTAAGTCGACCCACTTTAAACGTTTTTAAAATTTGAACTGGGAGAGAGAGCGAGAAAGGGGAGGGGGGGGGGTTGACGTTAACCCTCGTTAACGGCCCTTCTTTATCCGAAAGCAACCAGCAACTGCATGCGCTGCTGGACGCATGTTCGACCTGTTGAAGAAAGTGATGCGCCAGTGGAGTCGGCGACGGCACAGGGCCTTTTAGCTGTGACGGAAATCGAAGAGGCTTCCGCGGGCCAAACTTTGGAGTTAGAAGTCGAGCACGCAACATAAGTCGCAGAAGTGTGCGATCAATCCCCTACCTATGACATATTCAACGCAATCACCGAGCAAGCGCGGAAGGTGCGGTTGAATCGGTCGTTCGCCAAGCGCAAGATTTCGTTCGGCGACGCCGACGACGTGTTTTGAAAACGCAGCAGTGATGACGACGGGAACGACAGCCCCAGTACAGACGAAAAACAGAGTGAGAGCGGCAGGAGAGAGTTTTGGTTGTCTCGCCTCCAGAGCGAGCTTCCTAATTTGGATAACTCTTCGGCATCTCGTGCGCCTCGCGCGTGAACGTGCAGCTAAAGCACGTCAGAAGGCGTCGAGCGCGCGCTGGTCGCCAGACGTTCGAAAGAGGTGTCATACCGTTCTCCCATGTTCGCCTTACAAATGCACCCTTAAAGTATAATTTTTGTTTTCTCGTTTTGCTGACACGCAATGTATGTGTGTGTGTGTGTGGGGGGGGGGGGGGGGGGCTGGATCGACTTAAAACTGTCTAAATACAGTGATTTTCTTAAATTTTCAATTGGAAAATGGCGACCGACGGAGGAGCATTCGAATACGTTACGGACTGAATGATGCCAGTTACCAAACGCGGGCCACATTTTCCCATTGATATTTTAAGACAATCAGTTATTAACTTTTGAAGGAGATAACGGTTACCTCTGAAACGGTGACATCTGGTTCCAACGGCTAACGCTTTATTTTGGGCAGTAAATTAGCGTCCGGTGATGCGTATTTTATTTTTGGCAGAAAACAAGAAAACATTTTAATGTAATTTTTTTAAGGAAGCGGGGAAAAGGGGAGGGGGGGGGGGGGACACGCGTACATAAATAAAGAAATCGGAGAATTACGAAGCCGGAGATGCGTTTCGACTAAACATGACAGCCACGTCACGCTGAGAACGGCAAGGACACGCGAAACGTCATGTTTATGGTTACATCGCAGATTTCATGTTTTTAGATCTCAATACTTCTAGTCTCGTCCTCCGCGAAGCCTTTAGCGTAGGTCGCAGTTGCTGACGTCCTGAAAACTCCGCGATACAGTAAACGCACGGACAGATATATAGCTATATATATATTTTTTTTTTCGAGTAGCTGCATTTTTACGCGAGAAGTTAGCAGTCTTTGTTGAGACACAATACCCATAACACCACTCCTTATGGTGGAGTAACAATAATCGTAATTATAATGTGGGTATGTTTAGACACAGGGAAGTTAATAAGCTTTAATGGGCATGTGATGTCTCTGCTGTTGATGAGAAATTTAACCGGTGCAGTACCACTGCTGGCCTGCGGTATTTAACGTGCGTCACGCAGAGCATGGTGACGCACAACCGCACGCCGGTACGATGCTCCTCCAGCGGCAGACTAGTAGCGCCTCAACTTGCAGGTTTTAGGAATGATTTGTAACGCATACCGTAACCCCCCGAATGAAAGCCCACTCATGACGAGAAGACGAAAGGTAAAAGAAAAAAAAATAAAAGATGAAATAATAAGGAATAAAGCTAGACAAAATTGATCATCAAGAAAAAGAAAGAAAAGGAGGGAGCACAGAATGTCCCACACAAACCAAACACACTTAGTTTCTATTTATTTTTTGTTTTCGAGCGTAATGCTCGTTCATGACACTCGTTCGTGACGATTTTATCATAAAAAAAAGACCCATAAAACAAATTCTGCGTTAAAATGTGGGGTGGGCGATCTTTCGGGGGGAAGGGGTTATTCGGGATTTTACGGTAGGTTTGTAACAGATGAAAAGAGGAAAGTAGGAAGCCACCTGAGAAGGCCACCCGGAGGAGCGTAAGCGTAACAAAGAAGGTTCGGAAAGTCCTGCTTCAACAGGATCGCCAAGATGGCCGCCGCTCCAGCGCCGAGCGAGTGACCAACCAGCACTAAATCGTACTGAGTGGTTCCTTTGTCCTGAAAGGTAAAAGGAATAAAAATAAGAATGGCAGTTGGTTTGCAAACAGCGATTTTTATATTGTTAAAAAGTAAACTTTCCTGTTCGACCAGCACTCAAGATGTGCAAGCGCACTCGAGCGTAGTTGGGAAAATTCTGTTTCAAGGCAGTCACTAAGATATGTGCTATGCATTTAACATGTGACAAGCGGGAATCGTTCGTTAATCTACAATTTCCTAATTAAAGTTAACCCAAGCTCCAGTGAAATCGCAAGTGTAACATATACTTATACCCAGCTGCCGATATAGAGAAAATCATTTGCTACAACCGCAAAATAGGCACGTGATTTTAGAAATTTCGAATCAGGCTCCTCAGAGACATATCTAGTATCGCGGAACAGTCGGGAAACTGTATAGTATAGTTCACATTGTTCCGAGGTCACTAAGAACCTCAGACACTTGCACTAGTGACACTACCCAAGCAACACAGAAGTCGGTCACTTCATCGGCCACTGCCCGGCCATTGCTAGGCAAATGATTGGGCAGTTTAATCATCCGCCGTCGGACGAGCAAGGAAAAGAAAAGTCGGCAAAAGCCAGACCACCGAGGACTTCTATTTAGCTTCACCGGCGGCAAAAGTGCAATTCTCAGAAACCTTGTGGCCACCACATAGTCACGGATAGCTTAAAAAAACGCAGGGCGAGGCAAGTCTCAGGCATCTTACTATATCGCTCCGCAACCATTGGGATCGTGGCATTAGCTGATCCCACCTAAGGACGAAGTATAGGCGTGAAGATAGCAAGCCATGCCCTACGTTACTTAAGCCGTCAGAGACTATGTGCACTGTTTTTATGTCGGCCGCCGACCAAGGACCATGCCCGGCATTTGCTCGGCCGTTTTCTGGCTTATGGCACATCGGCCATTCATTGGATGGATGACCTATAGTAGGCGTCGGGCCAGCCACATCGGCCAGGCATCGACCCATGAAGAACTGCTTAGCCACAGTGATATGGCCACCCTATGACCGTGTTTCTTGTGCCCCTTGTTTAAGCGCACCGAGGACATGTATTCATAGACACCAAGGACACGATATATTCAAGGACAGGTTTACCAAACTGTAGTTGAAGGCTTGGGAGAGGATCCCTTCGTCCACAAGCTTCCGCCGGATGTATTCCGCTGCTTGCACCATGCCCTGCGGAAACGGGTCGAATTAAGAGCGGCAGGCGTCAAAATCGCGAGTCACAATGGCCGCGTGCTTTTTCGGCGCACACACACACAAAAAAAAAAGGGAACTGCGAAAGGACTCACCTTGTGTCCAAGCCAGTCTTCGTGAGGAGGGTTAGTGGGCAGCGGTTCGCCCTCAGCGTTAAGGTCCGTCAAGACGTCCTGTATAAATCACAGTTCAACGCATTTTTCACTGCATACACATTTCGTCATTGAAGACCCTATATCACAGGTACATTCTATCCATATCTTAAGATTAAAGTGACCGGTCCCAGAATATGGGGACCGGTCACTTTAATTTCAATTTAAGGACTATCATCAGATAGTCCTTAAATTGAATTGAAGATACTTATTCAAAAACTATGTGTCAGAGATAGAGATACACTCAATTTCGTTACTAGATCTGGCGTTTATGGTAGTAAGCGCAGCGGACTTGCAAGGTACACAGAGCGACAAAGTGTCATAGGAGTGTAGTTTCAATATACCGGCAAGGCTGATATCATTCTTGAAGCACACTCTAAGAAAATAAGTGAGTCCACTTTTTTGCAGTACGCGGATGCATCCAATCACGGCGCAAAATAGAAAGATTCTAGCGAATGACGAAGCTCAAGTTACGATTACATCAAAACATTCGATTTACGCAGCAGAGACGATTAGCCAGCGAAAACGCCATGCTCATAGTGTCCCAGCGCACATCCCATTTTTCTGGTGTAAGCATAGTGGGAGCTTTGTCCGCCGCTGGGATCCTTCTATTGTTCACCGTGGTTGGCAGTCTAAAGCTGGGGTCACACTGCTCATACATTATACAAAAGACAGTCTGCATACAGATTCGAACGCGAGTCGCATTGAGACCCGTATTTCGAATGCCGGATGGCAATTGTTCAAGGAGGAAACTTGGCACGCAGCATTCGAACCACGGATGTTGCAGGTGACTCGTGACTGTCTTTTCTATAATGTATGAGCAGACTGTCTTTTGTATAATGCATGAGCAGCGTGACCATTCGGCAGAGAACTGAACTCACTAGCCTATTTCAGAGTGTAGGATATGTCTGGTTTCGAGCAAGAAAATTAGTAAGCGTCCGCGGATTACTGAACAATTCTTTGAAAACCAAAATGGCCGCTTCCTGCAGTGCCACGCCAAAAGTGAAGCACTCGCCTGCAGCGACAGGGTTCCTCGCACCGAGACCACCACCGTCCGCTTCTCGTGGTCCACAGCTACGAAGAATGGGGTCTCTCCAACCTGTGGACACGCAGGAAATGACCCTGCCTAAACCAGGGTTCTCAAAACTGATATCACTGAGAAGAACAGAGCCTGCGCTCTGACGCCATCGTTAGTGGATCCCCGCGTCTCGCCCCAAGCAGACACCACACCGCAGCTCGATGAGAGTCGCCGCAAAGGGACAGACGCGCGTCTGTATGCGGAGCGCAAGTTCGTCTGCTTCTTTTGCAGGGGTTGTGGTGACGTCAGAACGACTCCCAGCTTTGATTGGCTCTGGTTGAAGTGAGGATAGATAGACCTAAAGGCAGTTGGCTTTGAGGTCTACCCACTATCCTTCTTCAATCAGAGCCAATCAGCTCGGCGTCGTCCTGACGTCACCACAACCCCTGCAAAAGAAGCAGAGGAACTTCTTCTCCGCATTGGCGTCGCCACTTGCTAGCGTCGCGCACGTTGTGAGACGCTGCAAGACGTCTCAGGTGGTGACTCTGACGCGAACTATAGGTGGCGCTGCCTGAATCAACTGGGGACGACGTTTTGGGGGGAAAAGAGCAGGCCTTATCTTGTACGTGGTATCCCTCAAACTCTTCCGAGTTGCAAGAAAAATTCCCACATTCTATAGAGTCAGGAATGGCTGTGCAGTATGGCTCCACAGCCGCTATTGTTCGTTTCTCTCAGACCTATATTCAGTGTAGTGGAGACATTCCACAATTCCTTCCATTATGCCCGCTCAGGAAGGGCATATTTTCGGTGTTTCTGCGGACAACTTGGCGGGCAGAATCCCGGTGTCGATTAGCTAGTGATTTCGTTTTACTGTGTATACAAAAACATGTTTTCTTTCTTTGTCTTTTGTGGTTTTTCTTCGTGTGGGTAAAGTGCTGCGCTACCCTTACCGTAGGGGGAGGAGGGGTCTCTGTCAAGAAGTTCTCTTACCGCTCTCTCTCTTCTTGTATGAGGAGAAACGAATAAAATTGAATTGAAATTGAATTGAATTGCATTTCTTCCATAAAGCAGGTGCGTAAGTAGACACCTCCAAACACTCGGCGAAGAAGCGCTGATACCTAGCTCGGCCACAACCCGAAAAGCGCTCGAAAAAACGCCACCCCCATAGAGTACCGAGGAAGCGTGGTCCTCGACGCTCGCTAGACGCCAAGAACGCGCCTCACGAAGCACCGTAAAAGCGCCCCAAAATACGCTCCGCATGTCGGTCTTCATCGTTACGTCGTTTCGCAATTACAGGCCGACCATTACATATTGTAACATTTTTCCTTTTTGCACTCAGAATATATTGTTGTCTTCGTCATTGTACTCGGCTGTCTCTCACGATCGGTGGGTAAGAGAGCAGCATTTTATTCGCACATTCCGCGATATCCACCAAGGCGCGTCATATCAATGGCAGCAGAGTACAGACAATGACGTTGCGTCACTGAAACACACACAGAAACAAAGACTGAAGAAACGGCCGACTCACATCCACGTGGTACGTGACGTAGACCACCTCCATGTTGTGGTTGTTCACCATGTTCTTGAGAGCGGCGTAGTTGCAGTAACAGCAGTTGTCCTCCACCACCAGGGCGCGGTCGCGTTTCTTCTTGCGGGACGGAAGACAACAGCATCTGGGAGGGGAGGAACACCGTGTATCTAGAGAATCTGCAGTACACGCGCCTACTGGAAACACGAATCCTGACGTAAAGTTAAAATAAGCACAGACAACCTAAGAAATGTAGGACGTGGCCTACTATGTTCACGCTTCTCGCTTCGTGATTGGTTTTTCACCGTCCTCATCATCAAATCCCGCATCTCATTGGCTGCGCAACGATAATGAGATGCGCGGGACTGGCCACACCCCGCGTTTCGTAAGTTGTCGGTGACTTTGCGGATCGCAAGTTCGTCTGCTTCTTGCGCATGAGCAGGGGTTGTGGTGACGGTTGAACGCCGAGCTCTGATTGGCTCTGATTGTAAGAATAGTGGGTACACCTCAAGGCATCTAGCATTAAGGTCAACCTTTTCAATCAAAGCCGATCAGAGCTCGGCGTCGTTCTAACGTCACCACAACTCCTGCGCAAGAAGCAGACGACTTTCCCTCCGCATGGCGGCCGCAGTACGAAAGGAAGGGCGTAACGAGGCCCGGGCATCTGATTACCGCTCAGCAATCAATTTTTCACAGGAAAGAAGCTATAGGCCTTGAAATGTCACAATTAAAATGAACCACTAAAATACACCTTCGATGAAAACTTAAGATCGCTAGCGTTATACATGCGCCAATTTTTTCCGGCCCATCTTAGAGCAAGCCTGGCGATGCCATAAAGCGAAATATTTTGGTGTCTAACCTTTTCTATTTTTTTTTTCTTTTTACTGAACAAAGCATGGGGGACGGGGTTTAATTACTTACTATGCGGAGAACAAGTCGTCTGCTTCTTTTGCAGGGGTTGTGCTGACGTCAGAGAGACGCCGAGCTCTGATTGGTTCTGAATAAAGAAGAATAGTGGGTAAACCTAAAGGCAGTCTGCTTTGAAGTCTACCCCATATCCTTCAATCTAAGCCAATCAGAGCTTGGCGTTCTGACGTCACCACAACCCTTGCAAAAGCAGACGACGAACTTGCGATCCGCATACGAAGCAGCCTTCTTGCTATCGGCGCTCCTGCGGTTATAACACGAGGGGGCGGCTTGGTGAGGAAATAACGAGGATGTGAAAGACGAGTCTTACCTGAGACTGGGGAAGAGTTTACAGCAGCCCGTGCCCCCATGGGACATCATGAACATGGGCCAGCCGTAGACTCCTAGGGCGTAGTGCATATAGTGGGTGATGGCCATGACCGCGTCGCAAACGTTCTGTGCAGTGGCCGACAGATAATATGTTAACACCCTTATATTATTAGCACATGGAATGCTTTATGACGGAAGACCCAACTCCCTGGAATGTGTCCCTCCGTGCCACTGTAGACACGGACTGTAGAGATAATGGTCGCTGCCAATGTTTCCTTTATTTTTATTTTTAACCGCGGTACCTTTGTTACTTCAACTTTAAACAAAAGTAATAAAACGAGCTGATTACGGAATTACGCATTAACCTTCACAATCTAATCCGCCAGTTTCGATATTTTCTGTTACAAATAGTAGGAAAGAAAAACAAAATGCTACCTGGTCCCTGAATCCTCAAATGTCCTTCCTTCTTATAATTTATCTCACGTTTCATGCGTAAATGAATTGTTCTAAACATTGCGACAAGTCTTAATCTATCAATTTTTAATACATAAATGATGCATGCATAATGACTTAGATATTTAATACAGGCTTAACACATACGATCCCCAAAAGTATTCCTCCACGAAGTCTTCATACGCAGCCTTAAAACAAACGCTTTTCGACGGTTTTATAATTTCAATCGATCGGAACGCTTAACAATCTGCGGATTTGGATTATCCAAGACTCTAAATATAGAATATTAACGTACAAGGCATTAATACTTAAGTTATAATAGATGTGTTCTTTGAACACGAAGTCGTAATGCATAAATGTCTTTTAAGCGAGCATGTCCTAAGGCCTTAAATAATGCATACGTAAGGCCTTAAAACATTGTAGAGTGCACGAGGGATTAATACATATGGTCATATGGTAACCTCACACAGTCTCGTAATACACGGCGTTGCAAGAAGTCCATAATACATAATCAAGATTCTCAATACATAAAGAAGTCAACAAGGGGCAGTTCGACGAAGTGTACTGACAGAGGGGCTTCTTTTATAAACGTCAAAAAATACAACACATTTTGGACACTCAAAGGGCCTTCACAGGTACCAAGTCGAAATATAATTGTTAAACATTCTGAATACTTACAGGATGATTCACGTCTAAAAATCGGGTGCTTGGGGTGACAGCCACGCCAGAGAGAAACTGGTACGTGTCATTTCCCTTCTGTAAAGTGGACACGAGTGCGATATTAAGGACCTTCACAAAATAAAACGACACCGTTCTCAAAAAAAAGAAGAAAAAAAAAAACCTTTAAGCCTATTTACAATAGACTCGTCCTTTGGAAATGGCGCGCGGTGTCAAGTTCGACGCATATATTCAATTGTCGAGACTTAGCTTTTATTCACGTGAACGACATAGTCCTTATTGTATAGCCAAACACCACATATGCATTAGTCGAGGATACGCAGTTAATTGACTCTTCGCGGAAAACAAGTCATGTTTGTAAACATGAAACAGAGTTCCGTGGAAACAGAGTTCCGTGGAAACAGAGTTCCGTGGAAACAGAGTTCCGTGGAAACAGCGTCACTGTTAGACTGTGCACTGATGGAACCGTCATGGCAATTGGGTTTGAACTTTGATCCTGCAAAGAAGGAAAGATCACTCGTTTTTGTTTACTGATTGTACAGTTGTTGTTGCGAGACAGACTTCCCTGTTGCGAGACAGACTTCCCATACCGCATGTGTGAAAGGGAAATTAGGCTAATTCTTAAGCATCTTTAACTTACAACACTGATTCCTAAAGTAGAATAATTGCGGATATTAAAGTTATTCATGTGATTTGTTTCTCTTTACCCAATTCTTTTTTCAGAAAGTCGGGCATCCCGATTGGTTGCTCTCCGGTTTTTGCCTCCATAGAATGGTACTTTTTTACAACACGAACGGAGAATGTCGTAGCGCTTGACCTGATGCGCGATGACGAGCCTCTCCTGGCGCTGGAACTTCCTTAGGAGCACCAGGCCGGCGACCACGTCCGAAGGCACCACGTCCAAATCCCGGAAGAAATCGGAAAGAAGCTTGGCGATCTCAGTGAAGGAGTTCTGGAGGACCGTTACAAAGGCAGACACAAATTGCCGCTAGAACGCATCTACAAATGACGGCATACAAAGTGGATGTAACTCGCGAAGCAACCTACCCGATTCCTGTCGTTGGTCCCCATACAACAAAAGAGAAGGCGACACCTCTTGTTCCAGCTGTCCTGGTATTCCCGGACAGCTTTCCTAGAGCAGTGAGACAGGGGACGTAATGACCAGAAGCACCGAGCTACCAAACCATTCCTCTTTCTACAGCAATCCAGCCATAAGGAAAAATCCGAATGTCTTCATCATATTTGATATACACTCGGAGACGCATGGGATATGCTGCAAATGAGCTGGGCGCATGCTGTGTCTGGGTGGCGTCGAGTGACATCAGGAGGTCACGTGACTTTGTGACATCACGCGACGTCAAAATGTCGAGTCACTCCATGTCACGTGACGTCACAGGGCACGTGACCTCATGGCGTCACACAACGTCATGGTGCCACATGTCGTTGGGATGTGTCACTTGACATCATCACGTTCCTATATGTGCCTTAGGGGCTGATATACTGACTGTACTATATCACTTTGTGTAAAATGTAACGTTGGAATCTGACGCAAGATTTTTTACGCTCGAACGTAAAGGTTTTTTTTTTCACGGAGATGAGCGTATAAACACATTCTCGGTTAAAACTTAAATTTCTGTCCTAATCTTTGTCCGTAATTTTATTTATCCGTGTCTCAGGTTTTATATCATGATGTTTCCTTACCAGCTCGCCTGCGTAATTTCGCCTCTTGCAATTATTTTCCGTATCAAAGATGGGGGATGACTGAAAGTCTCTACCTGTGCCTCCAGTTGCGGTGGGAACTGCCCGAGCGCTTGTACCGCAGCTTCCCGTCCTTAAGGCTCCT
This sequence comes from Ixodes persulcatus, assembly GCA_013358835.2. Classification (NCBI taxonomy): domain Eukaryota; kingdom Metazoa; phylum Arthropoda; class Arachnida; order Ixodida; family Ixodidae; genus Ixodes; species Ixodes persulcatus. Next base: position 880,765 of record JABSTQ010010954.1, on the reverse strand, counting down.
CTGGTAGCGTTTCATCTTCACCCATGTCCTCCCGGCGCGGTCAAACGTGCACCAGACCGTCACCAGGACGCTCAGAAGGACGCACCAATTGCAGACGATAATCCCTGTCACACAAGAGACATTCCTTGAGGAAAGGACAATCATCTCCAAGAGGTAAGACCTCCTGGTTGAGCAACAGTCCTCACCCGCTGTCTTTTTCTCCCATGTCTCTTTAACCCTAGTACTATCGCCCAAGCTTTCTCGTTGATAGCATTCCCCCAACCAGACGACTTTGTTTGGAACGCAACTCGCGCCCTTTGTGCGACTGATACACCGTTTAAAAAGTTCCTCCGGCCCACGGGTATCGATCCAGGGATTTCGACAAGTCTAGCGGAGCTCTCTACCAACTGTTCCCGGTTACAGCTCATTTGGTAGAGCACTCTTCTAGTTTTGGAGAGGTCCCTGGGTCAATGAATGAAACAGGCGGAGTTTTAACGAGAAGCTTAGTTGGTAAAACACTCATCTAGTCTTGGAGATGTCCCTGGATCAATGCCTGGACATGGTGGTTTTTTTTTTTTTAACGAGGAGCTCAGTTGGTAAAGCGCTTTGTTAGTCTTCTAGAGATCCGTGGATCAATGCCTGAACCAGGCGGATTTCTAACAAGGAGCTCTGTTGGTAGAGCGCTTTGCTAGACTTAGACAGATCCCTTGATCGATTACTGGACAAGGCAAATTTTTTTCAGCGATGAACCAATCGCTTAGAGGATGCGATCTGCGTTCCATTTCAGGAGAAGGCCGATTTACTATTAAACAATTTTTTTGTTTTCAAATTGTACATTCACGTTGTTTAAAAAGGTGCAACTTCAACCGCCCCAAACGTTCAAGTTTGCTGAAACTGAAGAAAAATTTGAAACAAAAGAACGACACCGAAAATTGCGTGAGTAAAGTATGCGCCGTCTCGCACGCCCTTGCGCACGCGGCCGCCGCAATTGAGAGCCCCCGCCCAGCAGCATCAAACTGGAAGCCGGGCCGGCACACAGCCTGATGCACGTACCGGTGACAAGGACGATGTTCGCGTCATTATTTATTGCATGCCGAGCCGCGCCGAGCCCTCTAAAAGTCCGCCAAATGGGAACTTGTTATCTTTGCAATTAATACGTAACGCAGCGTCATTTCAACGGGACAACTGGTGTGGGTCATAATATGGTGCACTTGACCATGTTTTAATGTTTGGATTATCGTGAAGCTTCAGTTGAGGTAGATTTAAGTCGTCTAGTGTACAACAGTAGTCTACTTCATTATCGCACTTTATATGACATATTTGATGAGCTCCGATCAAAAACATCGGAGTTAAGGAAAGGCGAATCATCATCCATAATCACTGTCGTTATTGCCACTCAATCGTGATTTCACTTATTTCAACAAATTGACAATTGAGAGGTAATTATTGAGACAAAATGAAAGGAAATGTGTTTTGAACCGAACATAAGCAATGCTCTGTAGCAGTAGGAGATCTAGCAAGAGTTTGTTTATTGCCACGTATCTCTCACGGGGAAGCGAGCCTGAGAACCACTTGAAGTCCTTTCTTAGCAGATATCCGGTCCATAAAGTTTTACTACATGTTTTTCCTCACACAAGAAAATGCTTACCGTTCCTCACGAGCACTTTGGAGAATGGAAGAAACAAACACGGCCATTTACGATGTCCTGACTTCGAGAGCCGGCAATTTGTTCGGCGTTCCAGGACACCACCGTGGCTGGCGGGGCGGTACGCCGTAAAGGGTGCAAACTTACACCCGTCAGATAGCTTACAGCGAAGTATAAGTAGATATTCCTGCAGCGTAACCACATCCCGAGTGTGGGTTCATAACGGAGGACTAATAAAACAGCAACACACCGCCAACAAGGAACGTCACACATAGCTGTTAGAATGTATGTGCGGCAGACGTTCTTCTTATTGTTGCCCACTTTCGGCATAGACGACGAATTTGAATACAAATGAAGTGGACTAAAGTTGTCAGAGAGGTTTCTCCCTCTCACTAAGCTGCCGTTTGAATATATTGTATCGCCCGATTAATTATAAACATTACTTCTTCAATGAATTCTTTGAAAGACCTCACAGCAGTAGGTCCAATTCCCAGAGGTGTCATGCTGTACTTCTGGGGTTGTCCATAAACATTCGATGTAAGCGGGGGCAAGGGTGTGATAAAAAAAAAAAAGCGCGCTTATAAACATCCTTTGAGGGGAAGAAATCACGATGGGAAAGATATGAATCTAGGGAAACGCGATCGCACAAGATAACTATCTATAGTCCGTTGCAACTCAAGAAGGTAGGGCGAGGGTAAGACGGGACAGGGAGGAGGAAGCAGACGAAACGCTAAAGAGAGAAGGAGGTTTCCCCCTCTCTTCTCCAGCATTTCGTATGGCTCCCCCTCCCCGGCCCGTCTTACCCTCGCCCTTGACGAGCAGCAAGATATAGGGTAAGACGAGCCACGCGGCTCGTATTACCCTATATCCTTGAGTTACAAAGGACTATATATTTAACGCCGAAGCAAACAAAGACATACCCAGGACGGCGTCCTTGGCCAAGCCCATGGGGCAGCTGTCATAATGGTTGCTCACCCAGATGACTCCGACGACAAGCCACGAGACCTCGACAAGAAGGATGCCTGCATCAACACATGCACACAAAATCAACTTCGGAAGACTGTGGCATAAGCATCGAAGCAATGTTTTGTTTTTCTTATAGACACGGTATTAAGAAAGGCTTGTCTTGCTTGCGTCCAATAAAGCGGATGAAAATAAGCGTATTCCGTTACTTTTCAAATGCTGTATAACGACCACTTAAAACAGGATAATTCAGCTTCAGAGGACCCCATCCTGCTTACATTCGCACGACGCCGCTTTCCGACGAAGCATCGTAAGCTGCTACCTGTTGTAAAGAAAGCCAGGAAACATTTTCCGGCATAAATCTGGAAAACTTTTCATTAATCCCGACATAGGCGAGGGCGCGGTAATTATTTCCAGCCAATGGGAAGTAGAGTCTACCCGTGTTTCACACAAGTGAGTCAAGACAGAGATAACAGCTCATGTCGTTGCGTACCGACTACTTCCATCTCCGAGTACATGTCTTGGAAGGAAGGATACCGTATTTACTCGAGTAATAGCCGCACAATTTATGAATGCGTCCCTTGCGTCTACTTTCCCACAGAACACATATACAGCCAATCATTGCGTTGCGCATAAATAACATAGCGAATAACCAGATTGAGAATACGATTCTCCATACAAATGAAATCTTGACAGATGGTATCTTTGCACGAAGACGTTATCATTGTTCTGTAAACAGCTGGAATCATGCTGTCGATCGCGGTGATTGGCAATCTGCGTGCTCCGCGGAAAAGCGAACCCTCAGGTTTTCTTCATAAACAGTGCGGCTATTACTCGAGTAAATACGGTAACAGCCGAGCTGGTGAGCTAATTACTGATGACGAGGTTTAGAGTTAAACAAAACAAACAATACTGTTGAGCCACATAAACATATCCGTGATTTCACCCTCCCTTTTCATGACGATGACCGTCGAGAATAAATGTTGCCGATCCATTCTCTAGGATGAGCTATACATTTTACATGGTGCAAGTGCATTTGTGCTAAATGATGGGAGCGCGCGCGGCTCGCAGATACGTTACAAAAAGGGAGCACTGGAGGTGGTACCAAAACACGACTTACCAATTGCTCGAATGTATTACGTCTACGGCTGGGAACTTGATCGATTAACCTACCTATTAGTTGAATAAAGCTTTAATCGCGATTAACTTTTTAAACTGATTAATCAATTAAATTTTGATAAACTTACAAAAAAATATAAATTTAACGTTTTCACCACGCAGACCTAGACGACTACACCTGTATGAAGGCAAAATTTACGTGAAATTTGAACCTAAAGTAAACTCTAGGTCTAGAGAAGGTTATACGTGTCCCGGCCACTTCAACACCGTGCGAGTTTCAGTTTAGCGCAGTAGAGTCTATTGTGAACATTCAAAGGAGTTCGCATTGTAGAATATCAACGAACTTCCTTGCCTCTGCGGCTGAAGTAATAATTTGTGAGTGTGAGTGTCTTTCGACTGTTGTCAACTACACATGAAGGTTGTGTTTTGTGTTCCTCCCATGATTTCTATTATCCTCACCAGCACGCTCTCCATTCCAAGTACAATGCCCCGTTCATCTTATATTCACCAAAGGCAAACAAAAAGAAGGTAATTTTGACTTTTTAGAAACTGTTCTGCAAGCATGGAATGAACAAAACCAATTAATCGAGTAAATAATCGATTAAAGGGTGGCGATTAATCGGGTAAAAACGTTTTATCGACGCACAGCAATAGTTTTTTCTTCGCATAGTTAACTGATTCAAAGCCAAAGTTCGACAAATATCCTCCTTTCTCCAGATAAGCTGAAGAGTATGCCCACCCTATGTCTCGTTAACCCTATCCACAGCAAAGTAAAGGTCTACAAGTCGCACGAAAGTTCACAGACACTAGGAAACATGCCGAGAAATAAATATGCACACGCATTAATTATTTGGTTATGGACTTACAAGAAGTCGGGTAATTCACACTGAGTCTATCCGTTGTATTTCCAAGTATAGCAACCGTACGTTGATATATTCCCTTTGTATAGAAATTACCATATGTGCAAATGCCAGCTAGCAGACAAATACACATACAGAAAAAATAACACGCACACAGACACACAAAGACATAAACAAACACAAATTCGGGCATCGACCCGTCAGAGAGAAAACTATCTGGAATACCGAGAGACGAACTGCACACAAAGGATGTGTGCAGTTCGTCTCTCCGTATACAGGGTACAGAATTTTTTGAAATTCAAATTAGACGACGCACCTTTATGTTAGTACCGTCTTTCTATATGTTCATTAAAAAGATAAAAACAATCCAAGTTTTGGACCCGTACGTGTCGCCGGGGAATAATGCCTACTTGCAAAACACACACACAAAAAACTGATCTAAAAAACTTATAAGCGCAAAAAAAAAAAAAACAACGGACGAAGAAGAGACACATGCAACACGGACTGGAGCTAACTTTCAACTGATTTAATCGAGGCAGTCAAACCAGCACACATGCATGAACACTCCGGCCTATCTTGCCACTCCTTGTGATAAAAGCTATTCTATAAACACATACAACACCGTGGCAATGCTTCGAATATTCGTATAATTTCAACGACGTGTCTACACGAAACCATCTAGAAGAGAAACTTCCTCGTCATTTAGGAAACTCGAAGGCGTGCTGACGCAGTTATCACATGAGGATTTTATAAAATACGCTTCAACTATTTCCATTTCGGTCTTGTTATTTTTTCGTTGAATGAATTTGGTTAAATCTAAACTACGAGCACACCCGCCCCGCATGCAGTGCACTGCAAGATGTCCCCCTGATTTGTTACGAACCGCTAGACAATGTTCACGCGCCCTTTCACTAAACATTTCACGGAATCTCGTAGAAAACATTAGAAGCACAAGTTGTGTACTGAGTGACGTGCTTCTTCGAGCATTGAACACGTGTCTGTCTAGTCATTATAGGACAAACTTTTGCCAGCTTGCATGGAGCGGAGAAAACAACGTTGAGATCGTACTTTATTGCTATTTTCTTAAGGTTGTGCGACACCTCGTGCAAATAAGGCATCACATGAAATATTGATTTTTTATTTATTTTTTTTTCTCTCAGAATGTCTTTTGTGTTGCCTTTACTTTGGATCTTTTGAAGGAGGTTTTCACACATGCTGGAAATCAAGAAGGCGGTGTTGCCCACCCTGTCTAAGCGTTCTACCTGACGTTCAAAGATAGTCGTCAAAGCGTAATGACAGCGTTTTTACAGAGAAGCCTGAAGACAAGTGAAAGAATCGCTTTATCAGCTTAGAATAAGCACAATCAAAAGACCAGGGGCTCATTCTGGAACGCGATTAATACAACCAACACACGTGATCATCACTAAAAGTAAGTTGCGTGGAAGTTTATTTTCTAGACTTTTTTTTATTTTTTAGTAGACACGTTGTTCTCACTGATAGGATGTTTGAAGCATTGTCACGTGTTGTATGTGTTTATATAATATATTTTATCACAATGGGTGGAAAGACAGATAAACAGATAAGCAAGAGTGTTGACGCGTAAGTGCTGGTGTGACCGCCTCTAGCGCCAGTCCGTGTTGAATGTGCCTTCCTCGTCCGTATTTTCTTTCTTTTTTTTTTTTTTAGGGGGGGGGGGGGATACTGAACCGAACTTCGGATTTCGCAAAGTAAGGCCGCAGAAGCGTTGAACGGGACGCTACGAAGTACGAACTCCAAAACACCGCTCATACATCGATATCTCAAACGGATGGCCGTACATTTGGAAAAGAAAGGCAATATCAAGCGAGGTCTTTGACGTCATTGTCGTCTGGGATAATTTGAGAATGAGGGGAAGCGGCCTCGCTTCTCTCCTCCTCGCTTCGGTTCACCAGCTCGACGGGACGTATAGCGAGGAGGAGATTAAATAGAAATCGTGACGTGCCTTGTCTCGTCGGCCTCGTCGGCTGTGTTCAATCGCGCACTTCTTTTACAAATATGCGGCGATCCGTTAGAGATACCGCTGTATGAGTGATGTTTTTTTTTGGTTTTGCAGCGTCCCGCCTATCCGTCCAGCCTTGTTTTGTGAGCTCGAAATTTCGGTACAGTATCCCTTTTAGTCCTCCAGATCATAATGAGCCAACAGCTAGCCCAATCTAAAGTTTTTATAAAAACTGAAATTTCAAAGACGGGGGAAAAGACACGTTGACACGGGAAAGAAAAAGCAGAACCCAGAGATCCTGAGAGGTTAACCCGCAATTCGGAACATCACGACGTACTAGGCAAGATGGCGCCGGGCCCGAAGGATGCATGCGGCAGCTGCTCCGCGGGTTTTCACCATCGACAGAAAGTTATCGCATGCTGTGTGTGCTCGATTTATTTTCACTGCAAATGCGTCGACATCGTCAACGAGGACTACGACCTGCTGATGGAAGAAGGCGTGAGCCGATATAAATGCTCAAAATGCACCAAGCGAACGAGTCAAGAGGGCGGTGAGCTTACGCCTCAAACGACGCCAAGTCATGCTGCACCCGGCACCGGGAAAGATTGGAACGCCACTCCCCACCGAAGACAAAAAAAGACATTCAAACAGTGCTCGAAGAACTCGTCGACAATTTCGCGCGATTGAAAGCGGAAAATGCATTGCTCCGTCAAGAGGTACATCGCCTCAACGAGACAGTTTCTTTGTTTGTGAAACAACACGCCTCGCAAACGAGTGATGACGCTGGTACTTCGACCTTGCCTTCGTATGCCTCAACTGCTGCAGCGTTTCCGCCTCTGCATTCCCAACATCAGAGGCTACAGATGCATCGAGAAGCACCACAAGGTAACGCTTCGGTGGGCACCACCGGTCGTTCAGGACCATTGCCCCCTGTTTCTACGGAGCACCAAGGAGCTGTTCGGCGAAAGAACGTGGATGAGGACGGTTTCACTCATGTCACGTACCGCAAGCCCGTTAAACCATCTGTCGGCACTTCAAAATCATCCAAGATATGTGCAATTCCCCCTGCCCCCCAAAAAAGTGCTCTATTTGTGTCAAGGCTCACTCCTGAAACAACAACCAAGGACGTTGAAGACCTCGTCGCACCTGTTCTACAAGGTAAATCATTTACCTGCACTAAGCTAAAAACGAAACTGCCATATTACGCATCTTTTCACGTTCTTGTTGATAAAGATGCATTTGAGGCCGTAAACAGCGTGTCTGTCTGGCCAGAGGGCAGTATTTTCAGGCAGTTTTTTGGTCCGCTCCCTTCGTCACGCCGTTTCGGAAGCGAAGATAGAAACGTTGTTTCGGGCGCTGTCGGGGGGACGCAAACGAACCTAACGACATGACAGATTACCAGGAAAATTTGTTGCCCGATGAAGTAAAGCAGCACGCAGAAATTGACGGCACGACCTCTATCTTGCATTTAAATATACGTTCTGTGAAATGTAAATCGGATAGTTTTATTACACTTTTACACCAGTTTTGTTTTATGTTTAAAATAATAATGCTTTCCGAAACATGGTACCAAAGCGAAGACGATGTTCTTATCTTATCTGGCTACAAACATTTTTTCTTAAACCGGAGTGGCAAACGAGGGGGCGGGGTTTGCATTTATGTCAAAGAAGATATTCAGTGTGAAATACTTGGCCCATTTAATGAAATCACAGATGACTATGAGATTCTAAGTCTGAAACATGGGCGCCAGCTACTATCTGTGTTGTATCGCCCTCCAGCTGGCAATCTGAGTAATTGCTTGCATTTTCTTGAAAAATATTTGGATTTTGTTAGTGCTAATAACTATTTGCTTGTTCTTGGTGGTGATTTAAATGTGAATATTTTGGAGAACTCGTCTGTTTCGTCGCGACTTAGGGACACTCTCAGTAGTAGCGGGTTTCACAATGTCATTTCGTCTCCTACGAGAATTACCGATTCTACATCAACTGCTATTATTATGATCTATCGTGCCTTTAATATTTATATTATACCCCCGTCGAAATTTGCAGCAATATACGTCTACATTGCTCAGGTTGACCGGTCACACAAAATACTCATTTTATCCGTTCAGGATTCGAAGTCAAGTTCAATGCAGAGAGGTTCTGCGTGAATCTTCGATGAAGACACTCTTCAGTTTGTCCGCATTCGTCTCCGTGCTACCGGCTAGAACCATTTGGCTAACTTCAACAAGTAGCTCTCTCTCTGTCAAATATACTTTTATTCAGCAGCTCACCTAATATAGTCAACTAAGCTCATATTTCAACAAGAATAATATACTAATATCGCTTTAGTGGGACATAGTGCGTAATATAATACATAACCCGCTCGTCAAAATGACTTCTCGATTGCTACTAAAATCTGAATTGAAATACGAGTATCAGCTGCTTAGTGCGGCGCCAGCGGGTTAACATGCCTCGGCTCAAGAAGCGCTTGCTTATTTTTCGTAATTTTCCTGCAGCCTGTATTGTTGCCCGAGCAGACGATTGGAGCTGATTCTTAAACGCGGATGCGCACAAAAGCTAGATTTCACGGTCAGATAAGTCGCATGGTCGAGGCATGCAAGTTAGCTGAAAATTACTCTCGGTGGAACAATTCTCTAGTCATCGCCGCTTTCCCTAGTTAATCAAAACTGATTAGAGTTTATTACCGTCTCTCCGGAGCCCATAGTTTCGGTTTTGAACGAAATCTCCGAAACAAAAGTTTGACATGAAAATAACAACAAAAAAAACAAAAAAACGGGAAAACAAAACTATGCTCTGGAAGTTTATGTGCACCGGCTACACTTAACCGTCTCAGTTCAAATACCTATAAAATTGGGCATTAAACAAAAGAAAATCTGTTAAATTGAATGCGCCACCCCTGCAGGCGGCCGGGCCGAGCCGACGCGACCTGGACTCAGCCGCCATGTTTGTTTGGTGGTGGCGCCCCCTATAGGTCGCTGGAGTCGCGAATAGCGAGGATTTGTTTCGTGCTGGTGCGCGCGGTCGGTGCCGGAGCGAGCATCCACAACATTTATTTGACACGTCGAAACTGCTTGTAATCAATTGGGGAAAAAAGTTAACAGACCAAAGAGTAAACCCCTGCCTTTCGCAGGCGTCACTTTTTCTATCGTTGCCAGTAAAAACTTCCAATATTAAAAAAAAAGCTGTCATGATTAAAATTGTAAATTCAGTAACTTCGCGAAAAAAAAAAAAAAACTTTTATTATGCCCGCCCAATATTTGGATTACTATTTCAGTGATGTTTGTTGGGGTGTTTGGTCACGGACAGCTTAATAGGAAACGAAGGGTGTGGCGCACCAATGTTCCCACGATCCTTGCTTCGGGGTTCGCTCTTGGCCATTCTCATCAGCGAAGACCGCAATCTAATTGGCTGGGGTGCGATAATGACGTGCTCCCTACTCTCAAAAACAGTTAGCGCGAAAGACAAGGACAAGTAAAAGACCGGACAGGACAGGGTTCTTCTACTTGTCCTTGTACTTCAAGTATTCTACTAATCCTCGTCTTTCGCGCCAACTTTTTTTTTAGATGTCCAATTAACTAGGTCGTCAACTTGTATCGCCAGGACTCGCCGCGCACGGCGTTTCAGCAGCTGTGACCAAAACCCGTAAGCATCGAGAGGACGCGGGGCGTGTAAAAGACGCCATTCAAGACAAACAAAGAAACCCGTAACAACTAAAAATATGAAAACGACCAAACGGAGCGAGAGGGGAAGTGCTCGTCTGCTTACTTCGGCCGAGGCAAAACTCGCACCGGACATCTGCCACGGCCAGCTTTGTTTGCGCTCTCGTCTTCAACACCTGCGACTCCCCGGAGTGCCCTGGCATTACGCTGCCTCTTTTTCCTGTCTCTCAATGGGAGGCCCTTCGCCTTTGTGTATGATCGCATACGCCGCTCCTCTTGCGTGGAAGGACGGGGCACTGCCAAATCCGTCTGCCCTACCCTCCCTCCATGCTCCAGCCCTTTACGGTCGCAAAAAGTCGTCTCCAAGGGGTGCTGTACCCTGGACGAGAAGAATTGCTTGTGGATAAAAGCAGCGGAAGAGATATAAAGAGAAAGGAAAGGAAACTGAAAGAAGCAGGCGATCACTGGCGCCTTTTTCGCTGAGTTTTCTCGCCCTTCTCTTTATATATCATCACCTGCTTGTATTCACAAGTAGGACCCAACTATACTCCGTTTGTCCCTCAGCCGACAGTGTGGTGCGAGCCACGCGCTCGCCGGACAGATCAACCGCCTCCATTTCATCACCGGACTCCGCTCACTGTGCGTGGGTATATAGGCGGAAACGCGACCAGGAGCCCTATATGCTACACGGCGAGGCCAAGCGGGACCAAGGGACCGGGACAACGCCGTCTGCTGCGATTGGTCAGCGCCGCGCCGATGACCAATCGCAGCAGACAGCATTTTGTCCCGGCCCTTTGGTCTAGCTTGGTCCCGCCGTGTAGCATAGGGCCCCTCAGGTGGCGAAAGAGAGACCTACGATTGGTCCAACGAGCACGTAGCCTCCCCCGCACTGTGAGCTCAGAGACGAACGCAGTCTTGCCCGATTCCAGGCCGTCGTTGAATGGGCCGTTCGGGAGCCTTTTTTGCCTTGAATGGCGTAGAAACGCGATTCAAAGTAAATCGAGATTAGTGGCTCTGCCGGGTGATCGCCGACAAATACTTCCGACGTTGTGAGATGATGACAATGATGATGATGATGGTGTGTATGACGTCATCAGACGTCCTACATGACACGTGTAGGACGTCATCAGGCGGAAATGATGGGACCACCTTTTGGACGGGGTAAACACACCAGTCAGAGATACGTTCCAGGCATCATGATGAGAGTGATCATGGTGATAAATGTTGCCGTAGTGATGATGATGATGATGATAAACGCGAGCTAATGCTGGTGTCCAATGATAGTGTGGTGGCGTTGATGATGGTAATGGTGAGAATTATTGTTGCTGTGGTGATGATGGTGATAATAATATTAATAATGGTAAGGTGCTGCTGCTGCTGCTGCTGATGATGATGATACATATTGTTGTGGGGCATGTCCCTACGTGATGTTTTTTCTCACAGGATTCACGGGCTTGAGATAGTGTAGTTCGACACGAATGAACGCGGGGGAAAATATAGGGAAAGGAACGGCGATGGGACAGCGTAGTGACGTTTGAATACACATGGTAGCACGACACTAAATCGACAATAGAGCAATAACACTCTGGGGAATGAGTACGGCGTACAGAAAATAACTGCCACAAGCGTTCACATAAAGTCGCAGAGGGAAATGCACCAGACGGCTATCCTAAGAAAACAGACAAACAAAGAAGGACTCATTACATCACTCCTGACTATCAATTAATATGTTCGCGAAGAAGAAATTGTTTTTAAAAGACAACGAGGCATACAAATAACACTATTTACGATATATATATATATTAAAAAACGACTACAGGGATGGGGTACATATACAATTAGTAGAGTAAAAGCATTAACTGACAACGAAAGCAGTTTAATGTACTCGTATATGTACAAAAGCGAATAAATAGTATAATGCATATCTAGAATATTGAAGACGAAACTGTGGCACAAAGAAAAACAAACACAGACACTCTAGTATTACTTATTGGTTGTCCTATTTTTGTTTTCTCTTCTAGGTTAATGCGCCCTAACAATTTCGACAGTTACTTTAATGACCCGAGCTTGCATAATAACGATTAGTTTGAATTATGCGAGCGCCAGCCAACAATTAGGAAGTTCGTGCAAGGCAGAAAAACCGCATGTGTTACGCGGTAGGCGGTTCTGAGAGCAAACAAACAAACAAACACATACACACACACGCCTCCGCACAAACACGCACGCAACATACACATAACGCACACACAGAACCACACGTACATAGACCACAAACGCGCACGATCACAAAGAAATTCTTACTACCACGTTTCCCCAGCGAACGTGGCATTACCACCGTACAAGGAGGTCTACATCAAATCCGATTTTCTCAATTTCACAACTCCATGTTACGAAAATTCGTTCCATCGATTTTCCCGCAACAAGGTCGCTCGATAAACTGAGCCACGGAAAGAGAAATTAAGCTAAAGGCCCCCAATTAATCGAGAAGTGGCTAAGCGCGAGGACAGGCGCGACCAGTTAGCGATGAGTAAACCCGCTTACTTAATTGGCTCCAGTGGAGTAGACAGCCGAACGGAGCCTTAGCTGCGCTTCCAAGGCTATACATGACCGCCCTACAAATTTCAGTCGCCTCGCAGAACGTGGAACTTCTAAAGCATGGTCAGTGGCAGTCGCAGCAGTTTGCTACACTCTAAGATGCGCAACGGGTGTTAGCAAACAAGATATGAAAATGAAACTGAGCTGGTGGGGCCCAAACATGGCAGTAATGACGTTACTTTAGAGACAACATGAACACACACTTTAAATTTTTTCGGTGCATCTACTTTCGTATGAAGCGACCGGGAGAGGGAGAGTCAGTAGCTGCAGTCTACGAAAAAAACTCAACAAATCACAAAAAAAAAAAAACAAACACGAGAACGTTTAGTTAAAAAAAAAAGAAATGGAAGACACCTCTTTTTTTAAAGATCTATAATTAGAGTTTCGTGCTTTCAGTAAAGACCGATAAACGCCAATAAATATCCCCCGATGTGTTTTTTTTTTTTTTTTCGGAAATAGACCCCTTGCGAAACTCAGTCTGGCCACTTTGATCACTATCATCATCCGGAAAATGGCATATGTGCCGTACTAATGGCGGCCTTCAGTTTACTGATGAAGGAAGAAGTTGAAGATGCTCCTTAGCAGATAATTCGAGGCCTATACATTCGTGACGTTAGCACGATGCGAAGCAGGAATTGAATACACGATCTGCGTAAGCGTTCATTTCTAGCTCGAGCCCAGTCAATATGTTAGTAGCATCAAGGTTCTTCAAAGCCCCTTGAATTGTCGAACTTAATCAAGGCGTCTACGTGGGTTGACGCTTCGTTGTGACTGGTTGCATCTTTGTTGCTATTGACACTGAAACAGATTGAGAAAGAAATGTGCAATGAAGGCGCATACTCTCGTTTGCCGTTGACTTGCCAAAGTGACCGCGCCTGATAAAATACGGCAGACTACATGTTCATTGCCACCATTAGTACGGCAAAGTTAAACTGCCATTTGAGCCACTAGATGGCACTAAATTTCTGAACCGAAGAAGCCCTATTCAGAGCTGCCCTTGAATAGGAAAATCCTCGGGTTTAGGATAATTTATTTTTTCGGTGGCTTTCTTTGTGTGAATTGTTCTTGAAGTTGCCCTTTTCTTGGAGACCACGTGCTGTGACTTCTGTTCTCGGCACCAAGGTTACGTTTTTCAAGCATTTGACGTAAGTTCCATGGACCGGACGAAAAGAGGACCCCGGGGGGGGAGGTTCTTTGGGGTCACACATTTATAGATATGTAGTTGTTTTATAACATTAGCCCCAATTAACCCGGATTCATTACCTGGCACTGTAAATAAACGCCGAAAAACACCAACTACAAAAAAAAAAAAAGAATTCCGAAGAACACAAACACTCCCGGATGCGAAGAAAAATAAACCCTGAAAACACAGACCCTTTCTTATAATCCATCAAAAGCAGCATTGAAGGTGCAATCGTTCAAAATTGTTGAGAAGACATTAAACTGTCGTTTCGTGGGGTAGAGAACCTTAATTTTTTCAGTAGACGTAAATTTCCGCGATAAATTTAACTAATTTGGTGTGCAGGCCACGTGACATCGATTTTTCCCCCGCCAAATGTAGCGGCGAAACTGAATCGTTGTATAGGTCACGTGACGCCGATTTTCCCGCTAAATTTCGCGGGGAAATTAAATTGGTGAATACACTCTAGAAAAAGCCCGTGCGTCTACTTTCCCGCATAACACTCGGAGAGACAATTACCGCAACTTACGGCGGCAGCTCAGCGAATGACGATGCCGAAACATATGTTTAAATTAAAAAACGCAGTCTGAGTAATGAGATTAAAAGGGCCCTGCAACGACTTCTTTACTGGTTTTTAATTTGCACCGAACCTGAGTGCACTCAACGTAGTAACTTAATGAAACTTTTCATTTCTCGAATTTCGTTTTATTTTAGAAGTTATAGGCACATTAAAATTACAAAAACGAGCAAAAAATAACCTCCTTCATGACGTCCTTGGTTGCTTGAGTGGCCGTGAACTAGACGAGGGGTAGTGGGCTCAGCGAGCGGTCACGGCGGCCGCACTCCGAATCGACGGCTCGAGAGGGCGCCACTAAAGCGTGTTCTGGGTAGGCTGTGTGAAGCGGGCAGTCAGGGCGGCTTGCATTGCATTTGCTGCGCGATTAAACACTAATTCGGCATGACACTTTATTGGCCACAAACGACAGCAAACACGGGGTAAGAAGAACGGGTAGCCACTTCGCGCTGCCATACCGCCAAAAGGCCAAACCGCAAGCTAAAGCTGCTCGCCGAAGGCCTTGGGAACGCTCGGAACCGGTCGGATCCTCCAGTCCGTACGACCGCTGCGTACATCCGGGACCTTTCTACGCTCGACGCTCGTTGGCGCCTGATCCCACTACACCTTTCTAGTATGCGCCGCCTTTTCCACCGCTTGGTGGCGGGTATAGCGACGGGTCATTTCTTGTTTCCGAACTTTATAAACTGCATTTGTTTCTTTTTTGATCTAGAAAAGTGGACAAAAACTACTTTTATAAATACTTGAAACTGTTCGCGCCACTTATATTTTGTATTTCGACAAAAAAAAAGAAAAGCTTTTAGCGGCTCTGACCAGTAGTAAGCCCAGGACCTAAGACATCACATATCGCACGCTTTCGGCACCGCAGGTCGCCCCAGTAGGTGGAGGAGGTTTCCGCGTCGTCCGGTTAAAATATGACGCACTGATATTTAGTTACTCTATCCGTGCCCGCTGGCTTGCCCGAACCCCGAGGGACGTTGAAACCGCAAAAAAGGTAGACGCTTAAATATTATTGCAGGGCCCCTCTAAGCAATTGCAAAACGTCACGCCTGCATTGCTTCATGTCTCAACTCGCACTGCGTTTTTTGGTCTAAACGTATGTTTCGGCATCGTCATTCGCTGAGTTGCCTCCGTAAGTTGCGGTGATTGGCTCTCCGAGTGTTGTGCGGGAAAGTAGACGCGCGGGCTCTGTTTTTAGGGTGTAGGTCACAGGATGTCAGGTCACGCGGAATCAAACTTTACGCTAAATTTAACGGGGAAAGTGGATCGGGGCAAAGGTCACGTGACCACAATTTTTCCACCAAGTTAAGCGTGGAAATTTAATTGGTGTTTGTTTGTTTGTTTGTTTGTTTGTTTGTTTATTTTGAGTGCTCAAAAACAGCCAAAGCCTATACATTGGTGCACTTGTTAGTAACACTTCAGATAGCATATAAACGCAAACAAGAAAAGTATGGTCGCCTCACACACCTCTAAAGGAAAAACACAGGAATTGAATAGTTGCAAAGCATGAACATTATTTCAATACATGAAGCAAGCACTTCCTAAAATGAGGTTGGTTAGGGTTGAAAATGTCAATGCCGTCTGATTCCAGATGATTGAAGTAGTTTTGCAGTCGACCCGAGGGTGACGTGAAATCGCTGTAATTGACATGGAAAGTGCGACTAGAACGAACATTTCTACCGGGTATATGATAGTTAATAGATGTGACCAGAGAGCTAATATCGTGATTAGAATGTATGCATTCAAAAGAGAATAAAAGGTCGCGCGAGCATCGTCTTGATGCAAGGTTAGTGATTTGTAATTGTCTAAGCACTTCGTTGTAATCATATAGATCGTGTGATGGGGATCTAAA
The DNA here is from genome assembly GCA_013358835.2 of Ixodes persulcatus. Classification (NCBI taxonomy): domain Eukaryota; kingdom Metazoa; phylum Arthropoda; class Arachnida; order Ixodida; family Ixodidae; genus Ixodes; species Ixodes persulcatus. The sequence goes on along the minus strand of JABSTQ010010954.1, from coordinate 864,359 downwards.
ATGATAAGTTCTGGCAAATCTTTTCTGTACGCGTTCCACATTATTGGAAGCTGTAGCACTAAGGCTGTTCCAAATCACAGAGCAGAAGTCATGTTTTGGAAGAACTATGTTTCGATAAAGTACGTAGAAAAGGTAAACACTTGAAAAACACTTACTAAATCTTGAAATTGCACCGAGAAGACGAAAACAAGAGCTCACAACGTATGTCGCGTGCGAGTTAAAGTTGAGTTTGGAGTCTAGCATCACTCCCAGATCTTTCACAATCGTAACTCGAGTAATCGACGAATTTTCTAAGTAGTACAGAAAGTGAGTTGGATTAGTCTTACGCGTGAAAGATATTACATTTGTTTTTCCAATGTTAAGCTCAAGCCCGTTATCTTTACACCGTAGACAGATGGCGTTGATATCTTCCTGCAGTAGAGCACAATCATTTAATGGCGAAATATTTTTATAGATCTTGAGGTCATCAGCGAACTGCAAGAGGCTCGAATGGCGAATGATGTCTTGGACATCTTTAACAAATATATTAAAAAGAAGAGGTCCCAGATTGGAACCCTGGGGTACACCAGATGGCACAGGAAAAAAACAAGACCTAACATTTGCGTAGCCGACACAGTTTTCTCTTGCAGAAAGATAACTTTCAATCCAAGAACAGTACTCGTCACTGAGACCAGAAACAGAAAGTTTGTGTAACAGGAACTTGTGGTTTACACGATCAAATGCCTTGCTACAATCAAAATACACTGCGTCAACTTGCTCTCGAGAACAGACTCTGGGGGCAACATCATTTCAAAAACACGCAAGATTTGTTTCAACAGACCTGCCGCACAAAAAACCATGTTGAACTTCGGGTATTAAGTGCTTAAAACAGTATGTTAGATGCTTATGAATGATTTTTTCGAATACCTTCGAAAATGCGGAAAGCAATGATATCGGTCTATAGTTTGTGATATTCGTTGAGGTGCCTGATTTAGGAAGAGGGATTACCAAGCCCTTTTTCCAAGCGGTCGGAAAGATAGACTGCTTCAGCGACATAGAAAATATGTGGTGTAGAATGGGAGCCAGTATGTCGACACACCCCTTAACTATAAAATTCGGTATGCCATCAAGGCCACAAGATTTTTTAGATGGGAGCTGATGAATTGCCCAAACAACGTCGGCAAGGTCAATTGTCGGAGGAGGAAAATGGTTATGAGTAGTTAGTAAAATCTCTGTGTTTTCGACACTGACTGATGAATAGGTGGACAGGAAAAACTTTGCGAATTGATTGCATATCTTATCAGAATCAGAAGAATATGCTCCGTCAATCATAAGTGAAGCAGGACTCGACCTATCTCGAGTATGCTTTTTAACCAATCGCCAAAAATTCCTGGGGACGCTTGGAAACACTTCCTTCGACCTGTCTACGATAAGCCTCTTTATCGCGCTTATACAATTCTTTAACCGTGGCTCGGCATATTTTAAACCTGTCATAAACTTCGTTGCTGTTAGTAGTGCGGTAAAGACGGTGCAAATGTAACTTTTTGCGCATTACGCGTTTTAATTCGCGAGAGAACCAGGGGGGATATCTGTTTGATCGATCAGTTTGTTTACGAGGTATAAAGCTGTGCATGCCGGTCATCAAAATATTGGTCAAAGCAGTGACCGCCTCGTCAATCGAGTGTAAACGAAGGACGTCGTCCCACGCGTACGCAGCAAGGAAAAGATAAAAGTCAAGATATGAGCCGTTGGCGTAATCAAACCGATATATGTTTTTGTGTTTCACGGACGAGACTAGCACGTCTACCTTAACGGAAAATGGAACATGCCATATATCGGCGGAAACAATTGGATTGCTCACTATTGCAATATTGTAAGTTTCAAGATTAGTAAAAAGAACGTCCAGAGCGTTTCCACATACGTTTGAAGGAACTTCGACGCGGTAAAGATCGTTGTAGTGAACAAAATTTAAGAGCTGATTTCCTTTACGACAGCTTGACTCTGAAGCTTCGCTCGACCACCAAGTACCAGGTACATTAAAATCGCCGACAATGATCACGTTAAAGTTGGCGGGGTAGAGTTTTTCTGATAAACTGATCAGAACCTGCTCAAATTCCTTGGAATCGAGAGACGGGGGTATATAATAATTTCCTATTAAAAGATTTTAGGGTCCGCCAGTTTTCACTTCAAGCCAAACACATTCTTCATAGCTTTCGAGATCCAAGCGATGAACTGCCGTAATGTTGTTGCGTATGGCTGTGAGTACACCACCACCGTATTTCTGTCCGGTAACTCCGTAATTGCGGTCGCGGCGAAATGTGGAGTAGCTGTCACAAAAATATTCATAAGATGAGATGTCACTTAGTAGCCAAGTTTCTCTAATAAAATACACGTCGTAGTCTGAAAGCGCTACCCCCTCAGAGAACGTATCGGCCTAAGTGCGAAGTCGTCGTAATCTTTTGCAAAGGACTCGTCGCGTGACAATCTCTTCTTCAAACTCTCAAGACGTTTCAATGCCAGCGTGTGGTTATCCTTCAGTTCTCCCGCGCCGACCTTGAACGGTAGACCCACTTCGTACCGTCCATTTACTTTCCGTATTGTTCGGTTGAACTCGTTCAGCAGTTCGTTCTGTTCTTCCATCTTGTTGGAGGGCTGGTCAGTAATGCCGATGCTCTCCAGCTCCCAAAAACGCCGCAGGATGTCTCCGGCGTCCTCGTTCGTGGAACATTCCGTTCTTAGTACGCATACCATGCTGCTGGCGCTGCTTTTGAGAGAGCTGTGGTTTGACACTGGGCCTTGAAAGGTCCAGCCGAAAATGGTGCTTATAACCAGCTTCTGATTTTCCTTGCAATGCAGCACTTGGTCACCGTTCACTCGCCACAGCTGGTCTGAACCGACCAGAAGGGAAATGCCCACTTCAGCAGTGGTCAGAGGGGAGAGAAGCATGTCCGCAATACGACGGCCGTTTTTCATCATACGGCGAACAAATTCGTGGTCGACGGGTACCTGCACAACGTCCTTACAGATGAAGGGTACCTCGACGGCCTCGATGACGCACTCTTCTTGGCCGTATTGGCTGTGCAACCGTACTTGTACTAGTCGCCGACGTTGCGGTCGTGACGTGGAGTGGCCGAACGTATTTAGCCGGAGGCTAACATCTCCCAGCACCTTGAGGCCGAGCTTGCGAGAAAGGTCCTCACGAATGAACGTCCGTTGGCTACCTCCATCGATAATGGCTCGCACGTAAAGTCGCTGGTTGCCTTCCTCAGCCCAGGCCCGGAACGTTTGAAGAAGCACTTCGGAATCCAATTGGACGTCAGCACTGTCGGAGATTGCGTTCTGGACGCTTGTCGCAGGGGCACCTCTATCCGATTTGTTCAGGTTAGGTTTCCAGTTCGGGTCGCACATGGATGTGGCATGTCGACCGGAGCACGACGCGCATGTCACCTTCCGCCGACACTCCCTCGCCCGGTGCCCTACGATTGTGCATCTGAAGCAGCGGCTTTCTTCCGCCAGCCTTCTTTTCTTCACCTCTAACGTAAGGTCGCCAGTACATACTTCTGTTGCGTGCTTTGTGGACCGGCAAAAGAAGCAGGGGCTTGTGGTATTTGCGTGTAGCACAGAGGCTGCTGGCATTCTGGGTGCACTCTAAAGAAAAAGGGTGTAGACGTTACACCCCTTGTCACAAATACGACACCCCAAAACTTCAGTTCGACGTACAGCGCGCTGACGTCAAACTGACTGTCAAAACATTTGCGAGAGGGTTGATGATGGTGCGATATATCATATTAAACAGCTAAAGTACGTATTAAAGTCTACAGGAAAAAAACACACAGGTTTTGCAGTTGAGCCTAGAAAAGTCCGATTACTTTTTTTGCAGTCAGTCACATTTACACTAACTATTTTAATGAGTTGTACAACTCGGCTATAAAGCCGCTCGTGAAATTCGGTAGCGTCGGTAAAACGTGAGTGCGCTGTACATCCAACTGAAGTTTTGGGGTGTCGTATATGTGACAAGGGGTGTAACGTCTACACCCACTTTTTTTAGAGTGTGTTTCAGGCCTTTTCGTCTGCGTCTCTTGCCGTTCTTCTACTACTCCGGCTCTCTCCCTACTCTCAACTTCAATCCGAAGGAAGCTTAGAATATCGGCGAGCTCATCTTCGGCATCGGTGGAAGAGGGCGGCCTTGAAGCGCTCCGGGTGGCAAGTGGTCCGTCGACAGGGTGGCCGGTGTCCGGCACCGCTGGTGAAGTCGGTGAAGTCTGACTGTTTTGCGTTTCTCCCGACGACCTGTAGGCAGTGCTGCTTGCCTGCTGCCGGTGATAATTTACGACGACTTCGCTCGGCAAGGCCTTGAGGATGATATCGGATATCATCGTGCAGTACGTTGCCGATCCCACGCCGAGACCCTTCAGACCGCGGATGTTCGTCTGAACGTGATCATACATCCTTTCGGAGGCCTTTCGTGTCTTTCGCGGAGGCAACAGGAGGCAGTGCTCGGAGCTTCGCCAGATGATTTTGCTCAATCCTTCGTTTATCACCGAAGCGCAGTGTCAGGATTTCAATGGCATCGTCGTAGCAAGCCTCAGTTGCCTGGAGTCCAGCGATGGCCGCCGCCGCTGGTCCGGTGACATGGTTGCGCAGGTACTGAAACTTGTCCGATCGTGGGATGCTATCGTTTTCGTGGATAGCACGACCGAACTGCTCCCAGAAGCTCTCCCACGCGCTGACCTCGCCGTTGAAAGTTTGAAGTCGTAACTTGGGAAGCTTCACGCCGCTAGTCACGTTGGTGCGCGTTCTTCCCAGGTCTGTAGTGGCAGTAGCAGATGTTGTCGCGGATGTGGCCATCTGGATGGCCTGTGCCTGTTGTTCTTTACGTCTCAGTGAGTCTGCCTTACAGTCCAACAGCGCCATCATTCGGATAGCCTCGTCGTCGTACTCCGTGACCGTAGTGTATTCTGCGACGAGGTCTTGGTCCGATACGTGATCTTCTATCTCCACGTTCAACTCTTGAAGTGCCCTGTTATTGACCTTCAGCCTCTCTAGCCAGGCAGTCAGCGATGCCAGGTCCGCTGTCTCCATCCCCGCTGTCGCCTCGTGGATAATTTTCGTGTTTTGCGACCGCTTCACTCCACGTTTTGCCTTGAGACGTTCCATGTTTGACGATCTCCCACACAGCTCTCGGAAACAGCGTTCCAGGCAGGTGTTCCACAAAGGTGGAAAGTCCGCTCACCTCAATCGTTCTCGATCCCGGGTTTCGGCACCATAATGTCTCAGAATCAAAGAGGTCGTGTGGGCGTCGTAATTAAAAGGCAATTAACGTAAAAACAAAACACAAACTGTATTTACATTAATAAATCAATTGAACATACATCATTCCACAGAAGTGTCTCGATCGGCTTGTCTGTCGTTCGCCTCGTTCTCCTCGTGACTCCAAACTTCTTCTTTCTTCTCGTCGTTTCCTCGTGAGCGTCTAATTCTTTCTAATCTGCAACATCTGCATTAGCAAGTTCGTCGGTTCTTAGTACACCACGAAACTGACGAAAAAGACACCCCTCAGGCCACACTAGTGGGTCGTTAATAATATCGAACGTGTCAGCACTTACTTCGACGTGAAAAGACGAGTATCTAGAAAACTTGCTTTTAAGCCTTGTACATACGAGCGTGTCGTCCTTCACCACATCAGCCACAAACTGTTCGATGTCTTCTGTGGTTGTATCCGGGTTCATCCTTGTTACGAACAATGCTTACTTGCTTGTGCGAACAATGCAATGTATGGGTTACGCGAGGTCAGGTCTCATTTCCCCGGCGACTTTGGCGGGGAAACTTAATTGGTGTATAGATCGCGTTATGTCAGGTCACGTGGCATCAATTGACGGCGCATGACTTAGACGCTATTTCATTTTCTCCCCGCGAAATTTAGCAGGAACCGCACGTACGGACGAACAGAATTTTGGAATTGGGGTTTTCGTTAAAAAGCATGTCGTGCTTCAAAACAGACTGCTCTGTGACTCTGAGCATGTAATAAGCACATGCTTACATCATGTTCAATGCCACAATGCAGACTTTTGTTTTTCTTTGGGGAGTGGGGGAGGTTTAAACGATTTCAGCCAATCACTGGCCGAGCTCCCTCATACATTGCAGCGATTCGCTCTCCCAAATGCTTTGGGGTATATAGACCATTCCATTTAGCGCTCTCTGGGAGGAACCATTTTGTTCCGCAGCAGCGCCCTCTCCATACATCCGGGAAATGGAGCAAGTTCGGCGGGGTAAAACGAGAGAGAGGGCACGCGCCCGACTCCGCTAGCAGACGACAAACCGGGAGGTTGCCATTAGGGAGTTTTCGTAGACCGCGTTTCCTACTCCGCTAAGCCCACCGCAACGAAGAAGCCGCCAATGCGCCTGCGCGCCCATGGCCTTGACTGTAGAGTTCCGGGTAGCGTAGCGTGTTGCGGAGAGCTCTGCGGGACGGCGAAAGCGATCTACGAAAACTCCCTATTATCCATCTTTGGGCTGTACCTGCGGGCTGTACGTAACATCAAACTCTCGCTCGTGGATGCCGTTGTGAAGTGGGTCGCGTTCTTAGAATAGTTATGGCTACTCCAAAATCAGCCTATAGCTCTCTGTTGTCCTATTTCCGTAAATGATCAACTAGCATATCTTTTTTTCCGTTACTTAAATACCAGTTGAGTCAGCCGGCAGTACGACCCTCAACTACTGCGTGTATTGCGGCAGGAGAGGACGTTTTTATTTATTATTTCAGACTTCCACTCATGGTCGCTAAAGGCCTACACCAGTACGAACTTTGTATAGTAAAAAAGGTAGAGCATTCGGATTTAGTTTTCGCCGGAGAGACCGGCCAATCTGACACAGTTTTCCCTATTTTTTTATTTGCACGCAGGTAAAAACGCAATTGGACCCTGTTAGTCTTTTCATCTATTACACAATAACCAGCATACCAAAATCTGCGCCTCTGCGCTTGAAATTTCCAAAATTACGCGATTTTAAACAGAGTTTTTACGCCAGCCGGATGCTAGGTACAGCCCACTCGGCGGAGCAGACGACATGCGGGTGAGAGGGGGAGGGCATTTTTTAGAGCGCAGCTCTTAGGCGGCCGTTTCCGGCTTGAGCGGCGTCGCCGTCGCCGTCGGCGTAACCGCGCGGTGTATGTTGGGTCATGCACCGCGCGAGCCCCCCCCCCCCCCCCCGAGGTCACATGACCCCCCTCCCCCCGAGGTTACGTGACCCCCCCCCCCCCCCCGGAGGAGATGGAAGAATGACGGGAACAGGAGGAGAAGGAGGAGGAGGAGGAGGAGGAGGGGTATACCCTCCCCTGAGTACCCTTCCCTCCTCCTCCTCAAGAGCTGCGCTCCAATTCGGCGTTACAGGGAGTTGTAAACGGCTTTCACTTTTTAGAGCGCAGCTCTTAGGCGCCCGTTTCCGGCTTGAGCGGCGTCGCCGTCGGCGTCGGCGTAACCGCGCGGTGCATTATGGGAAATATCCCATAATGCACCGCGCGAGCCCCCCCCCCCCCCGGGGTCACGTGACCGCGGGTAGGAGGGGGAGGGGAAGGTCACGTGACCCCCCCGGTTCATGTGACCTCGGGGGAGGAGGGGGAGGGGGGTCACGTGACCTGGGGGGAGGAGGGGTAGGGGGTCACGTGACCCCCCAGATCACGTGACCCCCTCCTCCCCCCAGGTCGCGTGACCTGCGGGGAGGAGGGGGAGGGGGGTCACGTGACTTGGGGGGAGGAGGGGGAGGGGGTCACGTGACCCCCCAGATCACGTGACCCCCCCGGAGGAGATTGAAGAATGAGGGGAGGAGGAGGGGTATACCCTCCCCTGATTACCCTTCCCTCCTCTTCCTCAAGAGCTGCGCTCCAATTCGGCGTTACAGGGAGTTGTAAACGGCTTTCATTTTTTTCTCTCTATTACCCTCTCGGCTATGACCCTAATGGAACGGTCTATACTAGACCCAACGGATTGTTTAGAATGAGTGCACAAATACCCCAACCATGTTTTTTTTTTCTCAAAACGTAGCATTTTTAAGTTTCATTTTGAAGGACAGTACAAAGGCCAGTACACATACAAAGTATACAAGGGTCAAGTTCCGAGGTCGATCTGCCGGATCATAATATGTGCCGCCGGGTTCACGCTGTCCGATGCGCGGTGTTTCATCCTTTTTTGACTGTCCTCTCATAGGGATCCTGAACAAAAAGACTGTGTATAGGCACGTTCTAAGCACACATATGTACGAATCAAACACGCTTTACACATCCCTGAAGAGTGTCCGCATATAATTCTGTCATCATGAATAGTGAACACCGGGTCTTTTGCATGACGCGTGAGCGGTGTGATTGCTTGCAGCTTTGTAGGTCTCCCCAAATGGGCACACACAGAGGAAACGGGTCGAATCCCGACGCCCGCATTGGCTGATAAAGGCGACCGATAAGCTCCCAGCTGGCGCCCTTCCCTGTTCTTCGCACGCTCCCAAACGTCGACGGAGCCAGACGCCGCGCAATTATCGATTTCATTCACGTCTCCTAAACTCGCACGCAGGTGCTCGGGCGATGTCGTGGAATATGCGATGTGAGTATATAAAATCGGCAAAAGAACAGGAAAAAAAAATGAAACCAACGGCAGCGCGTATTTCTGACGTGCATGTGCGTTTGTATACCGAGCCGATTGAGTGACGCCTGGCAGCGGCCAGCGTTCTCAATAGACCAGTACAGCAGCAGCGCCAGCGGAACTTTCCGGAAAATCCCCCCAATCGGCCCCTCTCTGCACATTGCACCGCGCGGCGCGGGGAATTGTGAGGCCGTTCCGATGTCCGTTTGGGCCGACTCGTTTACAACGCGGTACATCCTAGAAGTGTCTTAATTTTTTTTTTTTTTTTACCATTTCACAACTGCAGCCTCAGAACACACACACACACAAAAAGAAAAACGAGCACATCACAAAGTTGATACGTGTTCTGTTTGTTATCGTCTTGCTTTCTTTACGTTCTGAAATCGCGAAATGCAAAACAAATAGGGAAACGCTTCTTGTGTGTTAGGATGCTCCTTCACGGGCCGTACATCGCATTGCAATAGAGCGTCCAAAAGACGATGGGAGGAGCTGCGCATTTCCGGGATGATCTATTATCCAATTCCGCTGTTGTTTTGGCACGCTATCTGGGCACGTAATAGAACGCGAGGGCTGCAGCGTCCGCGTTCGGCGTGAATTCGGCTAAGCTCGCATTGGAAACGAGTACTACGTCAGAGTTCGGCGGCGACTCGGATCCGATCACGTGCTATCGTGTCCAAGAAATGGCGACCGCCGATGGTGCCCGATGGGCTATTAAAAAAAGGCTCTGTTGGAGGTTGTGCCGGCACGTACGTCAGTCGCGATAACCATGCCCTTTAGTTGAAAAGACATGTGTTCCAAGCATGCATACGTATGAAACAAACATGATTCGAACAGGCGTGAAGATTTTCCGCAGATAATAGGCGCTAATAGAAATTCAGTCGGGCAACCTTGATCACTATATAATCATATCTGTGTATGGTATACCTCACTGATCTGTATTGTAGTAGGCTGGATCGCGGATCGGGAGCCCGTCGGTGTCGCCACCGGCGGCCATTGCTTGACACCAGGCAATACACGGAAGTCTATGGGAGAAACGCAAAAAAGTAAGAATATTGAAGCATGTACGCTGTGCTCGGAGGCGAGTATTTTATGGTGTGATGCGATTCTTATGTCGGGTGTTTGGAGATCAAATCGATATTTGTCAAACTTTCGAACGCCCATTAAAAAAGTGAAAGCCGTTTACAACTCCCTGTAACACCGAATTAGAGTGCAGCTCTTAAGGAGGAGAAGGGTAGTGGGGGGGGGGGTGGTCACGTGACCTTGTGGGGGTCACGTGACCTTGGGGTGTCACGTGACGTCGGGGCTCACGTGACGTCACGTGATGATGCCGATGACGTCATCAGTGACGTCACTGATGACGTCATCAGTGACGATGACGATGCGGATGCCGGTGACGTCATCAGTGATGATGACGTCATCGGGGGGGGGGGGTCACGTGACCCCCCCCCCCCTCCAGAGGTCACGTGACTCCGGGTGGGGGCTCGCGCGGTGCATTATGGGACATTTCCCATAATGCACCGAGCGGTGACGCCGACGGCGACGGCGACGCCGCTCAAGCCGGAAACGGGCCCCTAAGAGCTGCGCTCTAAAAAATCAAACGTACCGGAGCACCTAAGGCTGAGCTGGCGAGCTTGCTCTCGTAGTGGAGTAAACAAAGGAACTTGCCGTCAATGAGACCGTCCTTGGGGAAGCCCAGAAGTTGATGAATGACAAAGAAGCTCCATCTCGACAGCGGCTTTCCTGGAGTGAGCGAATTCCGCGTAGCAAAGCCTTCGAGCTTGTCGTCCGCTAAACCCATAACTCAACGAAATCGCCACCGACTCCGCGGTAACTCTAGGTAACTCTCGCCTCATTGAGCTGCACTGCAGCGGAATCACTCTCGACCACAAAATATTTATTTATAAGAAGTGCGAGGGCTGTCCGTTTTAATGTTTGTACGCAAGCTATTTGACGGGCTTATCGAAAAGCATCCCAAAAGTTTCAGTGCCGACAACAGCTTATAAACGGGGGAAACGGCACTTTTTCTCGTTCTTCCCATAGAGTCCTATGCATTGGCTGGTGTCAATCAATGGCCGCCAGTGGCGACACTCGGCTCCAGCTGCCGAAGCCGCGGTTCGCGATCCAGCCTACTACAATAGAGATCAGTGGTATACCTGTGCCAAACTAAAGGTCGCTTTCTTGAGGCGACTGATTAAGGGAGAAGTTGAAGACAATGTATTAAGAGGAGGATATATATGAGGCCTGTAAATTCGATGTCAGTGCAGTACACGACGCACGGACTAGATACAGCGGCTGAGAAAGCGTTTCTTGCGTATGTAGGTGCGCGGTCCAATCAACGAATCCCTCGGCGCAAGTTCGACCCTAAAGCCTTTTGATGGCGGAAACGTGAATAAGGGGCTTATGGGTGGCCGATTTGTGCTGGTAAGTTCTCACGTTCGCACCATTGGTACTGATACAAATCATAAAATATTTAGGAGGTGATCGAAGAATGAATTTTCATCGGTCACTGACGTGCGAAATTGAAGGTGCCCGATGAAATACGGTCCCATGACCGCAATTATAGTTTATCAAAAGTAAAACTGTTTTTTGATCCACCAGATGGCACTTTCAATTTCACGGCCTATACAGGGGGTGCACTGGTGTATATATCAGAATGAAGTCACTCGATAAAATTCACGCTCCGCGTTTCATGCAAGTACCGACACTGTTGTTCGAACGCACAAAAACATTTGCCTCGAGCGCGTGCTCCACCGTTATTCGCTTTCAAGGGCCGTTCATTTCAGTGCTGCGCCGCCATTTTCTTCACGAGGGATTGCACGAGGCTCGGGTCTCGTGAATGGACCTTTTCCGTGAAGCGTTCTGCGCACGCGCGAGCACTCGATGCCAAGCGGCGGAAGTCGGCACTAGAAATCGAGGAAATTCGGAAGAAGGCTGTGGATCAGCAAGTAGAACACGTAATTGCAACATATATATAATTGTGTTACACAAAAAAAAAAGAAAGTTGACGGAAAGAAAAACATGACGTTTGGGTGGACTGCCACAGATCCCCCTCTTTAGAGTCGCCTTGGGCACGCGCCGCTGCTCGGAGAGCGAAGAAACTGGTAGCGTAGCTCCCATAATCGATTGGTAGCGCAGGTAGGTCACTTTCTCGATTTTTAGTTCGTGCAGCCACCGCCTGGTGCCGTCGGTATGTGAAAAAGGTCCATTGGCGCACTAGACGCTACTTGTAAGACGAGCACAAACCCATAAAGGGGCTGCATATCGAAGTGACTGTAACCTGAATTACTGTCGTAGAACAGCAGTATACGAGGAATTGGGTCCGCGACGCGTTAAGTAATTCTAATTCAAACCTTTCCTCATACTTCCTCGTCTGGAAGGTGTAAGCCAGTGCCTTCATTCTGCAGCCGATCATTCAGGAGTTATAAAGAGCACGATTCTCACACCCCGGTAGCAAACGTCATTGAAAGTTGCGAATTCTGTCATCATGACTGCAGGGAACATCGTGTCGTTTGTATTATGTATGTGCAGGGCTGACTACGAACGCGAACGCGGCAAAGGATAAGCGCTGCCTTTCCTCCCCATGCAGCCCACATGCGTGAATGGTGACGAGGCGGCTAAAGGGGGGACGCACCTAGCCTGACGTAGAGCAGGTATTGCATGGAGGCCCTGGGCGCCGTGTCCAGGATGCTGCCGCGCATAGAGACCCAGGAGATGAAGCCCTCGACGACGACGCAGCCGCTCAGGATGACGATGTAGCCCAGCATGTGTCCTTGAAGGTCCGAGATGCACGCCACCTCGCCGAAGTCCAGGACCAACAGCAGCACCGCCAGCACTATCAGCCTGCCAGACCAAGAAAGCAACAAGAAAATATAAATGAAAAGTCGGACAAGTGTCAGTCTTGAACGCGCTACTGAAAGAAGTTCGAAGAGTGAAAAAAACTACACGTTCTCTCTGGCTGCAGAAGACGTAAGCCGATGCCATTTACACCTTCTTTGGCAGCAATGGCGGCTTCAACCTCTTCTCCTCCAGATCACACCATGCACAGCACCTGCTCTCTATGCGCGCAGCTGGTTCGTTCTGACGTCACCAGGTCTGTTGAAAGATGGCTGACTAATCACGGCGCCCTGATTGGTGAAACATGCTTCACCAGGCCAGATGACGTGAAGCAACTGCGCGCATACAAAGCATGGCGCTTTGCCACGGGCTGATTCCGCACGTTCTGTAGTGCTTCCCTGATCACAAGATCGGAATTGTGAAACAATTTGAGAAAGGTTGTAATTACTAAGTGGAATGCAAATCTGAAACCAAGCTTGTACATAAATAGCCCACAAAGCTTTTTATATATTTATTAATCTAACCCCTTCATTTTCCTGTGAGAAAGAAAACACCCGCGGAGTTTTCTTTTACCTAGTTCAGCACATAGAATATTCACCGCATATTCGGGTTGGACGGATAGGACGAGTGCGTCACAGCACTTCGTGCCGCGTTAGACGTCCCGTAATATGTTTAGTTGTTCTTACGCAAGACATAAAAATCAGGAAAGACAATGTTTACTAGAGGAACTAATAATCGCAATACGCTCGTAAAAATCTGTGCGCGTTTCGAACAAATATATACATATATATATAAACACACACACACACACACACAAAACAAAACTAAAATACCGAGATGCTGTTTTAAAATTCCCAGACAATACTAGGTTCCCCCAATTACTTATCAAAATTTCCGAAGCAATCCTTAAAGGAACCGGACGTGCATGCATTCGTGGAGTTTTTACGTGGAAAACGCTTGTATACCTGACGGCCAACAGGGTGATGGCCATGCAGGCTTCCATTACCTCGTAGATATATTCCGTGATATTTTTGCTGAATAAACGTTCCGTCTAAAATAAACCACATGGGCAAAAATATTAGCGCGTGCGGAAGGAGAGAAGTTCGTGCTTGGTGTGCGCGTTTCAAAAGGACGTGATTAGGGTTCCGCCAAGACTAGTTTCTGAGTAGAGATTTGCGCAAGCTTGCCGACTGGGTCGATGCAATGTATATCACACCAGAAAACCATCGTTCGCAGTCGCTCAAAAAAAAAAAAAAAGAAATCTCAATTTCCCTGATCGAAGCTGATTAGGCTGGAAATCCCCTCACTTATGCCTGACTTTTCCAGAGTCGCCAAATTCCCTGACAATTCCCTGCTTTCTCTGTTTTGCAGGGAAAGCAAGCGGAACCACCAAGGCGTAAGGCAGTTACGACCTTCATTACAAGCAAACAGGAGTGAATACGATGCTTTTTTTTTTTATTCCGAACACCGAATTATGACCACCAAAAATGTGGAGACTTACCCTCCAAGGAAATCGAGTAAACTATTTGTATCGAACGAATTTCCATAGAAAACATCGCCATAAATCATCTCCCTAGCTAGCGCCGTTCGGAATACGTTACATACACATATCGCTTTGCATTTTACAAATTATACTAATAATAAAATAGGCGGCGAGTTAATCAGTTCCGAATATGGCGACGAGATGTTTCGGTGGCGCCCACTTATGGCTCCCATCCAAGCCGCCAGAGTTGAGAGTCTGACTTTGCTCTCATTTCCGTCGATGAGAGCAGAAATATTCCTACTCAAGAACGTCACAGCTAAGCGTTTGGCCAATCGTGAAAGGCCGATCACCGCGACGCTTTTGGCCACGCACGTCGCCAATGGCTATCCGGATTCGTTATGTAAAATTCGTGCAAGCACAGCTATACAGACTCTTTTAAACTCCATTTTATATCAAAGGGGTCATGCAATGATGTCGGGTTGGAATGTTCGTGACTTTACAGAGGCGTTGTGGTCCCAGTCTGGCCCAAATATTCGCACGGTGATTCAGAAGCTTCTTGGTCGCGGTGAAATTGCAAGGATAACAGGGGACTCTTTTTTTTTTCAGTCTTGCCTTCGCAAAGCTCGATGAAGCAATTCTATAGTAGGATCAAAACCACCCGCCTGACCACAGTCGAGGGCGGCTCACGGATAAGACACGAGAACTGCGTGAGCACTCGACTTCGGCTCGTAACAATCAATGCCTCGGCGGACATTCGGGTACTGGCTCATGTCCAACCACTGCGGTGATAAGAATAGCCAAACTCTACGGCAATGCCCGGAGCTTAAGCGCGTTTTCTACTTTGCCGAGCCCAGCGCGTAGGTGCGATTAACGTATAGGGCATAAGATAGACATTCGGACCTAGTGTGAAACGGAGTATAGACCAACTGAACTCTCTGACGTCACGCCCCTGAGGTGGCTCTGCTGTCGGTATACTGAGCATGCGCAGACGCTTCACTCCTCACTAATTTGGTTTCTGCGCACACGCACGGCCCGCACCTGGTGTGGGTAAAGCCGGCTACTTTGTAAACACTGAGTTGGAGTACACAGTGTCGTTATAGTGATACGTTATTTTAGATCTAACTCCCCATGTTACAAATTATAGTTGCGATTCAAGATAAGGCATCTGGCTGCTGGAGGCGATTTAATTATTGTTCCGGGCAATATATCTGTAGGTATTTGGATTCGTCATATATGAATTCGGAACAAGCGAGGTTACAGGCTCTTTTAGGGAAGATTTCAAAAGCCGGTACCTTTCGAATACTTTCCTCGGGTGAAACTCCCGAATAATAAAAAAAAAAAGGAAAAAAAAAAGAAGAACAACGAAGATAAGACGTGAGTTAACGTTCTAACGACTTGGAGAATGTCAAAGGGTGCTTGTGCATTACGTGTGACCACCAGAGGGATATTCGACAAATTACGTATCGCATTACGCAAGCCTGAATCCCTGTTCCGGTAGTTTCTAGAAACTGAAAACAATTATCAAACTAAAAAAAAAAAACTATAAAAAAAAACGGCTGGGCAAAATTTTTGTTCGTTGAAACGTTTCACGTAAACTAGTAGCGAAAAACGCGTTGAAGGTTTCTGGACTTGACAAGTAACGCTTAATCATCGTCAAGCGTATCGCCGCAGCAGTGCTTCATATATCATGCATCGTGGGATTCCGTTCGCACAATGTATAAACAGTGGCCACAATGCATCCTAAACTGTAAAACAAAGCAAAGAAAATTGGCGCCTGAATATAGAAAGTTTAAACATTCACCGGATGTGCAATGAGGTGGTGTTTTGTGCAATGTGATAAAACCGTTTCCTGTAAAAAAAGAAAAAAAAAGACCAATTAACAGATTTGGGAAGGTCAACGGCGGACGTTTTTGCAGACGACCGAGTCATCGATGAACGTTAACTAACCTGCGGTATCATTTCCCGATAGACGCGGCGAGCAGACGCCGCACTCTCGTTGTCTGCTAGCGGCGCCTATCGGGAGACGGTGTCACTAGCTATAAGGGAGTTTTAGGGAGCCATTTCTGGGCACATCCTATACGGTACGATGGACCCTCCGACATGAACTGAGCGTGTGCTGCCACAGCAAGACTAGCGCGCATGCACAGTTCGTACCGGGAACCCACCGTACCGTACCGGACGTGCAAAAACGGTTCCAAAACTCCCTATATTCTGGGGAGACGTCTCAAGCCCGTTTAAAGCATGTTTGCTTCATCCATATATGTATGCTAGAAACATGTCTAAAAACAGCTTTTTTTTTTATTATAACCAACGTGACAATACCATCGTATACAGGGAAGAAAAACGTTCCGGAGAGTGTTTGCAGACTGTCTGTTTTGTTATATCTTAACCGCAGTTTAAGAAACACAGAAAACATAATTTACGATAACTAAGTTGCACCCACGGGTGCAGTTCTCAACTCAGCCGTTAGGGCACGCGACGGTTGGATCTCCTCCTCTCTAGAGAGGCTTTCTAGCCGATCCTCCCTAATGACTCCCTCTCCAGCCGCGTAGATGCTGCGTGCTTCCCGGCACGTGTGCGAATAAAACAGGAAGAACGAGAAGTGTCCGGTGCATTGTCTCGATGCTATGCGCCAGCGGACTTCCCTTATCCGGTCGCGATGAGAGTCTTCCGCCATTCTTTTTCGGCTGCCGGAAGATTAAAAGAGGGAGTGCTCCGCACGACAGCAGCGAAGACAAAAGAAGCTCTTTCTCAAACAGGTAAAACCGAAAAAAAAAAAAACTTGGTTGGTAAAACGTGAAAAAACAAACACTGCTAATACATCATACAAAAGAGAAATGTACGTGCAGACACTGAGGCGTGTTTCTCCATTGTATCACAGCCCTGTCACATGGGTCGTAAAAAAAAAAAAAAAAACTGACTGCAAACGTGTTTAAAGCGTACATAGTGTGAAAATTGAAGAAATAATTTTATATCTAACTGACAGAGTTACTCCGCAGATAACTCTGTCCTCATGTCTGCAGGGAACTCTGCGGGTCTTTTTCGTATGATTTACGAGCATTGTAACAGCGGCTCAAGGAACTGTCGGCGACTAGAAGGGGGAATGTTTTGATCCTGGACACCAAGTTCGGCCGTAAGATTTGGTGCTCGTAGGGATACGCCTAACCCGAGCAAAGCGTAAAAAAAAAAAGCACCGTGTTCGCACTAACTCTGCGACTCAGAGTGTACATCGCAGCTGGGGATCTGCCGCCCATACTGACCTCCAATATTCCACATTGAACGGGTACAAACTGGCATTAATTGAACTTATTAAAAAAATATTTAAAACTCACAAGTAACTTTTTTTAACGTATGTCCCCGTGTTCTTGAGTATATTAGGGCAAGCTATAGCTATTACAGCCATAGGCTAAATATTTAATTATATAAGGAACCATCAATATTAAGAGAGTGATAAATTTACAGCGCGTACTCAGTATTTATGTAATAAAGAAGGGGACGAGAGCTTTTTCCGAAAACCCTGTTTCGAAGTGAGTTTAAAAAAAAAAAAAAGACGTTTCTGTTACAAAATTGTTTTATTTGTAAAAAAAAAACAGTTTAAATCAAAACTTCCGAAATAGCTCTCATTCACTTTATTACAGCACTAAGTACGCGGTGTCAAGTTATCACCCTCTAACAATAATATTAGGAGAAAAATTAGACGCGCGTGGCAATATCTGCTCGTTCATTAGATAATTAAATGATAACCCTTTGACTGCAATAGCTTGCCCTAAAATCCCGAAGAACACGAGGAATATGCTATTAAAGTTACTTGGGGGTATGCATTCTTAGATATATTTTACTAGATTAAAAACAGTCTTGTACCTATTAAAGATGGCCGCCGCCCGACCGGAGCCTTAAAAACAAATAAGAAAATAAAAGATCTCGCCTTTATCCAACGGTGGCGGATAGTCGTCTCCTCGAGCTCCTCAAAAGGCAAAGTTGGAGTCATCCTAAAGTACTCGAGCTCTAAGCTCATTTAACTTAGAGCCGCACATTTTCGCTGACCACAACGAGAACACACTCTCTCCACTTCTCTCTCTTTGGTCGAACACTCTCGCTAACAACTCTTGCATTTTTGCTCCGGAACTTGCTGGCTGGAACCGCCAAACCCAACACGACAAGCAAAAGAAAAACTATAGTGCTTAACGTGACTGAACTTAAAACAAATGCCGTTTTGAAACTGCCCCCCCCCCCTCTCTCCCCTCTCCCCCCTCTCCCATCCCACTCCATTCAGATTAACTATACAGTCCCCGATAGGGAGCGCTACCCATCAACCAACTCCCTTCCCTTCCGCCCGCGCAATTAGTGGAAATGCTGCCGCGAGCAGTTGGAATACGATCCAGCGACGTTGCGGCTGCCGAAGCAGTGACGTCATCGAAAAACCGGGGAGCGATAATTACCATAAAACGGAGGAGCCAATTAAGGAACGTTCCATCCGAGGCTTCCGAATTTATCCGGACGAGAAAGAGTAAATGGCAGCCACCGAGTTCGGAAAAAGCGTGCGACAGGGGACGGGGGGACGGTGTACAATTGCGCCCGGAGTAAGATGACGAAGGCTTAAAAGCAAACATGGGGATATACGAAAGAAATGTCAATCTGTGAAAGTAATACGAATGATAATGATGACCGGAAGGCCCGCCGAACTGGGCGATGCTTAAAAGTTAAAATAACGTTTAGGAGACTGCCGCACGCGACTTGTATTATGCTATAATAATAATAAGAATAATTCTTTATTTTCTGTGCCCCCAATTTTCAGTCTCCACTGTGGTGAAATCAACTCCGGGCAAGTTAAAATCACCGTAGATCAGAACACGAAATTTAGAAAAGTCAACTTTTTTTCTGAACGGTTTCAAAATGTTCTACAAATTGCGCATCATTCAAAAGAAGAGGGAAATAATAGTTACCAACTAAAAAGTTAAAGCCATCACCTGTGGGTATTTCTACCCAGACACACTCGGCATAAGTTTTCAAATCCTTCCTCCGGCTGCACTGAACTGAAGACTTAACGGCCACCAGTACTCCTCCCCCAAATTTCATGCCCGTGTTAGCATAATCCCTGTCTCGTCGTAACACATCATAGGTTGGAGGAAAATAGCTGCTATCGGAAATGCCGGCACATAGCCATGTCTCAGTTAAACATATGACGTCAAAACAACTCAGTAAAATATTCGACATGAACTCACTGGACTTAGAACGCAAGCCCCGTGTGTTTTGATAATGTGCCTCCAGTGACCTAAGCATTCACAGCAGTTTCAGATTCTACCACATAAATTCGCGAACTGTCCAGTTTGCCGAAAAATTGATAGAAGATCGATCCCTCTGGCCAAAGTTCTGATTCGTTCAAGATTTCGAAATCAGATTGATCCCATGCGATATGGAACGATGAATAGGAATGGTATTTCGGTTTTAACTTAGTGACGCTAACACATTTACGTTCAAGAAAAGGGGTTATCAGATCCTTAATATCCGACACAGATGTGTTCAGATGTAACCTGGACACAAAGAGCGCCTTCATGGGCGGTTGGCGAGGCACCGCCTGTACCTTCTCAGACTTGGCTGTACCGGTTGATGTCGGTGAACGTCGTTTCCGCATCACAGGAATGAAGCCGTCTTCGTCGGGCACAGTAGCAGCAGGACGAGCATCGCATCGAAGACCAGGAACTTTAAAAGCAACAGTAGGAACATCACCATCCGCCAGGCTATCGTTAGGCTCGAGCGTTGCACCCTCACCCAAGGATGGCCGCTGTACGGCCGCCGCGTTCAATGGAGGCCATCCAGCCGATGACTCAGATGAACGCACGGCCGCCGCAAAATATGCGTGAGGTCTTGCAGCCAGAGGCAGTCGCTTGAGCACCCTCTTGTTTAGCAAGCCAATTTCCGAGCGTAAAAAGGTGTTTTCTGACTTGAAGCTCTTTACCTCAGCCGTCAGGACTTCCAATTTCGTAGACATGTTGTGCAGCAGACGAACCAGGTCAGCCGTTTACCAAGGAGCCGACCCATTAGCAGCGCTCTCCGAAGGAGCACTCAATCGCGACACATTCGCCCGGTCATGCCGGTCATCGTCGGTGTCCGGATTTTCGTTCGACGAAGATCGGCGACGCCTGGTACACACGGTGCATTTATAGGAACTCAAACCGGCTTTGTATTAGCAGTTCGTATTCTGCTTGGCCTACGCCAATACATTTGCAATGATATCGTCGATTGCATGGACCCGAACAAGCGAAAAACTGTTGCTTGGCGTAGAAGCAAACGGAGAACTCACCCTGCACACGTCTGTCGGCATCGCCGTCATTCGCCAGAATAGTACAGTCCCCGTTCAAGAATGAATGGTGCCGCCCCAACCGAAGGGTGCGCGAAACAGTATACGAAGAAGCGAGCTCTAGTTTTTCCTGTCCTTCTGCTGTTGTTGTTCTTCTGCTTCCCCCCTCTCCTTCTCTCCCTCAGTTGTTCCAATTATGGCGATACCTTTAATGTTCGTCGTTGACATTTCAGATGGGGAACGTTTCGTAGATCGAAAAATGCGGATTGCGGACTCTGCCGGCGCGTGATCAACAACCGCGGTGTTCAGCGTGATGGCGCGAGCTCCCGCTAGCGACGCACAGCTCTTGCATGGTGGGCTACTCCAGCGAAGTCCACGGCTCCCAGCGGCTAGGGCAGAAAGCTGTGGCGGTAGTTTCGCTCGACAGCCTTCTCGAGCGAACCAAATATTCGTGGCACTTGGTGGTTTAAAAAAGAAGCCGTGAAACTAGGTTCGAGAACGCGCGATGAAAATCGCCTTTGCTGTTTAGGACAAGGCAAAAGAGGGCCGATGCCGTGTTCGCGCTAACGGTGTCAAACAGTGTATGCGGAGCGCAAGTTCGTCTGCTTGTTGCGCAGGAGTTGCGGTGACGTCAAAAAGACGCTGAGCTCTAATTGGCTCTGATTGAATTGGATAGTGGGTAGACCTCAAGACAGCTAGTGTTGAGGTCTACCCACTATCCTTCCAATCTGAGCCAATCGGAGCTTCGGGCGTTCTGATGTCACCAGAACCCCTGCAAAAGAAGCAGACGAACTTGCGATTCGCATAGCGACCACACTGCATCAAGGCTTTCTTCCTAATTTAACTCATACTGGTCGGGGTCGGAGATCACATTTTACCACTTACGCTGGTGCCCAAAGTAACTGGACACGTTACCCCGAGTACAGAGTGTCGCCTCAAAAAATTCACAAAGATTTTCTTTTTTTTTTTTACCTCAAAAATCAGTTACGCTTCGCCGAACGCTCATGCTTCGTTCAAAGGTATCGTCGAAGACTTGAAAAAAAAAAAAAAAAAAACAGTTATGATCTTATCTAAAAGTTAGAAGTTATCTTCTGAAAATTTCAATCGGAAAATGGCGGCCGACGGAGCTCTCGAATACATGGGGCTCTATGGCGCCAGAAACAGAGAACGGGCGAAAATGGGCCCCGTTTTCCCATTGAAATTTTCAGAAAATCACATATGACTTCTAAATAAGATATCGGGTTTTGCTTAAACCTCGGCATCCAATTCGAACCGCTGCTGCATGCACTTGGGGTGGAAAATGAGCGTTCGGCAATGCCTAATTTATTTAAAAAAAAAGGCTTTTTTTTGGGGTTGGGGGGGGGGGGGGGGAGACTGCATATTTTTTTGACCACAGCCTGGCGGCTGAGAAACATAAAATGAAATTGAAAGTCAAACATAGATCGTTCGTTCGTACTAATTGCGCTCAGGCGATCGTGGATCTGTGCCATTGTCGATCTGTCATATCGTTAAAAAGTAAACCAGCGCGTTAAAAAGAAACCCCAAAAAGAGTGTAATTGAAAGAAACAATAATGCGATAAAAGCAGACGTTTCTTTTTCGTTCTCCGATAAAGAGTGCAATGAAAAGAAGAATAAAAAAAGTGACGGCTAAGTGTCTGACTTCCGCGCATTCAAGCATTGCGTTTACCGCACTCCGTTTTGCAAATCGATGGAGCGAAGCGAGGGCAGTCACTTCGATATCACAGCAGTAACGTGCAGTAACGTGCAGCAATATGCGCAGCAAGGCGCGCATCTTTGGCGGCCGATTGGTTCGTCCGGTCGAAAAACGGTCTCTTGGTATTTCACGAGCGTAATTGGCCGCAGACGGCCGTACAACTTTCGCTGTGGTCCATCTCGCGATGCGATGAAGATTTCGCAAGTCCGTAGTCAGCACGCTCAATTTTATTCAAACAGAGGCACGAATTCGCCGTCCAGCCGCCAACTCGTTTACCGCGACTTGACGGTTACTTCCATCCCCAAGGGCTTTTCTTTCCACATTTCCTTGGAAAGATGTAAAAATAAAATAAAGAACACGCACGAATGAAACGTTAATAAAAATAAAATTAATAATAATGGCAGAGTCGTTTGAGAACTTGTCATCTGAAATGGAAATGGCTTTCAAGATGGCTTTCGGGGATTTGGTTCTGTTCGTTCGATGTATGTTCCGCTTTTATCTTTTAGTGAGACAGGGGCGATATGCATACTGCATTCAGGTTCGTTTGAACGTGACAGACGAATATCTAGCAGTCAGATCTTTGATGTAAAAATAACACCCACGGCAGTTGTTTTTTCTTCTTTCCCTTTTCGATTAAAAGGGCTATGATGTAACGACTGAACAACGACGACGTGAAGAAATTGATTTCATGCACAAGCGAAGATGTGAGTGAGCGATAGCTCGTTTATGATCTGCTTTTATAGTCGATGACAGCTGTGGATCCTCACGTTCAGGTTTCTTGCTTAAGGATTCGTTCTGCGGTGTTCTAATCGGATATTGCCTCAACACAATTGGCTGCGAAGAAATAATAAGCTATTATTCGGTTTACCCGCTAAACTCAGCCGGAAAACTGGGTTTGTATTTTTATTTATTTGTTTGAATACCAGTACATCGCCTTGAGAGACATTACAGATAGGGTGGGCACATACACAAAAACGCAAACTGGGCGTTGCAACAGCACACGAAAATAACCAATATAGTTAGCGTACAACGATGTTAGAAGCAGATAGGATTACAATATTGAAAAGACACAGTTGACATTTACTCTTGGACTTTATCAAAGCACAGCTCAGACAATTTGATTCTAACAATGTCACTGGGGGACGAGTTCGGGTCGTTTGTAGACTGCGAAAAGAAAATTTACCTATAATCACATTAGTTCTACGCTGGAACGTGCAAATCTTCCTTGAATTATCCCTCCTATATGACAGGCAGGTATACGTTCAAAAATACATTTACATTTAGAGATGCCAGAAAAGTTATAGAAAAGATAACATGTGTAATGGGCCGAAACAACACGGACGAAAATGAAGAGAGAAGTGGACAGGACGCGGCGGAAGAAAATGTATAAGTTTAAGTTAGAGGCAGTGACGTCTTTGACTCGCAAGTTTCCAGCGTAGTGATGACTTTATTTCGGTTTACTAGCTCTGAAATCACAGTTCCCTGCCACGTGACGTCAATTTCCCCGTTAAATATAGCGGGGAAGGTGGATTGGTGTAATAGGTCCCATCACGTCAATTTTCTCGCTAAATTTAAAATCCTCTGACGGACGGACCACGGAAAAATGACTGAAATTAGGGTACCGTAAAAAAAGAAAAAAAAAAAAACATGTTTTCATGAATCAAAGCATATGAACATATTCACAGCCCATACATACGTACATATATACGCACAAAAACATACAAGTTTTATCTCCGTCTTTTCCTTCACACAATATCCGCAACAAAAAAAAAAAAAAAGAAAAGAAGTCGAAATTAATGGAAAAGGCGTTAATACAAAATGTAGCGAAAAAGAAAAAATAACATAATATTTTTGGCGACACGTTTTAAATCTCGTCGCGTTTTCGTGACAGGACAAATCGTTTGGGGTTTAAAACGGACGCGCTCTTTGAAGAAATAAAAATAAAAACTGCACATAAAATCTTTCTCTTCCATTGTTCGAGACAATAATAATAATAATACTAATAAAACAACGACGCACGTACAATTAATTTCTCTCCTTTTTGTTGTTTCATTGTTACGATTACTTCCGCAAAGCGACGGACGTTTAGTAATGGTTTGCTTCCTTCCGATCGGGAGGTCGGAGCGAACGTGAGCCGCCATCTCGGACAGCTTTTGAAGATGACGACACGGATTGGTTCAACACAAACAATGAGCTCGTTAAAGCAGACTGCCACGTCGTGCTCTTACATCACACAAGAGAAACCGCGTTCGCGGCAGCCATGAGATGTTAGAATAATCCGCGGAGTTTGGTTGATTGGACATTGACAGTGTTGGGTAAAGTACATCTAAAACGCATTTGAAGTAAACTACAAAGTAAATGAGACATGATGTACTTGAAGTAAAGTATTAAGTACACTGGGTGCAATGTACTTGAAGTAAAATACTATAAATACAATGTACTTTCAAAGTAAAGTACAAGTATTTTAACCCAATCTTTCATAATGCCCTTTCATTCCCATATACAGTGATTTTTAACTGGTATTCACTGCCCATGGGTAATCAGGGGTGCTTGACCTATATTTTCAAAAACAGCGGCTAATATTTGATAAAGTCAAGTGGCCACAGAGTAGTTGTTTTCTGGAATGGAGCCGAATTCAGAAGTCAGTCTTCTGAATTTGACGCCCCTTGCACTGGATTATTGCACTCAAGGGGGTTGAGAGCATGACGTCAGCCCCGTAGCTTCCGCAAGCAATCCTCTCATAGAGGAGTGTCCTCTCCTTCATGAAAAAAACAGTGAGTGTGCAAGCGAGCTGGTGATAATTAATTATAATGTGACACCTGAGATTGGGGTGTAAAAAAATTAAGGAACTTTCAAATAAAAGGAAAAGACAAAAGAGAATGTCTCAAAACATTGTGACGTTCTCCTCTGTTGTCTTTTACTTTGACTTGGAAATTTAATTTTTCCGTACTACAGTCTCGGGTGCTACATTAAGATTAATTTTGCTCTCCTTGAACCTCCTTGCTTGCGCTGACCGACCGAGAAGTAGCGAGAGTGCAAAACGCTACGGGAAAGCCGCCCCCAGAACAAACGGAGCGATGTGACGTCTGCTCACGTTTCTGGTGAGAGTAGAATATCCCTCTGAGTATTTCTTCGGAGTTGACAAAGCATCATTTCGCGATACAAATTTAACAAAGACACATTTGGGGAATGTACTTTGAAGTCTGGAATTGTACTTTCCTCGGAAAGTTCCAGAAAAAAATAGTTTAAGTAAAGTACAAGTACATACTCGGAGAATGTACTTCAAGTAAAGTACAAGTTTCCTAAACCTACTTGAAGTAGTACTTTAAGTACAAGGTACTTAAAGTATATCCCAACACTGGACATTGAGCAATGTGACCCATTCAAGTTCGGCGTCTAATCGCGGACTTCATTTTCAGATCCAAATAGGAAACTGGGCCTCGTCAATCGTCATTAACCGAGCTCTTTGCATCGATTGTTGCGAAGTAGACGCGAATGCATTAATCATTTTTCGAAGTATCACACGAACGACTTGTGTTTTGGCTGACATATATACAGCGAGGGTCGAATGGATGCGAACCCAAGCCTCGTTTACATGAAAGCGACTTCAGCGCATCGACTCCACTCGTTCTTGTAACGAAGCCGACGCGGACACGTTTACATGAATGCGCACTAGAAGGTGGCGCCACGCCGTGTCAAAGCTCGAAATTATGCAGTTCCGTCACCAGCCGCACCACGTTTTCCGGTGCATCGCACGTGGAGGTCTTATGACGCGTTCAGTGAACGTAAAGATCGTGCCCGCTGTCTTCGGTGCTGTGGAAGAAGTTACGAGACGGAAGAAACATCAAAACCCAAGCGTTTAGGGCTCCAGGCCAGGCCGCCAGGCCGCCGGGTCACTGTGGACCGGACGCGACGTGTGTGTGCACGCTAGGAAGCCTCCGCGCTTCGCCGCGCCAGACCTCGCCGATCGCGACCGGACCAACCGGACCCCGAGTCCGAAAGGCTCCTGCGCAGCCAGGAACGGCACCGAGGTAGGAGCGGCTCGTTCTGCGCTACTATACAGTGCTCGGAGCTCTCGGTGTCGTTCGTGCTTGCGCCGAAGCCTTTGGGACCCCTTCGGACGCGCAAGTCGTACTTCGCAAGGCTTGGACGGGGGCCGCCCTCACCGAGCAGCTCCGCTATATTCCGCTTACTTCTGATGGCGATAAAAGCTCGCGTTTGTTCTCGGGAAAAAATTGCGGGCGACCATACGGGACCGCTCTCCGAGCCACCGACGAGGTTGGCCGCCGCCATGTTCTCAGCAGTTCACTCACTCCCGCAGCGAGCGCCTTCCCATAATCCTCCCCGTTCCAAAATGCGATGCGACCTCCGTTTGGGCTGAATGAATGCGCACTCGCCATCTCGATCCACCTCTGTCATGCGACTTGAATGCGATGCGCTTTCTTTGCGCATTATGTCGTTTACAAGACCGCATTGAATGCGACAACCGGATTCGATGCGACTAAGTCGCATTCATGTAAACACGGCTCCAGTTACCCACTTTCCTCAAATCACAAAAAAAAAAAAAGAAACTTTTCGCGGGCTTGGACGGTGTAATTTGCCACAGAGATGTAGCGAGGTGTTGCATCTGTTTCGGGAAAATTTATAAAGTAAACACATACCTCCGTTTAAAGTTCGAAACAAAAATTGTCCTATGGCGATCAGTACGGAGTAAAAGAGAAAATGGCGGATTTTGTGGGCCACTTCGACACTTTATTGGACAAAATAGGAAACGCAAGCAAAGTCAGAATTAGTTTCTTCCCTACCTGTTCTGTTTTGGTTAAATCACAACCTCTCAATAGCCCACAAGGCTTTTTTTTTTTTTTTTAGTTTTGCACTAACATTAAAAAAAAGAACTCAATTATTTGTTAGCGGGCAAATTAGGGCTTTTATTTTTGGCGTTAGGTTGCGGCACACTTTCCCTTCGGTGTTTTCGTCAGACGTGTACATATATGTTACTGAAATGGAGTAACTAAATATAGTTGCTCGTTATTGAATCAAAAAGGTAACTAAGTACGTCGCTCGGTACTGCCATGCAAAAGGAACGCGTTCCATAGAGCTTGAAAGTCACGCCTTACATTCTCGTTACTGTAAATGTTTGGTTTTTATGAAGCAGTAACAGCTCGCGATATGTGCCGTCGTTAATATTTCCTCGCTCTCTAACGAGTTCATTCAAGGAGAACTGCGGCTATACTGACGTGCCTTGCGCACGTCAGTATAGCCGCAGTTCATTACTTCATCACAAAGTAACAAAAATACCTTACTCGTTCCTTCACTTGTCTTTTTTTTAACAGTCTGGCTGCGATACGAGTGTCAAGAAATAAATTATACGCAAAAAAAGAAAAGTTTTTAGAGCAATAGTGATGGCGCGAGACGAGATTTAGTCAGCAGTCACCTCCTTTCCACTTGTTTTCTTTCTCGGCATTTCGTGCGCGTGGAGGAAAGGTGGAGCGGCTAGGAGCGGCTTCGCCTTCACTAGAGTTCCTGTATAGACCTTTCCAATGTTTACAAAATCACAGTCCAGCGTGCGATCTTCACAGCCCAGCACGTGCGTGTTCGTCGCTTCGGAAAGCGAGGAAAGCACGCGCCATACGCACGAACACTCAAGATGGCACCGGCCACACGCTCTTTTTTGGAAAGGTCTACAGGCTCCCTACGGGAGCCAGAGTTGCGCGTTCACGCATGGCATGTGGATTCAGCTCCTCACGTGACTGAATTCGGCGAATAGCAGCGCCGCGCGTTCGAGGCGCGCGGCGGGCTCAAAAGCCTGGGAACGTACGCCGGGGCGCGTGCAACGTCTACTTTGCTGCACGACACTTGATACGGCTCCTCACGTGATCGGATCTCGGCGAATAGCGGTGAGGGCGGCACGCGGCATGTGGAATCAAACGCGCAACTCTGGCTCCCTTAGGGAGCCTATTAGCCCCGTGCGCGACCGAAAGCGTCGCTGTGGTCGGCCTTCCACGATTGGCCGAACATTGACTATGACGTCGGAAAGGGGATTTTCATCGACGGAAATAAGAGGAATGAAAGAACTTTAATTTTGACGGTGTTGGCAGTGTTCCTTTGAGAGCGCAATGATTTCAAGCTTCCACCATGCTAATAACAAACACCATCGAACTTGTTGTTTGCAAGGTAATGACGTCACAAAGGGGAACCACAGGAGGGCGCCACCAAAACTTCTCGCCGCTAATACAGGAACTCTAGCCTTCACGACCCAAAATGCTCCTCCCGGAATGGCCAGTGACGTCATTGACTCCGCGCGCAGAATTTCAAATAAATTTGTCGCCGTCAATATTGCTCTAAAAATGTTTTTCCGCATAAAATTTATTTCCTGACACGCGTGTCCCAACCAGACGTTTAAAAAAAAAGCCTTTTTTTATTTTTAGGGGTTCTTTAACGTCGTTCTTTTTTTAGAAAAGTAACTAGATAGAACTCACAGAAGTAATACGCGTCCGCTTGTAACGCTTCACGCACAAGTCTGGTTTTGTGGTGAATTAGATAGTCGGAGCATGCGGAACGGATATTGGAGATTTGTTTTAAAGTGAGTCAGAGCCCTTGAGCCCTCGCTGTGGAGTTGACATTAGACTTCAAAACCAGAGGCTCAACGAAAACGAAAACCAAGCGCACGTGCGAAAACAAAGAAGCAAAATTGATAGTCATCTTCCCCACCCCACGCCGGTGAAAAATATATCGTCCCCTCCTTTCGGAGAATGCCTGGGGTGGGAAAGTGTGTGTGTGTGTGTGTGGGGGGGGGGGGGGGGGGGGGGGGGGGGGGGGCGCGAGAGCACCGCCAAAGTCAGCCGAGGGGAGCGACCCCTCGAACACCCAATGGATACCTAACCCGATGATGTCATCGCAACCGAGAAGCCGCCCGGAAGCCATCTTTGTTCACCGGTGTAAGTGGGAGGGGCGGTCGAAAATTGGCTAACAACGCCCGGGCAGGGGGGAGGCGAAAAACAAAGGAAGTGAAAACTTGATAAACAAAGAAAACTACAGAACCGGAGTGAAACAGCTGAATCAGATGGAAAAGTGATCATATACGTGCATGGAACGCTCAGCGTTTGCTTTTAAACGACTTTATTTAAAGAGAAAGAGAGTGAGAGCCTGTGGCAGTCTGCTGTATGACAGGACGCCCAGCGAAAAAAAGAAAAAAGTTAAAACTATAATTACGGTGCAGTGGCTGGTACCGCACTTATCTGAACGCGCACCCGTCCCTTGCACGCGTTCGGAGGAGAATGAACATTTAAACCAGATTTTAGATCATAGTAAGGTACGTACACTTAGCAGAGCGCGTTGGATAAACTATGGTTCACACAGAAAGAATAAAAACACTGAAATGGACGAGGAACAGACGCTCACAGTTCTCCAAGAAAGAACTGCGAAAGAACTGTGAGTGTCCGTCCCTCGTGAATTTCAGTCTTTTTATTCTTTCTGCGCGAACTATACAGCAAGGAACGGGCGAATCGGAAAGGGCACGAGACGGTGTATGATTAAAACAAATAAAAGAGCGCAAAAAAAAAACGAAAGGAAGAGACAATAAAACATCATTCTGCTTGTGTCCTTAACTTGCTCTTGTGTCTCCTTCTTCTTTTTTTTCTGTTTTATTTAGGTTTTTGACATTTCATTCCGAGTTCTTCATGTTTCGTGCAGTTTCATAAACTTCCAGTGTGGTCTTTCAAAACATCGGCGTACTTGTGTTGTTCGTTTGCGATAAACCTAAAGAAACTGTATACATACACCGGTCTCTCTCTCTCTCTCTCTATCTCTCAACATGTTTACGCAGGTGGCGACTCGATGGTGCGGCTAATAATCCAAAAAGGGGGACTGCCAGCACGTCTACAAAACTTCAAAGCCTCAGTCATGCATGCTTGCACATCAAACAAGCGACGTAAGGAGTTTTCCGCAGACACGGTGGCAGGTTCATCCGCGGACGAGCCCCAAGGACATTCGAAATATGTTCGCATCAAACACGCGCATGTTTCGAACGCTTTTCTGCACGCAGTATTATTACGATCAACCTGACCGTGACACGAGGAAGAAAAAACAACGCCTGGACTCCGGGTCTGCAGACTGCCTTTGCACGATGCATTCTTCTTTAGGCGGTTGTATTGAGAACGCATTCATGAGGTCCGAGATAATTAAGAGAATAGCGTACCGAAAATCAAAGAGAAAACAAACGTAATGTGTGTGTGCGTGTTTATGTGCGCGTGTGTGTGTGTGTGTTTGTGTGTGTGTGTTTGTGTGTGTGTTGTAAGATAAATTTAGCGGTGGACCGTTTTCGATTCCCTCTCGTTTAATTCATCTTATAAAAAAAATCATATAGGTGGGTACAGAAATAGTATTAACAATAAAAACTATTTAAGAACAAGAGCTACAGTTAAAAAGAAACAGGAAAAAAACTGTAAACACAACCGCTGCCTGCAAGATTTTGGTGTTTCTCCATGGTTTGCTTCTTCTGAAAACTGTACCGAGATATTTCCAGAACAAAAAGCGAAGTAACGTTTTTTTTTTTTTTTTTTTTATGCATCTTATATTTTAACCAAGCAAGTCCGTTCGAGGTAAACAGGAAATAGAGGGCGCCCCCGTCATTTCCGTTAACCTTGGCATCACTTCCGGCGGCTGCGTCTCCTTCCGGTGGTGACTGACGTGCCTCAATCCCCCCCCCCCCCCCCCCCCCCAAAAAAAAAAAATGGTTGTTTGGTTTGGCAGTAAAAGGTTAAATTTATGTTTTAGCCTAGCACCACACTCTAAAAAAATCCCGTGCGTTTACTTTCCCGCACAACACTCGGAGAGCCAATCACCGCAACTTACGGAGGCAGCTCAGCGAATGACGATGCCGAAACATATGTTTAGACCAAAAAACGCAGTCTGAGTTGTAACATTAAGCAATGCAAGCGTGACGTCTTGCATTGCTTAATGTCCCAACTCAGACTGCGTTTTTTGGTCTAAACATATGTTTCGGCATCGTCATTCGCTGAGCTGCCTCCGTAAGTTGCGGTGATTGGCTCTCCGAGTGTTGTGCGGGAAAGTGAACGCACGGGCTTTTCTTAGAGTGCATGCGCCCTGAACGTCAACGCAGTTCTTTACAGTCCGAGCACAGCATAAGTAATTCAAAGGCTGTGCAAAAAAAGCAATAAACCCTTCAAAAAATAACGTATGAAACACCAAAATCAGACAGCCCAAGAGACGTGCCGCGTGTCGACCAATCGGATTGCAGCATTTGCCGATAAGCACGCCGAAGAGCCAATCACAAAGCCTGAACCGAATTTAAGCCAGGCCCCGCTTTTCTTATGCGGTCCCTGACCACACACACCAACTCGACTCTCTGACTTCACTGCACTATAGTGGTGATGCTGTCGGCAGTGACTCGGCACCGTGCATGCGCACACGCTTCACTTCACGGGAATCTGGTTCCTGCGCACGTGCAGCGCCCATATTCCTGCTTCGTGATTGGTTCTTCGGCGCTCCCACCTACTCATACCGCAATCTGATTGGCTGCGGGGAGATAATGAGATGCACGGGACTCGCCGCGCCCCGCGTCTCTTCAGCTGCATGTGACTATACGAAGCGCAAGCTCGTCTGCTTCTTTCGCAGGGGTTGCGGCGACGTCAGGACCCCGAGTTCTGATCGGCTCCGATTGGAACGATAGTGGGGTTAGTCCTCAAGGCATGCAGCTATCATTGAGGTCTACCCGCTATCCTTCCAATCAGGGTCAATCGGAGCTCGCCGTCCTGACATTACCGCAACGACTGCGCAAGAATCAGACGAACTTGCGCTCCGCATACAGTAGTGAAGACCGCTATCCTCAGACTCCGTTTCACCATGTATGGCAGAGCGCGGTCAAAGTGACGAGGCAAGTTAAAGGGCTTTAGGGTGTTCATCTCAAAGAAGCTTTCGTGATTTTGCTTTATGTTGTGACATCCTTGATTGGCAGCATCAACCAGACGGTTTTGCCGTTTCAATTACTGCGCGTAGGGGAAAAAAAAAAACAGCGTGTTTTTTGCGCCTTATTATTATTATTGTTTTAATACTGACACTCATGAATTTTGTGTACATTAAATGCACCCCCTAAAAGACACATTCGTGAAAAGTATCATTAAACTCAAATCGCTGGTTTATTTATTAAAAAAAAGAGTAATGACCGAATAGCGTTCGCGAGGCATCCTGTGTAGAGTGTATCGCATGGTGAGGAGGGCAGCGACCGACGGAGCAATCCTCCGCAGGAACCCGACATCGGTGACCGCGGTGGAGAGACGCGGCCGCACATTAAACGTTCGCTCACCCGCACACCTCGCGGAGATCGTGCACGCGACCGGCACGACGAAGCGATAATCGGCCGCCCCCATTAGAAGCAGGTGGCCACTTGACAGGAGGCGCGCAAGCCGTGACTCGGCATAAAAAGGCGTCGCCGTTGATGGTCGGCAGAGATCGCTACGCGTCTCGACGCCACACTCACTCGAAAATAGACTACTTCCATAAACCCCTGCATGCAACACGGCGCGCGTTGCACTCTGGGAACTAGTTGGCCAGGGAGGAGAGTGGCATGGTTTCGGTTTCGATCGACACGTCGACACGAGATTATACACAGAGCGTGGACTATTAACGGCCTTTATCTCATGTTTTCTGGTCCCGAGAGCGTCATATGTGGTCTCTAAACTAACCTCAATCGCATGACATCGAAGCTTTAGCACAAGCCCGAGACGTATAGCTTGTCTTGACACATGCTTGTTTATTTTTGTACCCGAGCCTTTCTGTTAGCGTTTCGAAGTATGTGGACGAGCCAGTGCTGGGAATCTCGACGCTGCGAAGCTCGGGGATCTTGCTTGTGTACGAATCAACATGCTGTAGCAATCAATAAGTACGCCTACATCGAGCTCGCGCCTTTACATTAGTGTTGTTGATGAACTGATCAGGAAGTTTGTTTGTTTCCTGCGTCCATAGACGAAATATAACTGTTTGCAATTACTGTTTTTCTTAATACACCTGAGTACGCGAGGTAAAACTCGGAGGCGCCATTGAAAAGCTCCATTTGAACACACTTCTCATCTCTTATCTGTACTGCCCCGCAGCACTGCACTGGAAGTCCCCACCTGCTTGCATTCCACTAATATTCAACATCGTGTCTGCGCATAAAGTTATCCTGCAATCATATAGGCACTTTCGCACGTACAAACCGTTTTAAGAAAGCAAAAGTCGAGCAGTTGTGGGAAGAATGCCGCACCGTTCGCCGGAAGTGCGCCGGACGGGCATGAACCCCTATGCGGTGCGCGAAACGAACGAAATTATTCAAAGCGCATTTGACGGTTGCTAATGGCCATAATATTTGTTATTTGTTTGCTTTCTTCCTGACTGAGTATGCCGAGATAATTTCAGACACACCGTTCAGGCACAGATCTTGGGCGTCAGTAAAAGCTCGTCCAAAATGCTTAGCGAGGAGTAGGGGACGCTTGTAAGGGCCTCCGTCGCAGCTAGCCGATCTCGGCGTTTGCGAAAACTCAATCTTCTATCAGAATAAAATTTGAGTGTGAGATATGTGATGACCCGAGGAAGACATCATAGCAACTTTTGTGCAGTAGTGAGGTCGAATTCATTGCGTTTTATTAAAAGTTCATGCGCCAACGCTGGGCTCAACTTTGATACTTCTGTGAGGACGCGGCTTGCTTTTCGCCCAATGAAGCAACAAGAAGCGTACGTTTGGCTAACAAAATACGTGTAGGTCTCAAGGTGACCAAATTTCAGTTGTAATTCACTGGTACTAGACGGGATTACTGACATTGAGCTCAAAGATGCACTCGTGGGGTGAGGTGACAAAGCGACGTCTTACTACGTTTGCATACGCACGAACAATATCCGGTGTTTCGGGAACCAAGGAAAGTGCCCCGGTCTTCGTTTTGTATCACTCGAGAATGAGTGCAGTGCACATTCATAAAAAAGTCAGATAATCGAAAACGCAAGCAGCGCGTTCGGTCGCGGCGTGATAGCATGAGATGAAGCTGTTCAGTCGAAACCGAAACTGAGTGGCCAACTAGTTCCCAGAGTGCACTGCGTGGCATTTCGCCGCGATGGGGCGCGTCGGTTTTGGAACAAGTCCATTTCCAGCAACCGTATGTTTCTTTCGTGGGAAGCAGCGATTTATTTATTTTAATTCGGAATTGCAAGTTTGTTGCAGTTATAGCTGTGATTCGACCTTGAAAAAAGAAACGTGCCACAATCCAAGAGAGTTGGCCGGCTGTCAAACACCTGCGCCGCGCAAAAAAAAAAAAATAGCAATGAAACAAAAGTAGTAGAGACAGGGGAGAAGACTCCGAAACGTTCGAGGAGACTTCCCCAGTTTCAAAAACTTACGAGAAAAAAAAAAAAAAAAAAACGGTTCCCAAGAAGGACGCGGCGAAGCCAGAACAGGCGTTGCGTGTCGGAAAGGCTGTGACTGGAGTTAGCGTCCGCTGCGTTATACCATAGCCTCCTATATACTGACAAAGCCCGGCAGATCGGACAGACAACGGATGAGAGGATCCTCACAGCCCTCACGCCCCTCACGGTCCTTACAGCCCTCACGGCCCTGAGGGGCGTCAGGATAAGTGAGAAATTCATCAGTGTGAGGATAAGTGAGGACCTCACGGTCCTCACTTATCCTCACACTGATGAATTTTCTTGGTTCAGAAACTCACCTGTGGAGACGAGGGTGAGTGAGGGCCCTCATGAGTGAAATTTGCCGAAGTATGCGGCTCAAACACCTTTCCACAAAAGCGTCTGAGGACGCGTTCATTGCTGTGTTTGTGTGTTACGCACGCGCACTTTCTGGCTGGCCGCAACTGTGAGCGAGCGCTGGCTGGACCGCGATTTAGCCCGTGTGGATTGTGATTTTTGTAGACAATGGAAACTTCTATACTCCGCTCACTCACCCTAAGCTGACAGTGCGGGGCAAGCTACGTGCTCGTCGGACCAGTCGTGCATATACATATATCTTTCGCCGCAAGATCACGCTCTTGTCCATATATCCAAGCATAAGGTGAGGTCATGTGATGAAAGGGATTCGATTGATTGGTCCGCCGAGCGAGTCGCTCCCACAGCACTGTCAGCTTGGGGTGATCACAGCATAGCTGTCAAAAATTAAAAAAAAGAGAAGACCTTCGAGGTTGCGTGTTAGAAATGTTCATAGAAAGATTATTTTTTTACGAATCCATGCCAGCTTTTAGCCTACACCACCCAAGCAAAAACGTCCTAACAAACGAAAATATATGGGCCGAGAAACTGAGGGAGGAGAAGAGACGAGAGCGCGAGGAGGACGTCAGAACGCCCAGCCATAGCCTCCTCTATACTCACAACGCCTGGCAGTTCGACGACGGAGCCATCGACTGTCCGGTCGCAGATTTGGAGCGCGAGGATCTGGTGACACAGAGCACCAAAGAGCCATCTCTCGGGGAACCTGGACATCAGCGCACAGCTTTTGCGGCGGCGAAGACCCGAAACACACTTGTTCGCTCGGGAGAAGTGTGTTTCGGCGTCTCGCCGCAGCGGGGCGCCAGTAACGTGGCTCTCCTATAATCTGTTGTCTGCCGCTCTACCTTTTCCATTTCGGCGGCCGCTTCTCGTGGCGACCTGCCAGGCTTTGTCAGTATATAGGAGGCTATGGCCCAGCATATGGTTTGAATGAATAGAGGGCATACCTATAAAGCCAGCTGACTATACTTCGTTTCACCTTATGTGCGAGCGAAGGCAAAACTAGAAGCGCGAGCACGGAAGCTCCGTGCGTTCACGCTTTGCTCGAGCGCGCGAGCTGGGGAGAATTGCAAAAAGCGCTGGTCTCGCGCTTCTAGCTTTGGCTTCGCTCGCAGATAAAGTGAAACGAAGTATAGTGTTGTGTTATGTTCGTCCCTTTCTGTGTTCCTGAGTCTCGGGTTTTAGTACCATGAATCACCACCAGCTAGCTTGTTTTTTAAGTATTGTTGCAGCTGGCTTTGTTTCCACTGCACTCGTCGAACGCGTTAGAACGTAGATCGCCAGCGTCCAGCGTTTCGCTTTCGCATTCAAAAGCGTTAGACCAGTACGGAGGAGACAAATGTAAGCATTAGCAAATAGAGGCGTTCTAAAGCATTCTAAAGCGAATGCAAGTTAAACGCTGGAGTACGGTTCTTGCATTCGAACACGTTCGGCGAGTGCAGTGGAGACAAAGGCAGCTAGCTTTAGGTCTGCTCACTAATCATTCGAACCAGAGCTTGGCGTCCCCTGATGTCCCCGCGCGCCCTATAGTCTCCTCGTCTCCCTCAGTTTCTCGGCGATGTGTCTGTGTCTTCCTTTCTGTCCGCTGTCCTGTTGCGCTTTTTAACCATTAAGCGTGTTTCACATGCAGCGGTTTTGGCCCTAGAGCGGCGCGATTTCTGCCGTCGCGGCGCTCTGGCCAGCACTAGCAGTTGAGCGGCACGAGCGCCGCGACGGCAGAAATCGCGCCGCTCTAGGGCCAAAATCGCTGCATGTGAACCAGGCTTTACACTTCTGAAGCATGTTCGAAGCACGTTTGCTTCATGCTTATGCGGAGCGCAAGTTGGTCTGCTTCTTTTGCGGGGTTTGTGGTGACGTCAGGACGCCGAGCTCTGATTGGCTCTGGGTGGACCTCGAGGCAGCTTGCTTTGAGGTCTACCCACTATCCTCCCAATCGTAGCCAATCAGAGCTCCTCGGCGTTTTGACGTCACCACAAACCCCTGCAAAAAGAAGCAGACGAGCTTGCGCTCCGCATTCAAACGACGCGGAGTTCTCTGCAGAGAAGTACGACAGAAGTATCTGCGGACACTTCTCAAGCATGTTCGAAGCACGTTTGCTTCATGCTTATGCGGAGCGCAAGTTGGTCTGCTTCTTTTGCAGGGTTTGTGGTGACGTCAGGACGCCGAGCTTTGATTGGCTCTGGGTGGACCTCGAGGCAGCTTGCTTTGAGGTCTACCCACTATCCTCCCAATCGTAGCCAATCAGAGCTCCTCGGCGCTTTGACGTCACCACAAACCCCTGCAAAAAGAAGCAGACGAGCTTGCGCTCCGCATACAAACGACGCGGAGTTCTCTGCAGACAGGCACGTATCCAGGGGGGAGGCCCATGGGGCCCGGCCCCCCCCCCCCCCCCCCCGAAATCTTCCATTTTGCTGGGACCTCCTCTCCCCCCTCCCCCTCATACAGCATTTTGTCATGGGCGGGCCCCCCCCCCCGAAACAAAATCCTGGCTACGTGCCTGTCTGCAGAGAAGTACGACAGAAGTATCTGCGGACACTTCTCAAGCATGTTCGAAGCACGTTTGCTTCACGCTTATGCGGAGCGAAAATTTGTCTGCTTCTTTTGCAGGGTTTGTGGTAACGTTAGAACGACGCCGAGCTCTGATTGGCTCTGAGTAATGGATAGTGGGTGGACCTCGAGGCAGCTTGCTTTGAGGTCTACCTACTATCCTCCCAATCGGAGCCAATCAGAGCTCCTCGGCGTTCTCACGTCACCACAAACCCCTGCAAAAAGAAGCAGACGAACTTGCGCTCCGCATACAAACGACGCGGAGTTCTCTGCAGTGAGGTACGACAGAAGTATCTGCGGACACTTCTCAAGCATGTTCGAAACCGTTTGCTCCATGCTTATGGGGAGCGAAAGTTCGTCTGCTTCTTTTGCAGGGTTTGTGGTAACTTTACAACGACGCCGAGCTCTGATTGGCTCTGATTAATGGATAGTGGGTGGACCTCGAGGCAGCGTGCTTTGAGGTCTACCCACTATCCTCCCAATCGGAGCCAATCAGAGCTCCTCGGCGTTCTCACGTCACCACAAACCCCTGCAAAAAGAAGCAGACGAACTTGCGCTCCGCATACAAATGACGCGGAGTTCTTTGCAGAGAAGTACGACAGAAGTATCTGCGGACATTTCTGAAGCATGTTCGAAGCACGTGTCCTTCGTGCATACGTATGCTTGATAAATCTCTGCAGACAGTTTTTGTACGACCGATGTGAGGAACCGCCATATACAAGGAAGAAACACCTCTCAGAAACTCTCAGTAGACTGCCTTCTGTACGATGTGTTAGCAGTGGGACCGCTGCTTCAAAGTCCCTAGAATAGAGAGAACGATCCTATCTGCACCACCGAAGGCGATATCATTGTTCAATTTCACGAACAGCGCCTTCTCAACATAAATTGAAACAAAATGCCATCGATGCCGTTGAATATCCACGGAACGTTCCCTCACTTACACAGTGCAAGCCTGCAGGGCATTTCGGGGCATCGTATAGCAAAAAAGAAAAAAAAAAAAGAATAGTTCGAATAAAAAAAAAAACATCAATATTTCAGTTTTTTTGTTTGGTGATGAGGACGCGCTGGAAGAGCAAAATTTCTTAATCAATAACCCTGTCGCAAAGTTTATAAAGAAGCGCACTCAAAGCACCCGCCCCCTCCCCCCCCCCCCCCCTTCAAAAAAAAAAGAAAAAAGAGAAGATTTGGGTTCTTTTTAATATTAAAGGAAACACTTGGGGCAGGACTCGCTCTTATCAATGAACGCGTTGAAACCGTATCATTAATACAACGCGTTCAAGTATCGATACCCGCTCGTCATTAAGGGCTTATCAATCTCTTATCTTCTTTTTTTTTTTTCCACAAACATAAATTTTTCTTTAAGAAGTTCGGCGCGGAACTTGAAAACGAACAAATATATATAGAAACCATAAACAAAAACAAGCTGGATTAAAAAAAAAAAAAGAAGAATCTAAGCCGTTTTCTGACTATCAATCATTCTTACAAAACAAGATAAAAAAAAATAAATAAATAACGCTTTCATTGTCCTGACATTATTAGTGCGAAAACATGACCGATGGCTCGTTGCAACAGACAGCCAACAAAATTTACGATCGCAATTTTATTTAATCATAATTCTGTTGGAGACAGCTCAGAAGGTAAACAGGTGGAACGAAACAACGCAGAAAGACCTGCGAGAAGCGAAAGTGTGCTTGGGAGCTGGTTAGGGAACATCATAATCTAAAACCTGACACACGCGGAGACGATAAAATAACGGACAAGACGACACCTGCCCTATTGTTCGAATGCAAATAACGCACAGGCTGCACAAGCAACACCTGATATGTGCCACAAAATCGTTACACCTGTGACAAGAACCAGAAAACAGTGTCTGTGTCGAGCCGATTTGTACGTTACTTATTACAAGTAACATTGCTTGTAATCTATTACTCTTTAGAGAAATGTTTTAATCTGATTACTTTCGAAGGTAATAATATTACTTTACCATTTTTCCCTTCCCTTTCTAATGGCGCACTTTGTTTCCACAACGTCCCTACCAAGGGATCCTCTAACCAAGACGTTGGCAGGGGTACGGTCTACAAACAATGGTGGATTTAGAAGATGAGTAGTTTGTAATCCAATGGCTGCAATCCACTTATGGACAGTACAAGAAGCCCGTTTTCAAATCAGAACAAATATTTTTTTTTGTTTCTTTTTTTTTTAATTGGCAGTTATTGAAAAAGTAATGGTTACTTTTTCAAGTAACGGTCAATAACTTTTCCTCTCTTGTAATCAAGTAATCTAATGGACCACTTTTTAACCAAGAGTAGTAGTAATTGTACTGGATTACTTATTGGTGGCAATGTGTACAAGCATAGCCTCCCATATACCGACAAAGCCTGGCAGATCACCACGAAAAGCGGCCGCCGACATTGGAAAGGTTGAGCGGCAGACAACGGATGAGAGGAGAGCCACGTGACTAGCTCCCCGCTGCTGCGAGACGCCGAAACACACTTCACCCGAGCGAACAAGTATGTTTCGGGTCGTCGCCGCTGCAAAAGCTGTGCGCTGACGTCCAGGCTCCCCGAAAAATGGCTCTTTGGTGCTCACTGCTACCAGATCCTGGCGCTGCAAATCTGCGACCGGGCACTTTATGGCTCCGACGTCGAACTGCCAGGCTTTGTGAGTATAGAGGAGGCTATGGTACAAGACTGGGACTGTCGCGTCGCATATCAATTCTCTATGTGCCTGTGCGGGCGTAGCCGTCTTGAATCGCGGTACTTCCGTTACGGGGGGGGGGGGGGAGAGGGGGGGCATATTTGCTCTGTTTCCGCCACGCCACTGGAAAGTGTTCACGTTCTAATTGCGATTGTCATTCATCCTTGTGTTGCCTCTTTGATATTTCTTTGTTTTGCTTATTCCAGGTGGTATGGTATTGCTTGTGTTTCTTCTTTTTCGGCCTCCATGTCGCATTTGTGAACTACTAAAACAAAAGTGCTTTGTATTGTTTAGTTTCTCTTTTAGAAAATAATATAGAGAAAAAAAGTGATTTTTATTGCTTATTTCTTTTTCGAGGCGGAATTACGTTTCAGTGTGCAAATTTCTTCCGAGCATTTTGTAACTATTGAATACATTCATTCAAAAGCCTTATTTTTTTTTACTTCAATGTTTGTTGATGTTTTTTTTATTTTTGCTTTGTTGTACTGTAGTGTAAAACTGCCGTCCCGAATAATTTCACGTGCACCACACAGCGGTAGAACAAAACAAAGATGTACGTGTCTACGACTATCGATCCACATCGCAAAACGAAGAAGAGATTCTGATTATAATTATATATAATATCAAGAAAAAAAGAAAAAAAAAACGAAACGGGCAGGGATGGATGCGCAGGCTTCGTTCTCCGCTTCACCCCTAATATGACAGCCCTGGGGAGGGGTCGGGAGGGGGACACGCGCTTGCCCGACTAGATGTATGACCGGATAGAAGTGCGACTGGTTAAAACCAACAGGTATATAGTTTCCACCGCGTTGTCAACTCAGGGGTGAGCGGTTTATAGACTAGTGCGCCCGGATTTCAGAGCGCTTCCAACTGCTTCGATCGGGGTCGCGTGATTCATATAGACCGCGTTTACAATGCGACCAGCGAGGACGCGAACGGATAAATGCTGATCGTCTGCAAACGTTCCTGAATCTCTGCCCGCTATTTCCTCCTCGCAGTCTTAGCGGTAACCAGTTACGAGTAACGGCGCTATCGGTAACGCGCGTTACTTTTATCGGTTACCCGCTAACGTACCTTATATCGAGTGACGCGTAACGTGGTTACGTTAATCGTTACTATCCTTTTCCCGAGACTTGAAAAGAAGATTACACTTCAATTTTGTTAGTGTTTTTAGGTGTCAAGTCGTACGAAATTTTGCACTCATCCCACACGCCTCGAACATTTTGCCTCTCTTGAAACCCCCACGCCGACACTCCCAAATTAGAAAACCCCTCCACCCACGCCCTTTGTCCATGTGTCGAAAAACGCTGTCGCCGTCAATGGCGAATGTAACGCAAATGGCAGTAACGCAAAAGTAACGTGCGTTACTTTTGCGGCAAAGCACGTTTGCGGTGCGGTAAAGCACGTTACTTTTTGCGTCACTTCCATTTCCGTATTTTTTGTTTTTAATATTGAGGTAGCATACGTTCGTAACGCCTTCCTTTTACTTGCACCTAGGGAGCAACGAATTTCGTTCGATTTTTTAGGTCTACAACACTGCCTTCTCGCCGCATGTGACAACGCTACGCAGGCGCACTGGCGACCAACCTGCCCAGAGACGTCCGCCTTTGAATGGCAAACCCTCCTCGTGTATCAAGTCGCTCCCTCCGTTACATCTAGCCTCTCTCTAGTCGAGACAAGCGAAGTCGACAACCGTGCGACGGGATCCGATCACGACGACGACGACGACGAGAAAACTCAAACGGGGGAACTTGTTCGTTGGAGCTTCAAGGACGACGGGGAGAGGATGAGCCGAGCGGGGAGCGTGGCGGAGAAGGCGCAGCAAAGGCAAACAAAAGATTTTGCCGCGCGCCCCAAACTCTAGACACAATTTCCGCTTCCAAGGAGGAAGGAGATCCTTCATACGTTCGCCTGAGCACGATTTTCAGGCGTCGGTCGCTCGGTGCTCCGAGACTTTATACTCCGTTTCAGCCAACGTTTGCTTCGGCTTACGATGGACCGTAGCCGGAGTACGCTACGAGCCAACAAACGAGGCCAATCCAATCCCGTGTGAGCGCCACGTGATTTCCGGGAGGGACGCGGCGACGCGCGGAGCGCGCAGTCAGAAAATACGCGCAAATCCATATTCAAATAATTATAACATGAATTTTTTTTTTTTTTTTTAAGGAACTTCTAATTTTAAAATTTGGTCAGTACGTCGGTTCGTGCATTTCGCACCAAATTTAGCGGAGAAATTAACGTCACGTGACCGGACGTCATCGGACACATACACCAATTCAGTCTCCAAGCTGAATTTATTGATTAATCTAGGCTTCCGCTATACACTATATACAGTGTGTTATAAACACTATATACTATATAGTGCTGAGGAGCATGTTTCACGTACGCTCCTCAAGACCGTAATCTTGGGCTCCGCGCAAGCGCAGCGGGAAACACGCAATGCTAACGCAAACACACAGTGCTTGCGTTCGCTCGTATTCGCAATACTAAAACTCACTACTGTTTCACCGGTTTCCGACGACAATGAAACGTGCTGCAGCGACCAGACGTGCAAGCGGGTAGGCGTTCCTTCGAAGCCGAGACTGGCATAACGACGGCCCGTAATAAATAAAAGAAATTAAATGTTCTGAAAAGTTAGTTTCGTAACTAAATGAAAAAGCCGTTTTTTTTGTTTTTCTTTTTTTTTTTTTTGGGGGGGGGGGGGGTAAAAGGGGAGGGGGGGGGGTCCTTTTAGCCCGGAAGGATTGCCGGCGACTTTGGAAGTTTCGCCGATTGTCAAAAGTGGCGATTTTGATAGCACCATTTGCTTCACCCACAATTAATGTAATTTTACATGGATTTCTTTGGCTACGATGTTTTCATCGATTTTAGACTATTTTTATTTTGCAACTTGTTAATTAAAAATGCTGCAATTGGCACAGTGATGATAAATCGCACACTTTTGATTGCCATACATGTTCGCGCGTTTGAAATGAGATAATAAGCAACAAATTATATTAGAGCTTGAAAAACTACGGACTAAAATATCTTAATTATTAACACAAATTGCGGTAATTTACGCCCCAATAAACGCCCCAAACACAACAAAACGCCATTTAACCATAATAGACTTTCCAGAAAGGTCTCATTTTGATTTCTTCTAAGCACATGAACAACTCTGACATCGTTATCAAGATAGACAAACACTGGATGTAATATAAAGTCCTATGCGTCACGCGTTCTTCTAAAAACACACACACACACACACCCGCACGCACGCACGCACACACGCACGCACGCACGCGCGCACGCACGCACGCACGCAGGCGCGCACACACACACACACACACACACCGGCACGCATCTCCGACCCTCACTAAAACCGTCATTTAAAAAAAAGCGAGTGGCACCACCTATAGTGAATTTTAGTCGCGAATAGCTCGGAGCAGACACCAAGAGGATGGGAGCGTCGGACGTCGCTTAAAAAATAAAAGAAGGAAGACCAGCGGAGCTGTACTCGATACACTGTGTGCTTCTTCTTCGTCGTCTGTTTTTCGCGCTGTTTCCTACGATGAAT
Organism: Ixodes persulcatus; assembly: GCA_013358835.2. Classification (NCBI taxonomy): domain Eukaryota; kingdom Metazoa; phylum Arthropoda; class Arachnida; order Ixodida; family Ixodidae; genus Ixodes; species Ixodes persulcatus. The sequence goes on along the minus strand of JABSTQ010010954.1, from coordinate 820,862 downwards.
TCCCACCAACGCGCCCAACTATCCATTCTTCTGTTATTGCTCGAAAGGCTGCCGCCATCTACGAGCGACGGCGGAAACCATATACTGGTTGTGTGCTTGCCGCCGTCGCTTATAGATGGCGGTAGCTGTCCAGGCAGGTTTGTGTCGACATACACGGACACGATCCTGGGGAACCTAGCCTTTAACAGCTCCGCTGTAAAACAAATATATAATTGTCTTATTACGTCTTCTATACACCCAAAGCGGGCAGGTAGCCAGGGGGCCCATGGGGACCGGGCCCCCCCGAAATCTTCCACTTTGCTGGGACCTCCTCTCCCCCATCCCCCTCATACAGCATTTTGTCATGGGCGCCCCCCCCCCCCCCCCCCCCCCGAAGCAAAATCCTGGCTACGTGCCTACCCAAAGGTATTCGACGTTTTTGCGCGAAAATATAACGCGCGACGGGTCTGAAAACAACAATAACTAGTGACGTTCGGAGTCTCTACGCAATCAACTGCTTTCATTGGTCAAATCTTATGGAGGTAATGGGAACCCGAAGATGCTCCCCCAACCCCAAGAGAAAATAGTGACCGTGTATTTGTCTTGCTGTGAGTTTACAAGGACGTATCGCCATCGAGAACTGGTCATTTTTATTGACTAAATCCCAACAAACAATATCCCGTCAAAAACACACTTAAAAAAAATGAAAGACGTTTACAATTCCCTGTAATGCCAAATTAGAGCGCAGCTCTTGAGGAGGAGGAGGGGGGAGGCACAGAGAGAAGGCAATACCCCTCCTCCTCTCCTGCTCGCCTCCCATTTAGGGGAAATTTTCCCCGCGAAATTTAGTGGGGAAATTTACCCATAATGCACCGCGCGGTCACGCCGACGCCGACGGCGACGGCGACGTTACTCAAGCCGGAAACGGGCGCCTAAGAGCTGCGCTCTAAAAAGCACACAAAAAACTGTCTTTCGTTTGTTTTGTTTTTTGGGAGCCGTAAAGATTGATCTATTACACAGAAGACACGGTGTCCGCTACAGCCACATGATGACAAAATCATCCGTGGACGCGCCTCGAGCCAAGTATATATGCTTCCTTCATGCATATATACGCATGCTTCGACCGTTCTCTGCAGACGGCTTTTTACAGGGAACCGTTTTTGCACATCCGGTATACGGTACGGTGGGCCCTCCGGTACACGAACTGCGCATGCGCTAACCACAGAAGACTCCCGTATGCGCAGTTCGTATATATCCGGAGTGCCCATCGTATACCGTATCGGAGGAGACACGAGGAAGAGACACGCCACAGACAGTGCGTGCACTCTGTCTTCTTTTGTGCGCTGTGTTGGCGGTGCGGTGGCGGTTTTCAAGTGGCTGGGACGGCTCGTAGCCTCCGCAGCGGTCCATCGTGAGGTCAAACGGAGTATACTGGAGAAACAACTGATGGTCTAACCCAGACTCCCCTATAAAAAAGAAAAAAAAATAATAATAAGGCAAACAAAAGATGTTCGAGCGAGCCGAGATTTGCTGGGCGGATCGACATTCCCAGCCGATGGTTCCGTTACTAAACAAAGGGTGGAAGACGCCGAGGATTCCTTCGTCACCGCCCGCCGTCGCCGGCAATGCAAACAATCCCGATCGACGCGCGGCAGCCCCTCTCAGATCCTCCGAAAGAGCCTCGATTTTTAAAAGGGGGAAAGCAACTGAAACAACGGGAGAGAGGGAGAGAGAGCGTTTGAAATATAAAGGGCAACTCCGGTCAATATTCCTTCTTTTTTTTAATTTGGGATTACCACTGTTTTCAGCTAAAGCAATGTCCCTGAATTACGAGGTATTTTTTTTTTTTTTTCTTCTCGATATCGTGTGTAGTTTCATAAATATCACGGCTCAAAGTTTTGTGTCAGGTGTCTACGGCAAATCGAAACTATGCATCTATGCGAAACCAAAACTATCTGCTAGAGGGATGGAAACACTGATCATCAGCCGTATTATTTTAGTAATGCAATCGACAATCAATAAGTACATTTTCACTCGAGCACGCTTCTCTGCAGTCTGTCAAAAATTGCGGTGGCTTAGCTCGGCTATGCCAGGATATTCGCAACTTTCACGACCTATAGGGGGCGCACAGGTGCCTATCAAAATGGCTGTCATCTGGATGATCGTCGTAGAACAGCGGTGCGAACCTGGGTCTGCGACGCGTATGTAATTTTAGTTTTGCTATATACGAGCAGTATCAGAGCCTTACGTTATTTGTTCACGTCAGGAAGGTGTAGAAAAGCCCTTTTATCATGAGGCCAATCATTCAGGAGCTAGGGAGCGCGATTCTCACACCGCGGTACCACCATCGCTGAAAGTTGCGAATACGTAGCGTAGCTTATGCGCACAAAATGAGACGCGCTATCAAGCGGCTCCGGTGCAGCGTCAGACTTGGCTACTGCGCAACGGAGGCGCACAGCTGGGCACGCGGCGGCGCCCAGTGCGTCTGCCGCGGCTATGACGTCACTCCTCTGGAATGCGCAGACCGGCGAGGCGCGCGCGGCGGCGGCAAAGCGCGCGGCGGCGGCGGCTCCGGCGCGCCAGCTGTGCGCCATGTGACGTCACTGCTCCTCGCGCATGCGCAGCACGGCTCTCGAGGAGCCACGCGAAACTTCTCAACCTCGGCCAGTGTAGCTCACGCTAGAAAAGACGTCATTATTGATTACAACTACCAGTTCTTCCGGAAGGGCATTCCACTCCCGGGCAGTTTGAACAAAAAATGAATAACAAAAACAGTCAGTATGATAACGATGCTCTGCCGCCGTCTTAGAATGATTCCGCCTTGAAGATACATGGTGTGGTTCGAGAATGTAAAGACCCTTTTCAATGCCTGTCTCCACGTGATATACATTGTGAAACAATTTTAACCGCAAACACCGAAGTTGAAGAAGGTGCCAACCCAGTCTGTTCTTCATTTCTGTAGAACTCTATTGTCGGTTACAAGTCAAGAAGGTAGGAGAAGCTCCTCCCACAAGCGTGATGCGCCCGTTTCAAATCTCTCCGCAGTCGAAAGAAGAGTTCACTGGATACGCTCCTTGTTCCGCTTCAATGTATAGACAATGGCCACAGATTGGTGCCAACTTATCTCCGACCCCAACTTTTTAAGAAAGCGACCTTTGTATTCATCGGAGAAGGAACCGAGCCCCTGAAAGCAGCCTTTGTATCAATCGGAGGGGGAAGCTAATCCCCGAAAGTCGTCTTTGTTTCCATCGGAGGGGAAAGACTCTAATCTCCCTCTCGTGGCTTCCACAATGCTAAGTCAAAGTTGAGAGATAAAGCAAATATGTACAGAAAGGCACGACCCTCCTCGCGCGTTGGCCGCAACGTCACGGAAACGATGGGACGCTATTGAATGCGGAGGTGGCGGAGGGATGTATGATTCCCTTTGAGGGGCATTTGCCGCTACCTTCTTGGCTTGTAACCTACTATAGTACGGACTATAATCGCCTGTGACAAACCTTAATGCCTGATTTTGAATTCGCTCTAACTGATTCGCGAGGTAACACTGAGGCGGATCCCAGATAACACAGGCATACTCCAAAATTGGTCTGAAAAAATTAAAAAAAAATATATGTCTGTCTTACGCTAGGAGATGTATTCTTAAAATTCCTCCAAATAAAAGATAACATATTACTTGCCTGAGCTACAATATTATCTATGTGGTTCTTCCATTTTAAATTATTCGAAAAATTAACTCCCAAATACTTGTGTTTATCTAGCTGCTCAAGTTTATAATTATTTTATCTTCGATGTAGCCGTGCTAACAATATAATAGATCGAGTAAAACACATGTATTTGCATTTTTTTTATGTTCAAGCCCATTTCCCAATAATCGCACCAGATGTCTACCATTCCTAAATCCATTTGCATCATGCACAGTCTTAACACGTTACTAAAAAAAAAAGTAATCGATTACAATTACTATTACTCTTGGCTAAAAAGTATTCGATTAGATTACTTGATTACTCGACGGCAAAAGTAATTGGACATTACTTAAAGAAGTAACCGTTACTTTTCCGATTACTTTATTGTGTGAAGACACATCTTTAGCGCTCATAACAATGAACTACTTCCAACCTACGAGGGGCGTTCATAAAGTTCGTATTATCGGCACAAAAAATTGAAAAAAACGAAACAAAGCAGGCATCAACATGAGCGCGCGTCCCTCTAGTTTCTGCACAGTTAAACATCACATAGCTATAGTAGCGCTTAAAGCGCGAAACACATGCGCGTCAAAACTGTCCGGTCCGGCGTGCGAACTGTCGGGAAGATGGCTGCTCCGAATCGCCGCACAGGACGGTTCGCGACACATGGTTTCCGATGCGTCGTTGCGTCGCTCCGTTCAGCTCCGCCCAGTTTCGGGTATCCCTCTACCGAATGGATGGATGAATGCTAATGGCTATATATATAACGGGCGGTAGCTCGCGCCACCTAGCCTAGAAAACTAAAATACTTCCCTCGCCCTTCTTGGGTTTTCTGACTTTAAAACAAACATAATATTTTTATTACATTCTACTAAAGTGTGCGTGTGTAGAGATTTTCCGTGAGGTTACTTTTCTGCTCAACATCACTTAATCGCGATGGACCGCAGCGGACCTTAGGAGCCATCCCAGCGAAGCGAGCACTGCGTACAAATCACGTGACTACGCACACCGCGATTTGCTGCGTCTCCCCCGAAGTTCACGTGACACTCACACGGCATTGGAATGGCTCGTAGCGTCCGCTGCTCTCCATCGTAAGGTGAAACGGAGTACATTCGGGTTTCGACGGCCTCGATCGGTCCCAGAAGGACGGCTTGCTATGGCGCGCGAGATCAGCAGCTTGATTTTTGCGCGCGAGAAAACTCGATGGCGTCCATCTCCTTCACCGCGCACCGCCACATGTGTGTGTGTAGGCGTTGTAAAAGAGGGGGAGATCCGCTTGCCCGAACTGCCCGAACCACAAAGCGCCTCCTCGCCCGATCGGGCCGAAAGTCACGTGACAACATGACCTTCGCGCCATCCGTGCTGCCATTGGCTGCGGCCCTCCGAAATTCGGACAGCCGTGCGGCGATATCTAGAAAGTTGGACGCACGAGGGTTTTCGTCGCACCGGAGGCTACGAAAACCCTCGCCCTCGAAGGTCGTTCCGGCGGTTCGCACGCGGAATCGGACAGTTTGGACGCGCATGTGTTTGGCCCGACGCTCCGGTGCGACGAAAACCCTCGCCCTCGAACGTCGTTCCGGCGGTTCGCACGCCGAATCAGACAGTTTGGACGCGCATGTGTCTCGCGCGTAATGCCGCTACGGTGTCGAAACAAAAATGGCACCGCCTATCGGTGCCAAGCACATGCCGTGATCGTTTTTTTTTTATTTGAAGGGAAGCAGTGCCAAGGATATTCATTCCAATTTGTGAGCGTTGTTCGGGAATAACGCCCCAGTTTATGACACTTTGGTTAAATGGCGCAGACGTTTCCAGTCTGGCCAAATAAGAGAAAAGCATTTCAATGACGACGGCCAAGTGATTGCTAAAGTGGAGCGATTTCTGATCACTCAAAACGAGGAGTTCTATAACAATGGCCTCCGGCATGTGGTCCATAGCTGGAAAAAGTGGGCATACCATTTGGTGGCGAACATGTAGAGATAGTCTTAACTCCTACTCGAGTTTGGTTGCTGAATCTATTCCTTCGGGACAATGATACGAACTTTATGAACGTCCCTCGTATATTTCACATTTGCACAAGTATTGAAGAAGAAAAACTGGTTCCCTGTTCCTGGTCATTGCATCTTCACAATGCGGACACAAGCATAGAATTCGTTTGAAGAAGTTTAATGATTTGGGCGTTCGCCAGTGTGTGTGTGTGTGGGGGGGGGGGGGGGGGGGCGGGGGGGGGGGCGGGGAAGCGGAGGGGGTTCTAGGGTTGTCGCTCAAAGTTTGCGTCGCTCATTTTATTATTCACATGTGGATGAGCTCGCATGTTATACAAAAAAGCAGCAGCTCCAGGATCTGAAACGGATCATGTGTAGTATCCATTAGCGGAAGAGATCGCCCCGACCACTTCTCAACTCGAAACATTCCTTGTCACAAAGACCACGTAGGGGAAATGGGGAAATATTTCAACTGGCTTTGTTATATTTTGCATCCGCTTTAGGCATTCTTCGGTTCTGGTTCTCCTACGGCTCGAGTAAGTACCCTAAGCAGGATTTTTTTATTTTTTTATTTCTGTGTGTGTGTGCGTGAGGGGGCTAGTTTGAACAGTGACTCTAGTTTGAACGAAGGACTTACAAAGCTATATTTTGCTCCCTCAAACTTCGCCCTGCATGGCCTTTGTCACGCTCTGTGGCTTCCCTGGGGCTTCCCACTCCCAGTCCCAGCTCGAAAAAAAAAAAAGCGGACATTCCACAGAAACTGCACATAGAAAGGGATTGACCTCGCTTCCTACAGCTCCGCAAAAATCTTTCTTTTTTCCGTTCGAGAAAAACAGCAAATTTTATTTTTGTCATTTCAGAAAAAAAGGCGTGTGCAGGAGGGGGGGGGGGGGGGGGTCCCGTCGAAAAATAGTAACGGTTACAAGTAATTTTATTACTTCCAAAAGTAATCAGATTACTCTTGTGATTACTGCCTAATAAAAGTAATCAACTGATTACAAAATTACTCCAAAAAGTAATCGATTACAAGTAATTTGATTACTTGTAATGCGTACGGTACAAGTCTGAGATTCATGCAGACGTCTCCGTCATTTTCTATAACTCGTATAGTACGCAATCATCCGCAAATAACTTGATATTTAACTGTATACCCTCGCAAATATCGTTAATACATATAAGAAATAACAAGGGTCCCCAATACACTTCCCTTAGGAAACCCCGAGGTTACAAGTACAGGTGAAGAGTTTTGACCATTTAGTACAACACTTTGTTCTTGCCCAGACAAATACTCAGTTCGCACACCAGCTCGGAGCACGTGGAGCGAAAGCTCGCTGAGCGAAAGCTCGCTCTGCAGAACCCGGAGATGCTGGGTTTAATCCCCACCCCTGCCCGTTTCGATCTGGATGAGCATCGTACCGGCGTACGGTCGTGTATCACGACTGCGTGGTGCACGTCAAAGACCCCAGGTGAGCGGTTGTACCGCACTGGCTAAATTGCCCATCTACAGCGAGTGACTCGTCGCAACTTTGAAATGGCTAACCAACTACACTCTCTATAAATATCCACACAACCCCCAATTATTATAAATATTCAGCAACCCAATTTATAATATTTTCATTGATTCCTATTAATGTAAGCTCACTTAATAACAAATGATGTGGCACCGTGTCAAACGCTTTACAGAAATCTAAGAATATACAATCTACACGTTTTTTGTTGTCAATGGCATTCGAAAGAGAATGGGTAAATTCAGCTAGCTGAGTTGCACACAAACAACCTCGACGGAAACCATGTCGGGAGGGAGAAAAAAAATTACTCGATAATAATGATTGCAGCACATCATATATACTCGCCTTCGAGTACAGCGTACGAGCTTCAATATTCCTGCTTTTATGTGTTTCTCCCAAGACTTGCGTGTATTGCCTTGTGTCAAGCAACGGCCGCCGGCGGTGCCACCGCTCCCGATCCACGATCCAGCCTACTACAATATAAAGCCCCTTTATACGGAAAAATAGCGACATCCTTTGAAGAACGCCACCTGCCACTGATTTCTATTATAGTAGGCTGGATCGCGGACCGCGGCCTCGGCAGCTGGGGCCGTGTGTCGCCACCGGCGGCCATTGATTGACACCAGCCAATGCATGCGACTCTATGGGAAGAACGAGAAAAATTGCCGTTTCCCCCGTTTCTAAGCCGTTGAAGACACTGAAACTTTTTGGATGCTTTTCGATAAGCCCGTCAAATAGCTTGCGTACAAACATTAAAGGGCCCTGCAAGGACTTTTCTTACTGGTTTTTAATTTGCACCGAACCTGAGCGCACTGAACGTAGTAACTTAGTGAAACTTTTCTTTTGTCGAAATTCGCTTTATTTTAAAAGTTATAGGCAAATTAAAAATACAAAAACAAGCAAAAATAACATCCCTCATGACGTCCTTGGCTGCTTGAGTGGCCGTGAACTAGAGGAGGGGTAGTGAGCTTAGCGAGCGCTCACGGCTGCCGCACTCCGTGTCGATGGCGCGAGAGGGCGCCACTAAAGCATGTTCTGGAAAGGCTGTACGCAGCGGGCAGCCAGAGCGGCTCTCATTGCATTTGCTGCGCGATTAAACACTAATTCGGCATGATACTTAATTGGCCACAAACGACAGCAAACACGGGGTAAAGATCAGTTCAGAATGGGAGCCACTTCGCGCTGCCATACCGCGAAACGGCTAAACCGCAAGACAACGCTTCTCGCCGAAGGCTTTCTGAACGCTCGGAGCCGGTGGGATCCTCCTGTCCACACGACCGCAGCGCCGCCGGCATACATCCGGAACCTTTCCGTGTCGGCGCCTGATCCCACTACTCCTTTCTAGTATGCGCCGCCATTTCCACTGCTTGGTGACGGGTATGTCGACGGGTCATTTCTTGTTTCCGTACTTTATAAACTGCATCTGTTTCCTTTCTGATCTAAAATACTGAACAAAAACTACTTTTATAAATACTTGAAACGGTTCGCGCCACTTATATTTTGTAATTCGACAAAAAAAAAAAAAAAAAAAAAAAAAGCTTTTAGCGGCTCTGACCAGTAGTAAGCCCAAGACCTAAGCATCACATATCGCGCGCTTTCGGCACCGCAGGTCACCCCCGTAGGTGGAGGAGGTTTCCGCGTCGTCCGGTTAAAATATGACGCACTGATATTTAGTTACTCTCTCCGTGCCCGCTGGCTTGCCCGAACTCCAAGAGACGTGGAAACCGCAAAAAAAGGTAGACCTTTAAAACTGACAGCTCTCGCAGTTCTTATAAACAAATATTTTGTGGTCGAGAGGGACTTCGCTGTAATGGAGCTCAATGAGGCGAGAGTTACCTAGAGTTACCGCGGAGTCGGTGGCGGTTTCGTTGAGTTGGGTTTAGCAGACGACAAGCTCGAAGGCTTTGCTACTGGGAATTCGTTCACTCCCGGAAAGCTGCTGTCGAGATGGAACTTCTTTGTCATTCATCAACTTCTGGGCTTCCCCGAGGACGGTCTACTTGACGGCAAGTTGCTTTGTTTACTCTACTACGAGAGCAAGCTTGCCAGTTCAGCCGTAGGTGCTCCGGTACGTTTGATTTTTTTAATCGGCGTTCGAACGTTTGACAAATACCGATTTGATCTCCAAACACCCGACATAAGGATCGCAGCACACCATAAAATACTCGCCTCCGAGCACAGCGTACATGCTTCAATATTCTTACTTTTGTGCGTTTCTCCCATAGACTTGTGTGTACTGCCTGGTGACAAGCAATGGCCGCCGGTGGCGACACCGACGGGCTCCCGATCCGCGATCCAGCCTACTACAATAGAGATCAGTGCCGCCTGCTATCTTGGAGCGATCCAGGCGGCGCCACCGTCGACGCGCGAGCGCGAAAGAGCAAAATATAACAATAAGAGTGTGCATGAGGGGCGAGAAGCGAGAAGGAATGCCTATGGCTGTCGGAGTGCAATGCATGCTATGAGCTCATGCTGCCAATCAAATAACGCCGACTGTGCAACGTCACGGCTGTCATCGTCTTTCTTTGAGCACATCCTTCGAGGCTGGTAGACCGTGACAGTGCGCTTTTAGCCTGTGTGTATGTATTTGCCTGTCTTTCAGGCTTTGACTGCGCTCTGACTCAAGTATAGGAAGGTCGTCTGCTATCTTGAACCGATCCAGGCGACGCTATGCGGAGGGCAAGTTCGTCTCCTTCTCGCGCAGGGGGTACAGGTGACGTCAGAACGCCGTGCCCTGATTGGCTGATCGCGGCCCCCTATCTGAGCGTCGTCTGCTCCTTTGCAACGTCGTCTGCGTCTGTCTTACCTTTCCTGCGACTTTCGGAAGTGCAGAGGCCAGATTCACAAAACCATGTTACGCCGAAAGAGTGCGTAAGACAAAACGTGAGAACAAATTCGTATTCACGAAACGAAATTATCGTAAGTTTTGCTCAGGTTACGACGGAATCCTACGACGATCAACTCAGCATGGCCGACAGCGTCGCTTAGTTACTTGGTCGCGACGACCAACGGACGTTTATTTTTGTACGTGCTCTTCTCACGCGTCCCGACTACAAGCAGCAAGAAAAAAAGTAAAAAGTACTTGAACTAAACCACGACAAACAAGAACGCTGAATCCACAAACACCCGGGAAATGCTCCAACAGCCACGATTCCACTGACCACGTCCAAGCGAGCTCGGCAGATAGGCCTAGCAGCGGCGCAGCGGTGCTCCGACGGTCCTTTGCCAAGACCGTCTGCCCACGACCGGCTGGCGTGCTGTATGGAATATGCCCGCGCGACCCTTGTGAACCCTTCAATCTCTTCCTCTTGTCATCGCCTCGTTTTCCGAGGCAGCGGCGACTCTCGCCGGTGAAAAAGCGGTGAATCTCCGACAGACGCAGGAAAGGTAAAGCAGCCATCGCTTTGACTAGCAGACGTAAAGCAGACGACGTAACTGCACCAACCCGCCGACGCCGTTTAAGAGTGAGGAGTCTCGCCGCACACGCAAGGAGGGAAAAAGTATTTGGGATGGAACTTGCGGACACTCTCGCTTCTTAGCAGACAAACCTCGGCGCCTCGGGACACCTCGCCAGCGAGTCCCTTGACTTCCCTCCTTGATGCGCGTCTGCTAGTTGTTCGACAAAAACAATGTACCGCTCGAGTTATTTCGTCTCCCCTCTCTGAAAGGCGAAGTCGAGCTCGCTCGTAAAGACCGGCGCTTCCGAAAGTCGCAGGAAAGAGACAGACGCAGACGACGTTGCGAGCAGACGACGTTGCAAAGGAGCAGACGACGCTCAGATAGGGGGGTCGCGATCAGCCAATCAGGGCTCGGCGTTCTGACGTCACCGCTACCTCCTTTCTCATGCGCAGAAGACGAAAATGAGCCCACTTGCGAGGCGTATAGTCGACGCGCGGGGCGGGTGTAAAAGAGCAAAACATAAAGATAAAAGGCGTGCGCGTCAAAAGAGGAGGACTACAATAGAGATCATCCACGTGCAGTGCCCACACCTAATACCCCTGAATAAAAACGGTAGCAACATCTTCTCCCTCCTCCTCTGACGCGCACACCTTTTATCTTTATGTTTTGCTTTTTTACACCCCCGTGTCGACGGTAGCGCCGCCTGGTTTGGCCCAAGATAGCAGGCGGTATTTTTCAAAGGATGTCGCTACTTTCCGTATAAAGGGGCTTTAGCCATACCTGGTGTCAGCGTTACTAGAACCCTCAGTTGGGAAACTCACCGTTGAAACATGGGCCGCTGGCGTCCACCGAGACCGAGCTAAATACGACAACAACGCCACCCATTATCATTTGGCTTTACTATGGTCACCTTGAACTTTCAGACGCATGTTTTTGCGTAAAAACCGACGGGAAAAACTCTTTTTGTAGTAACTTTTATTAGAGTTTATTACAAATCGAGGGCGCGTGATGTTTTCTAAAATCTTTAGTTTGCAAGTTTTTGCGGCAGAAGACTAAGTTTGTTTCATAAAATTTAGTTCATTAATGAGACGCTGCGTAATAATCTAATTATACCTCCTCTTTACGTTTCACCTAGACTTGACCATCAACACAAAGTTGGCATCCCATATGCTCGCACCAAGGTCTTTCACCACTCCTTCATGCCGTCTACGTCCTTTGACCGGAACCACCTGGCTGCACCCGTAGTCTCGATCATAGATTACAACCTTTTAAAAAAAGCCTTGGAAATTATTTTTTTTTTATAATCTACACTGATTGTATTACCTGTGTATCTGTGTCTGTGTTTTTTCAATGTCTCATGCAACCACTTCCCCCTCTGTAATGCTCACGTCCTGAGGGTAAAATAAATAAATAAATAAATAAATTAATATTGTTTTTATACAACCATGCCTCAGCAGAGATTTCAGGTACCGCGTCCCGACCTAGGTGCATCTTAGCTTCGGTAGTAATTCGCGGCGCGTTCGCTGGGGAGATGAGGGTAGCGCCCCTGTAACCTCTTTCACCGTATCTGCTTCGGCGCCATAATGGCCGATTGAAGCCAAAATAGATGTCACGTGCAGTTCCTCGAGTGGCCGCTGCGGGGGAAGCGGCGGCGTCATGATCGCCATTAGCTCGGTTCTGGAGGACGGGTCGGTGCCACTTTTGTAGCGTGAGCTACACTGGCCGAGGTTGAGCAGTTTCGCGTGGCTCGCATAATGAGCCGTGCTCCGTGCTGCGCTAGCGTGAGGAGCAGTGACGTCACACGGCGCACAGCTGGCGCGCCGGAGCCGCCGCCGCCGCGGGCTCCGCCGCCACCGCGCGCGCCTCGCCGGTCTGCGCCAGCGCGAGGAGCAGTGACGTCACGCGGCGCACAGCTGGCGCGCCGGAGCCACCGCCACCGCGGGCTCCGCCGCCACCGCGCGCGCCTCCCCTTACAAAAACAGGTCTCAACATTCTTTTTAATTTCTTTAGACTTTTTATTGACTTTCCGGGATCCTATTGAATTCCTTTTTAAAGCACTTTGTTTTGATTATTGTCAAAAAAATTTCAAAAGAAAAAATACTGAATTTTTTTGTAGACTTATTTATAAACAAATTAAAAAGAAGTTTTAATTACGTTTTTCTGTAGGTTATTTTCTAAAAAAATTCAAAAGGAAAAACAAGATTTTGTTTTATAGACTTATTTATAAAAAAAAATTAAAAAGAAGTTCTAACAACTTTTTTTTGTAGATTATTTTCTAAAAAAATCTTATTGACATTATTTAGTTTTTATTATTTTATAAAAAGAGAAAAAAGATTAAATTTTATATGGTTTGCGGTTGTGTGCAGGGTCCGGCATGACGGCGATGGATACATGGTTCTGCAAACCCCTATAAAAATGTTTTTTTGACTTTTATTGAAAATGTGTTGACTTGTTCACCCTGATTACTTCCTTTTGACATTGACTTCCTGTTGACATGGTCAACAGAAAGTTTGCTGATTTTGTGTTGAAACTTTTTTGATGATTTTCTTCCGCCTGAGTCAAAAGAAAAGCTGTTGACTTTCTATTAACTCTACGTTGATCTTTTTCTGTTGACTTCCTGTTGAAAGTGTCTTCAGAAATACTGCAGACGTTCTGTTTACTTCGTGTTGAAAATATTCGGTTGACTTTCTGTAGCCAGTGTCAACAGAAACGCTACAGACTTTCTGTTGACTTTTTATTGACCACGGTACATCTTGACTAAATGTCAAAAGTCACTAAGTTTCTCAATACTCTCTGACAAGTTGAGAACCGCAGGAAGGTGCTTCAGTTCTCCTGCCTCCAGCGCGAGCCTTCTATCATTAACAGCGCTTCGACGTCTCGCGCCCCTCGAGCTCAAGCGCAGCACGACAGAAGGCATGGGGCGCGTGCTGGAAGCCAGGCGTTCGGAAAACACGCTCTGCCGTTCTCACTTTGTAATGACTATCGTGACTTTATTGACTTTATTCAACTAGTCAACTAGTAAAGTAAAGCAAAATAACTATTTTAAAGTGGAGCAAACGCCTTGACTCGCTTCGTCCTTAGTGGTGCTGTGCAGAGAAGCGATAACATTTGTTCTAGGAGCCGTTTTTGTGGATGTTGTTTTAGCGACTACGCGGAATTAATATTAGTTGTACCAATGCTTTTTAATAAGAGATAGAGTCCACGACCTTCGAAGCACTGTCTTCCCTTTGAAAGACTTTCGAGAAGGAGATCAGACACTTGGAACCTTAGTAAGTGCTGAGGTGGTCACCGGCCAAATGATTACCTTCAATATGTAGGCTATATAAGGCTCTGGAGCAGGGAACGAGACTGTGATTCTGGTGTTGAGTGCTTTATGGTGTTTGTGTTTGTTTTCAGTGCTTATTTGTGGGATGTGTATGTATCAAAGAGACACTATTTCCTAACAAAACTCGAAATATATATAAAAAGTTGAGTTTTTTTTTAACGGCAATCTGCGGAAAAGTCAAAAGGAATTCTACAAAATTTATGTAAGAAGAAATTCTAAAAAAACGTATGTAAGAAGGAATTCTAAAAAATGTATGTAAGAAGGAATTCTAAAAAATGTATGTAAGAAGGAATTCTAAAAAATTTAAGTGGCCAATTTTAACTAGGAGTTAAATAGGTTGTCAAAATAAAGTCTAAAAAACATCAATAAAGTTTAAAAAGAAATTCAATACGATTCCAGAATATTTTCAACAGAAATTCAAAAGAATTTAAGTAGAGATTTTTGTAAGGGGATCGCCGGTCTGCGCATTCCAGAGGATTGCACGTCATAGCCGCGGCAGACGCACTGGCGCCGGCGTCCCCAGCTGTCCGCCTCCATTGCGCAGTAGCGAAGTCTGACGCTGCACCGGAGCCGCTTGATAGCGCCTTTCATTTTGTGCGCATAAGCTCACGGGACGTATATACTGGCATAGCCGAGCTAAGCCACCGCAATTTTTTCAGAGCAGTCTCTATGGCAGTTTCCCAACTGACTGGTTTAGTAACGTTGCCTGGTGTGGACAACCATTGACCTGTTGGTAAACGGCGGGCTGTTCTAGTAAAAACACTACAAAAGGGAAAAAAACAAAAAAAAAACGGGATTACCGCATCAAATTGAAAACTCATAAAAAAAAAAGATCGTCACGAACTTTTTTTGCAGACGATCACGACTTTACGCGCCGTCGATTCGCCAGCCTTAAAAGTCCGCTAGTTCCGTAGTTGAGACGGAGCAAAGCGGCGACACTTTCGTATCCGTGGCACGTTGAAATGGATGCGGCAGTCGACAAAATAAATAAACAAATAAATAAAGACAGGAGGGAAAACAGCCTCTTCCGAAGAAGGGACGAAGATGAAACGCAAAGTGACTGACAAAGAGACGCCGGGTTCGCGCGATCACGTGATAGGGCAAATGTCGCGCCGCGCGGAACACAAGGCCAACCAAGCGGGCGGCCGCACAAATAGGATAAGATGGGTGACGTCGTGAGAGCAGAATCTGGGACAGAAAAATACAAAACTTGAAAAGAAAAGAAAAAATAGCCTCGAACCATAATCCGCCTGCTTGAGAGCTCTGGCATAAGCATATTGAGCTTGTGAAAAAAGACGATGACATGTTGTTTTTTTTTTGTTTTTGTTTTTTAATCTTTTTCTTGACTTTTGTTGCTAGGGGTGTTATACTAACGGAAGAGACGTCAAGTCTCCGTCCTGTTTTTTGTTTTTTTTTTTATGGTAAAAACTCAGGCGGATTATAGGCGCTCTCATGCACTGTACAAACAAGCGGCACAAGCGTGGATAAGGTGTAAGCGCAGTATAAACAATGTGTGAAAAAGTGAAAAGCTGTTCGCGGCGAGAGGCAGGCTAGGGGCGCTTCTGTTTTACTCACGTGGACTACCCGCGCGGTTATGTTTTAATTTTCATAGTGCATAGAAGCTTGGCATTGCACGTGCTTGCACCAGCAGAGGAAGTTGAAGTATCCTCAAACTGGATTGTAAAAAAATTCAACCTGGCGGCGATACGCAAACTTCTCGCCGCGTATATTCAAAATGCTTGGTAGCCTTTTGCTTGAAAAACTGACATTGATGGAGGCTTATGGACTACCTTTCGGAGTGAAGCATTTTTATTGTATAGCATGTTGCGGAGAAGCTTGCATATCGTCGCTGATAAACAAAAAAAAAAAATGTACACAGAAAACAGAATGAATATATTTTCTTTTACTATGCTCAGAACTTTAGTACAAATCAGATAGAATTTAACACGACAGTGTACAATTCTCAAGCGTCAGAGCAAATCCTTACAAAAATTATTTCAGGCAGTCTATAGAAATCTTATTCACAGTTTAACGACTCTTCAACTTCCTATCCGGCCACGTCGTATCGAAATTTTCAATAGACCTTCTATATACTCTCTTTCAACCGAATTCTAAAGTGTAGAGGCGATAGAAATGCTATAACATTACTATCACCACGTCACAATAGACGTTCTATCACCACGTTTCAATAGAATTTCTATAAATGCAGTGCGAAGAAGCCACATCAAAACCCAGACGGAGCCTCTTTGCGGAGGCTGCTGTTTTCGACTGTGTCAAATCATGGCCTCCGAGATTCCGAAGCGCGCGTCGGGATCTCGGAGGCCATGGTCAAATAACTACCGCCTCTTGCAGTGCTTTATAGTTGGAGATGTAGTTTACCAATCCTTATAAGCCACATTTCGTATAAATTATGTGCGAGGAAAAGCAACATACTTGTAATCGTTTTATTTTCTGGGATGTTCCTCGTTCAAAAGATATTGCCTTTCAAGTGAAGGGTACATTTAGCGGTGGAGCAGTCAACCCTACTGAATTACTAGTGTTATGAGTGCTCCGTGGCGTATGTATTTGTGATGTCTGCGATGTGCACACGACAAGTGGCGAGTGCATGTTTCCATGGATATAGCGTGACAAACCTAAGATTAATATTCTGAATTTAATTTTTTTTCGCGAAAAATTGGCATATAATCGTAAGAAAGGGGACAGAAACGGTAATCTCTGTACACCAAATTCTATAGAAAGTCTACAGAAAAAAAGCGGGCAAAAAGATATATAAACAGTGGATAGAAACGTGGATATATTTTGTTTAGAATATCTATAGTCTCTATACTATATTTTCTATACAAACTCTGTAGAAAGTGGATAAATACTTTTGTAAGGGATAGTCTGTCGTAAGCATAGTGAATGGCCAATAGTTTACAGCCACCATCAGTTGCCTACCTACTCGCTGCCTGCGTTATCCTGTATGTTGCATACAGCATGTTTTCGTCATACTACCTAAATATAGTCAACATTTCAATTTGATGTTAGGTCTTTAGTAAACTGAAGTTTTATGTGAAGGCGCTTGTGTAAACACTGGTAAATATAAGCACCATCATGATGACGTTTGACGGTGTAATTACTGGAACTATTTGAGCAGAATGGTTACCCCCACAGAGGGTGAATTAGCAGGAAAATTGGCGAAACAATTCGTTTTGTATGAGGCAATAACTACTACAGCAACATTTTGATTGACACCCCGATTATGACAGCGACAACATGAATGAAAGGATATGGACCAGTAGCTAAGCTTAAGCGGTTGACATTTATAGCGTCCAAACATAGAGTTTGTTTTCTTTGTAAGAGGCACGTTTTTGTGTAGAGCTGCATTTCACATGTCCTGTACATTTATCATCTTTATACCTGTATTATAAAAACAAAAACAAAAAACTTCACATTAAAAATGATTTGATCAAAACAAAAAAAAACAAGAAAAGAAAAAGAACGCTTGCGATCCTAAATCTTTTTTTTTGCAAATATTGTATGTTTTATGTCTAAACGCGCACACACGCGCGAGCGCTCGCACGCACGCGTCCATACACGCACACACACGCACGCGCACGCACACACACAAACACACACACACACACACACACACACACACACACACACACACACACACACACACACACACACACACACACACACACACAGACAAAACTTTAATTTTGAATTGATATATTTTTGGTGCACTGGCGTAAAAAAGAAAACAGTACACCTTCAACCAAAATTCATCATCCACCGCATTGTCGGCTCGTGAAACCAGAAGCGTCGGCGTTCCAAGTGTCTCCTTAGAACAGAAACACAAACGACCTAAACGGATCTTTTTTTTTTTAATATAAAGCTGTAATTTTAGAACGACATATATAATTCCTTGAGAGGACGACAAAGGCACGGCGGCGTACCGCACACTTCTCGTTCCAGTTTAATCATCGCCGAAAACGAAAAACAAGAAACGAAGCACAACAAAACAATGAAAAATAAAGCACGAAGAGCTTTTCATTGTGAAGAGTGTTTCTTGCCCCATCGCTCGGCGTAGCAAGCCAAAACGGTCTTTCCGAAAGGTCAAGCGGCGCGTCGAGGTGCCTCCAAACAATCCGAGAAGAGCTCGCAACACTTGGCGCGACTGCCAACAAATTAACACCAGAGGAGTTAGTGTCGCGGTGAAACTGCGAAGGAACCTACGACATCTCTGAAAAACCAAGAGACTATATAAAACCCTAGACGAAGGCGCAAATGAAGTTGTCTCAAGAGACGAAGTATACATTTTGTCACGTTCATTTATTACACGATGATCTCCTGACACATAGACGATCAGTCGCATTTCGTGTCGCATTTGCTTGTTTCACTCTTTGAAAACTAACGTTTTGACCGCGTAACTAGTGCACCGTCACTTATTTTCGTACACCCCCAAAATTGGCGGTAAGGACGCCAGGTATAAAATACCATTTTAGATATTTTCCACTCCAGCATACGATTGTCAAAAATATGTTGCAAATAAAAAGATCGTGGATTGCAGAGCAGCGCTTTGGTTATATAAAAGAGATCGAGTTAAATAATTGTGGAAAATGGTGTAGTCGCTAATATTTGCCATAAGAGTTATCAGCTCGTCGTAACTTGATAGTAAACCCTAAAAGCCAGTCTTGCATGGACTCCTAATGATAAAAGCTGCAATGCGTAATCACGTCGTCGGAACGCACGGGTGAGTGACACTCGTACAATATTTCCACCAGCGCATCGGCACAGCAAAGCCCAGCGCCCAACCGACCGTCACTTCTTTCAATGGCTGGCCTACTTACACCTACAGTGACGTTTCTGTCGTTGTAACTTATTGCAGAGTGCATTTTGGTTGATATGTTGCAATTATTTTTTCTCCGGCAGTTTAGCCAACATTAAAAAAAAAAAAAGCTCGAGGTACACTTAAGCATTTCTTATGAGAATGCGAAAGCACGCAAGCCGCTCGTCCGCTGCCTTCTTCGTCTGCTGCGTACTTTTCGTCGCAGGACAGCGAGCGTGCTCCCCTGGTGATCTTGGACGCTCCGTGTTAACGGCGCGCTGATGGACACGCAGCGCCATGGGGTGAGCGGTCGTGGAAACTGACGAGCGCAGCGGCCAATGGGAGCCCCGTCGACGCGCGTCAGCCAATGGAACCGAAGGCGAAATCGCGGAAACTAGGTGCTGTTTTCGAGCTTCGAACTGACGACGTCAGCTCGCTCCATGGGACAGTTAATGCTTTCGCATTAATATTATGCAATTTTATCGTATTTTTCTCGTTGAAGCGTGTGTTACTTTTGTTGGTTTTCTTTCGTGTAAAAAGTATACAGTACGCCTTCTCCTGTTATAGTCCCGGATGGGACTGAGAGTAGTAGTTTGAAATAAATTGAAGGATACATCAAATCCGTTTTTCTCGGTTTTTTCCGATTTACATACTATCAGCTCGGGGAGGGGGATGGGGGGTTAATTTTCGGGGTTCATCGGTATTTACCGAAAACTAAGAGCCCTATAGTAACTGCCCAGCTTAAGAAACACGGGGGCGTGGCTTAAAATACTTCTTGCTTCGTGAATTTTTTTTTAATCGTTCTTAATGCTCAAGTAAGCAATATCATTGGCTGAGGAGCCATAATGAGATGCTCGGGACACGACACACCCTGTGTTTCTTTAGTTTCCGATGACAACTGCCGTAATTAGTTGTTTTTTTCGGTTCTGGACAGCGTTTTTAGTATCGAAAAGGGCCAAAAAACTAACTCGCCAAGTACACTTAAAGGAAGATAAAAAAATTAATAAATAAAATAATCTTAAGATGGCGTTAGAGTTTGAAAGTGTAACTTATAAAGTGGGTTCCAAAATATAACTGACGTACTAAGGCTCGCGATATTTAATGAAATTGTTAGGGTTACATCGTAGATGCACACTGAATAAATTAAAATATGATTTTATTCATTTAATTTTTCTTCTTTGCATATGTACCTTTTCTATCAACTATAAAGCCTATATGATTGTTTTTTTATTTCTTTTTACAGAGTTGCGTTTGTGCTTTGAATATGAATAGAACTAGAGCCAATGGTTTATCTCATTTTGTGATGGAAAACAGCACGAAACACAAGGACACAAATCACATTTCGTGATTTCGTTTTCAATAAGTATAAAGTGTTAGGAGGTGCTATTGCATTTCAACGACCATTAAAAAAAGATCTGTGTTATTAGTTTTTTTTTACGAAAGCTCTCAGTTTTAGCTCTAAGCATGCAGGAATGCGGGAGCTCTGAGTCTACCGAATTTGATACTCCGCAATGGGTAGTCTGTCTTTAGTTTTTGTAAAAAAGTACAAATGCAAAACAAAACAACTAAAAATAAAAAAAAAGTATTTTAGTTCAATATTTTATGTTTTTCTATAGTAACCGGGGACAAGCAACGATAAAAAAAAAAACGGACAAGACAACAAGTCTCAAACACAGCTTCTGTGTTTCAAACTTGTTTTGTCCGTTTTCCTTTATTTTATATCGTTCCGTGTTTTCGGTTATTTTGGAGGTTCTTCACCAGCTCGCGTGCGTTTTTGCCCTCTCCTCGATATTTGATGTATCTAATATTAATTTATAGCGATTCTATTAAACTTCACGAGCCTTACTGCAGTCACGAAAATTTTAGAACCCACTTCATTAGTTTCACTTTCAAACTTTCACTCCACCTTAAAGGCCGACAACCAGACTAGAGATTTTGCAAGGCAGAAGATCCTCCTTACCATGGGGGAGGAGGAAAGAGGCAGCGGTGGAGAAGATAGAAGGGGGAGAGAAGGAAGCGAGGGAAAAGTGGAAAGCGCGAACTGATCGTCGGTCTTTAAACCCGAAACCCTCGCGAAAACAAGACGCGGAAACATCAAAATAAATGCAAAAAAAAAAAAAAAATCTAGGAGCAGAGCGGCCGAGAGTTGAGAACGCTTCCTAATTAAAAATCACGAGTGAAAATTCTCGCCCAGTGGTGCTAATGGCGGCCCGCATAGGAGGAGCAAAAAAAAAAAAAAAAGAGCAGGAAGTGAAGGGAAACCAGAGAGCTCGTTTAAAATGCACGAGAGTGAGTGAGTCAGCGACGACGGCGGAATTGGCGGGAGTCCCAAGCACTCCTTGCCACCTTGGGACGACAGTGCGCTGGACGCTATACGTGCTCGTTTCAACCAATCACACCTCGATATTTCGCCACGTGATCGAGCTCTCGCCTGCCACCCACGCGCAGAGAGCAGTGTTGTAGGCGTTACCGAAAAAAAAAAAGTTAGAAAATTGTCATTCGCAAATAAAATGAACGCGCTACCGTTATCTTTAGAGACTCTTGTAATACTTTTTCTTTGTGACTTCAAACGTGTTGCTCTTGTGGAAGCGCTCGTATGGGGAGAAGAGGCAAACTTTTGAAGGTATACGTGCGACGAGTGCAAGAATTCGTATGACTTAAGGCCTAGAAACATGAAAACAAAAACTGAAGTGTAATTTTTTTTTGTGTGTTTTGGGAGGAAGGTGCATCGAGTAGAGCAACCACGTACGTTACACATTACCCGAAATAAGTGACCTAAGTATGTAACTGTTATGGAAACGGAACGAGTAAGCTAATAAGATACCGGAAAAAAAAAATAACGCGTTTCCCGTAACGGCGTCATTTGTAACGCGTTATTGCCAACACTGGAAGGTAGGGGGGGGTCAGGTGATAGAAGGGGAGGCTGTTTAATGAACCGGCGAGAGAGCAGCGTCTACCACACTGTCAGCTTCCGGGTGAAATGGAGTGTGGTTTCGAGCTCTATGGCGGCGTCGGCGGCGGCTTCAAAAAAGTAGACAAAGTCGCCACAAAAAAAAAAACAAAAAAAAACGAGTTTTGTCAGTGACCTTGAACTCGGATCGAGCGCTAGGAACGTCGGAAAAATGCATACGTCGGTCTCTCTGAGTGGTAGGGTCTGCACGTTACTCAAGACGTCGCCCTTGGTAAAACGGCGCCCATGTTTACAACATCTGAGGTTTCCGGTCTGCCAAAACTAGAAAGAAGAAAAAGAAAAAGACATGCCGGATGTAGGATGTTTTTTAAACGGTGGAAAAGAGAGAAAGGGGGGAAAAAAGAGGGGGAGGGGGGACATGTCGTTGTCTTTTACTATATGTCACATATCCTACTTCAAAAAATAATAAATTAACACAAAATATGAAAAATAAAAAGATGAAGCAAAAGCAAAAAAATAAAATATGTAATAGTCGCGTCTTTCCAGAAGCAATCAGAATGACTCAGAATTAGGAAACGGACAAAGTATCGATTTGACATCGTTCGCCCTACACCACTGCTCCGCATTTCGTTTCCTTTGGCATACTGTTTCGCATCTGGATTGGGATACATTTTGAAATGCTTTCACGCCGGAGACCCATCCAGCCCAAATGCGTGGGATAAATCACGAGTATGCGCTCGTCGGTTTATACTCTTTTTTTTTTTTTTATCATAGGGTCCAAACTTTGCAACCGAAACTACTATACCCGTTCTTACCTCAAAAACCGCAGTAAAAAAAAAAAGAATTGCATGTAGAGATTTAAGGCATATGCAGGTGAATCGTACACTACATATCTGTTATCTTATCAGGACGTACACGTTCCAGACGCCAAAAGCGTCGCTTTTTCCTCCGACAACCGTATATCGTAACAACTACTTCGCGCCGCGTATGAACAATGCGCAAAACTTGCTTTTTTCTTGAGGTGAAAACAGGTATAGTCTGGTAGAAAGCGCCCCCCCATTTAGGGCGCCAATCTACGACATAAAAATTAGATGCTCGTCAAGACCGGTCCATTTCAATGTACGTACGATGCATCTTTCTCTTGTTTGCTTTAAGTACACGAGGGAGTGCATTTTTTTCTTTTAGGAACATTACATAAATTCACCGGTTCCCGCCATGTTTCCCACGCGGTATTTCTTTAAACTATTTCGGCGATCAAACGGAGACTGAGACACTCTGTATAATGACGAATTCCCCCTACTCTAGAAACGCTGTTATATTACCCGAAATGTTATCACAAACGCATCCAGAAACCAGGGACCACATTTCTCAAGGTGGCCAGTATCACTTGTAAGCAGCCGTACGAAGTCTGAGTACACAAAAAACGCAGTTTGAGGTGTGACATTAAGCAATGCAAGTGTGACGTTTTGCATTGCTTAATGTCACAACTCAGACTGCGTTTTTCCTTTTTTGGTCTAAACGTATGTTTCGGCATCGTCATTCGCTGAGCTGCCTCCGGAAGTTCCGGTGCTTGGCTCTTCGAGTATTGTGGGGGCAATTAGACGCATGGGCTTTTTTTAGAGTGTAGAGCCGATTATGTGCCGCCAACAGGTTGACCGGACCCGAGTTAGAAATGAACGCTTACGCAGTTCTGGTATTCAATTCCTGCGTCGCATCGTACTAATTCGTCTCGAAAGTAAAGGCCTCGCAACATCCGCTTCGGAGCATCATCAACTTCTTCCATCATCAGCAACCTCGAGGCCGCCATTAGTACGGCACTTTTGCCCTCAGATGATAATACAGTGATCAAAGTGGCCAGACCTGAACTTCGGAAAGGGTCTAAATACAGAACCCCATTCACGTATGCGTGCTCATATTGTTCCGCAAAATCTTTCCGCTAACCCTTTTTTTAGTAAACTCAGTCTCTATACACACGTACATAAACGCACAAAAAAAAAAAAAGAGAGTAATGGCGGATATTAGGCAAGCCCCCACTTACAGGGGTAGATCTATAAACAAGCCACCGGACCTACACGACGCTGCACTCTGCAGCGACCCAAATTGGATTTGTCCCCTCGTAATCTACTTCCGACCGTGACCTCCGTTTTCCCGCTATTACCAAGATGTTTTTCTTCTTTCTTTTTTTACTGTTTGTTTGTATTTAGTTTCATCAAAAACGTTTCTATCCTTTTTTTTTTTTTGTTTTACGGCCGTACGCTCTGTACGCACGAAAGGTTTTGTTTCGGATACTTTCTGCTCCGGTATATAGCGGGTCCGACTGGGCGTTGAATTTACACAACAAGTACCTTCTTCTGCGTCATAAAAAAAAGAAATAAAAAGAAGAGTATTTTTTTACTGTGCACGTTCTGTGAACGGGTGGAACCGCTCAAGCACATTTTTTGCTTGGACTCTGGAGTACACCCCTCCCGACTTAAAACTCTAGCCCAGTTCTTCAGAAATTTCGGGCCGGGAAAATCGATCATTGCAATCAGATTTCCGCAGTCTTGTACACGCTACTCAAAAAAAAGTAGTAATCAATTACAATTACAATTAGTCATGCTTAAAAAGTATTCAGTTAGGAGTAGTTTATTTACCCAAGCCAAAAAGTCATTGGCCGTTACCTAAAAAAGTGACCGCCGGGGTCACACCGCTTGCACGTCGTACAAAGGACAGTCTTGCATAGAGATTCGAACGCGAGATATCCCTGCTTCGAATGCCGCGAACGGCAATGAGTTCAATGAGAAACCTGGACACGTGGCATTCGAACCAGGGACATATTGCGGTGACTCGTGTTTGCAGGCTGTATATTTTGAATGATGTATGAGGAGTGGGAACCCAGGCTTTATACTGCTCCGATTACTTCAAGATTTGCAAAATTACAGTTTTCTTCCAATACTTTCCATTATTAGATTAGTAGTACCGATTCATGACCTATACTCTTCTTCGTAATCCACCGGCTTCGGTAAATCGTACCCCTGTCGGATGCTTGGTTCGAGGATTCACTACCTCAGAAGGAAACCTCCACGAACAAAGGGAGCTGTTAGAAAGGGGAGGGAAAAAATAGTAATGGTTGCGAGTAATTTTAGTACTTTTAAAAGTAATTAGATTACTCTCGTGATTACTTCCTAATAAACGTAATCATATGGTTTCGAAATTACTCGCAGGGTAATCGATTACTATAAGTAATTTCATTGTACACTCTAAAAAACGTTTGTGCGTCTACTTACACGCACAACACTCGGAGAGCCAATCACCGCAACTTACGGAGGCAGCTCAGCGAATGACACTGCCGAAACGTATGTTTAGACCAAAAAACGCAGTTTGAGTTGTGACATTAAGCAATTCAAAACGTCACGCTTGCATTGCTTAATGTCACAACTCAGACTGCGTTTTTTGGTCTAAACATATGTTTCGGCACTGTCATTCGCTGAGCTTCCTCCATAAGTCGCGGTGATTGGCTCTCCTAGTGTTGTGCGGGAAAGCAGACGCACGTGCTTTTTGCTAGAGTGTATACTCGTAATGAGTGCCTTATACAAGTCTGGATGTCCGTTATAGGTCTCTTAACGGGCTTGGTTCGTTCTGAGCATCTCATTACCGCAACGCAGCCAATCAGAGAGCGGCACTAGCGGATAAGAGCGCCGAAGACCTAATCACGAAGCAGGGTCGTACTAAGCCACGCCCTTCGTTTCTGAAGCCTTCATCATTAAAGGAGCAGACGTTGACCTCCATGGCAATATATAACCTGTTCGCAGTTTCTTCTTGACCCCTTCAAACGGGCGGCAAAGTGTGCCACCTAACGATTTTTTTTAGCAGTTGCTATTGATACTTACTGTAAAAAACATAATGTTAAGTATTAGAGCCGCTGGGAGCTGCTAAAGCATAGTCTCCTACAGGCTGTGGCTAAAGTAACCTTTAACGAACTGCCTATATCCTCCTTCCAATACATACTACGCTTTGCAGCAGCTGCGCATGCATGGGCGCCGCCATAACCGACCTTTGATTTGTGTTTCTTTTACGTTTACTTCACTACATCATGTTATTGCCATTTTAGATTCTACTGTATCCTTCTCATACCATCATTGGCCTTTGTGGAAGCTCGTCAGCGCCCGCTTCACTGGCGCAGCATCATAGGGTAAGACAAGCAAAGCTCAGCAGTGGCAGTTGTAATCTGGCGCGATCGAGTGCAGAGCGTCTACTATAGTATGTTATCCCTTTTCATACCAAACCGTCTGCTTCTCAGCAAAGCTAAGGAATACGCCACATTATTTACACACTTCTCCCAAAACAATATTAAAGAATATTGCCCATATATAAATAGAAAAAAAAAGAAAGCGCACAATGGGAAATACTTGTCAAAGTAGACAGCGCGCCGTCTTCACATACCAAGACTGCACTCATATTTCTTTCCTTTTTTTTAAATTTAATCCAAGGCGCTTAAGTTAAAAGGCAGTATGCTGTTCATTCCATACCCAGAAACGCCAATAATAAAAATGCCGACACTTTCAAGATGGGTAACGCTTCGCCAATTCGATCTTTTTCTTTCAACTGCACCTGGTCTTGCGTCGTCCGCAATAACACCCCCCCCCCCCCCCCCCTTTTTTTTTAGATGCGGAGCATCTCTTGCTCGGGTCTATGTCCCGCGGCGTCGTAGTCCGCACTCACACTACGCATGCGCAACTCTCCTCCTCTAGTCTCCTCTCCTTCAAGTAGTGTGAGCGGTAGCGCGCTGCGCGCGTTCCCCATCACGTGACCGGGGCGGGGTCTGAGGCGAAACCGTGTTTCCCCGGAGGAGGGAAAGGAGGAACGTTTTCGGCGCGCGGGTCGCAGCGCCAGGCCAGGCCTTTCTAGTGGGGTGAGCTTTCCCCGCAACTCCGCGGCTGTCGTCTGCTAGCATTTCCCGACCGCTCGCGTCCGTTGCAGCCTAGATCTCGCCGGCCAGCCGGGTCTCGACGAGGAAACCTGCAAGCGCTGTTAGGGCATTTTGCGCCGCCTTACCGTGCGGTCTGATTAGACTTTCAAAGTTACTCGTGCTACATCAGTTCACCGCTGTTGACTCCACTTCACTCCGTTCTTCCGATGAAGTGTGATGGAAGCAACAGTCCCGTCAGTTAGTGGGTTGGCGCAAGAAAGCGTCAGCACCACCCCGATGCTCCGCATCACCCCATGGTTCCCCTCGGGAAGATGGTGTAATTTTTTGTTACAGCGGGGCTGTTACGGGTTACTTTCCACAGGATCGTGTCTGCTAGCAAATATATGTCGACACAACACTCCGGACAGCTACCGCCATCTATGAGCGACGGCGGCAACCCGGTTGTCTGGCTGTCGCCGTCGCTCATAGATGGCGGCAACCTTTCTAGCCTTTCCACTCCGGCTTGCCGACTTGCGCCCGACCATTACTTCATTCCCACCATGGAACAGCTTCGCTGGTCTTCCTTCTTCACCAGAGCAGAAAGGCTGAAAGTTCCTTTTTTTTATTATTATCATTTTTTTTTTATTTTGATGCACCAAATCACTTTTGCAAAAATTTAGCTCTTGCGCATATATAAGTTGTACGGGCACCCACATCGCCATTGTCTTGTTTGACAAACTAAACCGTGGTGTTAAAGGGATACTGAACCAAAGAATTTAGTGTCCATAATAAGTGGCGCACGTTCTTTCCACGAGCTAGCAGCCGCCGGTGTGCGTGAGCACACGCAACGAAAATGACGTCAAAGACCTCCATTCGCGCTTAAGAGGACAGTGAAATGCATGGGCTTCGGGCCAAAGGAGAATAAATACCGGCTTTTCATTTCTACAAGTGAAAGCTACGTGCTTGTTAGACCAATTAATCGCTTACCTTTTACACCAGACACCACTGTGTAGATGAAAAACTTGTCTTTATTCTCCTTCGGCCCGAAGCCCATACATTTCACTGTCATCTTAACCGCGAATGGAGGCCTTTGACGTCATTTCTGTTGCGTGTGCTCGTGCACACCGGCGGCTGCTGGCTCGTGGAAAGAACGTGCGCCACTTATTATGGACACTAAATTCCTTGGTTCAGTATCCCTTTAAAGTTAGTGGAATAAGGGAAAGCAACAAAACTTTCCATGATTTTTTTCTCGTCCTCGTCCTTTCCGCCGTTCATATTGCTTTCCTTTACCCCGTTTATTTTTTATTTTTTTAGGCCGTTTTGCATTTTGACGTTCAGTTTTCATTTTGTGTCATCTGCAAAATCCATAACTACACAAAAATATGATTTCATTCACACCTGCTGGAGGATACTAAAATCCGAAATACTCGAAAGCAAACATACGAATCTTCAAAACGGATGCCACATAGTGATTTATAGAGCTTTTTTGCTTACTGCCGTCCCCAGCCACCTGGTAGGCATATGCGGTATGGGCGACAAAAAAAAAAAAAGTAAGAAAACATTTTAACTAGCAAAGAATAAAGCAAAATAAAAAAATAGGGGAGACAAGACGAGAATGTGTGACGGTTATGAGCTTATATCCTAAATGTATTCCATTGGTGTGGCGACGGCAAAACACTTTGTTTTCGCCTATACTGGAAGCGATGATATTTCAAGATGGCGGCGCCCTTCGAAATAGGTCTATTGATTTATCCCTTAGCTAGTTTATTTATTTATTTATTTATTTTTGGTACGACTACGAGATATTTGTTGAATTTTCCCTTCTCGGAGCGAAACCTAAACTTCACGTCCCTCAAAACCGGTTTCTTTTTTTTCTTTTCTTGCGTTTGTTCAATCTGTGAGTTGTCTTGTTTTATGCATCTCTTCTGACTTTCCTCAACCTTCACGCGACGCGAAACCGATCCATTGGCGGCGTGCGCGAACTACAGGGAGCGCATCTCTAGCTATCATCATCATCGTTTGTGACGTCACAGGTAACACAGACTGAGACAGACCGCGCGGATCTTGGATCCTTCGGCTTGCCAGCTCGCTTCATGCTCTGTTTGAGTAACGCGTGGCAAAGCCTGTTTCACGCGTTGTGTTTATCTGGTGAAGTGATATTTGTAGTAGGATCATTTTACCAAATGCTTGAAACCGTGGCTCGCGTAGCCGTGCTGACCAACACTTTTGGCGCTGAGGTGTCGAGGCGCTCGGATGGTGGCGTGCTGTTCTCTACCCCAATAGAAAAAGCTGGATGATGAAAACATAATATCCAGCTCTTTACCCCACTATATCATCTACTACGGCAAATAGGGTGTATTTTTTTTTTATTACGACGCGGACAAAATAAAACTGAGAAAGGAATGTCTCATCAAATTGAAAACAGGACAGCGAAATTCGAGAGACTTTTGCGTGTGTAGTATAAGCACTTCACTGAAAGCGACTCGCTATATCCTGCTGCTTCCAAAGTGGTCTGTGAGTGCCTGTCTCTTTTAGTTCCAAGTTGATTCCTTTTTTAGTTTTGTACACCCGTAAACAAACGTTTCCTCATAATTAATAACTGGCAGAAAGAAGTGGTGGCTGGCTTCTAGAGTTGTTTCAAATCAATCCTTGCTTATTCACCCGGTCGACGCGAAACGTGAGAGACCCCCTCCCATCGAAGTCTTAAATCTCGTAAGTCGGTGACACTTCAGCGTCCAAAAAGATGAGGTAGACACCTGCTATGAATTGCTATTGTTTCTGTGTTTAATTTGCGGACCAAAATGCGCATAATGCGATATGCGCTTCTCAGCGAGAGATTTTATATTTGTAAACAATTCTCTTAGCAACAATTGGAGAAAATAAATTAATCAATGGCCTAAATTGGCCGGGCCACGTCGGACAATTTAAGAATTTATAAAATTTCTGATTTTCTTTCGAGAAAAATACGCGATGTGACAGACTTCTTTGCCACGTATTCGATGCGGGCATTTGTTCGTCGGCAACTGTCGAGTCACACTTGGGTAGACGCGTCGGTATCGGCAAGCTCAATGTAGCTAAAACAAGTGCGCGGCGCTTTGCAACACAACTGCGCGTGCATGCACAGCTAAGAAGACAGCACGTCATTTACTCTGGTGAATGCAAAACCTTTTTCTACAGCAGCCTCCACAGATCCAAAAAAAACAAAAAAAAACAAGAATCAGAGAGGCTGTAAACGGCCCTGACGCAACGCCGTACACGCTGTAATATGAAGCTCCAGGCTTGTTTTTGAGCATTTGAAAGTTTTTCTAATACAAAAAACAACTTCGAGGCACTGTTATTCATTAGGAAGAACAGTCACAAAAACGTCGTATACGTTTCTTTGATGAATAGATCCTTTTTAATCGGTACACTTGCGAACTAACATAGCCACTCCGTACTTTAACGTAGCGCGTCGTCTGCTCGCATCCTACCAGCTACGTCACAGGAGGGCGCCCGCGAGGTGGCGCAACCAAAACATCTCGTCGCCAATAGACCCTTTTCACGAGGGCGCCGCCATCTTGAAATGTCGTCACTTCCAGTGTGCGGGAAAACATTGTTTTGCCGTCGCCAAGTTAATAGAAGACGTTTACGATATAGTCGTAACCGTCACACATTCTCAGTTTGCCTACACTCTATTATATATATATATATATATATATATATATATATATATATATATATATATATCTTTTTTTACAATTTACAGGTTGAAACGCTTTTTTTTTTTTTTCTCGTCGCCCATATCGGATACGCCAATTAGGTGGCCGGGGCCGAGAGTACACGAAAAGGTCTATACTCGTATTCACCTGAAAAAAAATATATATATATAGTGAAAAGAAAAAAAAAAAGAAGTTCGGCTTTTTGCGGACATTACTAATTTCCCCCTCGACGTGTTGCATTAAGATATCAGGAGGTGCATCTTGGAGTAACTTTATGCTATTTTATAGAGACGCGTGTACTGCACGTTTCCAACGTCAAAAGCATTGTTTCTTCCTTCGACATCCATTGACTCTTGTAAAAACTACTTCGCGCTACGCATGCGGAAAAACCTCCTATTTTTCCCCCCTTGATGTGACAACTACTACACAGCAGCGATCACGATTTTTTAGCAACTCCGCCAAATAAAAAACACCCCTCTCAGCAGCAGCAGCAGCAGCTGCCTCCTCTGACGCAGCCAGACGACACGAGCCAACGAGCGAGCTGCGTACGATACACAAGTAATGTCTGCGGCGTGGCACGCGGGGAGATTAAAAATGCGAGTGACGGCAGCGGCGGTCCCAGACGACCTGATATAGCGCCGACAGCGTCAAAGCAACCGCTCTCGCCTCTCACTCACATCAAACCTTCTAAAAAAAAAAAAAAATCAATCGCTCGTACGTTTTTTTTCTTCTTTCTGTTGCGACGGGAAGGCCTTGTCGTTCTCGGTAAAGTACGCATATAAGTTGCTGTCGGCGCGCAACAAAACAGTCGCCACGTGCTCACGTGGACGTTGCAATGGTCAACGACAGGGTGAGAAATACGGGGCGTTTCTTTCGAACGCCCGCGGCCTCCAGCCAATAGCCTTGTCTTCTCAAGTCCCGACGCGCTGCCGATGCTACGAGCCGATTGGATCAATCAGACACCGTCAAAATCGCACCATCATGGTGTTCGTGATGTTTGTCTACGCGTTCTATCATCGCTGAACCAATCCTAAACAGGAAAGGCCCGGTGACCTACGGAACGTGAAGACGTTGGCTAGAGTTCGTCAAATTAGGATTCAGTACCTCGTACGGTGTTTTCTTTTGCTTGTTTCCAGGCTCTCATTGCGAACACGTAGTCAAAAAACAAACTCAAACACACGTAATAGAAAATAATAATAATCTACGCAGCGCTTAAAAACGAGGTTAAAAAAAAAAGAAAAAAAACGGTTTAAAAATATATTCTTTTAATGTTCTTCTCTTCACAGTCGGAATTCCTTCACTTTGTGTGCCGACGACCGTAGTAAAACTGAGTGCGAGGTCCTCATATGATCACTGGGAGCTTCGTTCATATAAGGATAAAAACATATGTGCATAAAAAAGCAAAAAAGGAACGACAGAAAAAAAAAATAGAGAAGGAAAGACGAGACATCAAATCGATAGCTACATTTCCTATCGAACTTCAAGCACGCGAATGATAAGAGCTGACCAGTTTAATCGCTTACGCCCTTTTAGATATTTCCTTTTCTCCGGCTCCACAAACCAAGGCAGATGACGAGACATCGACACCGCTACCGTAGGAGTTCCTTTAATGTCATCGCCAGTTTCTAAACGTCGGCAGGTTATTATTACCTCGAATGTTAACGAAAATTTCGGATCCCATAGTTAATTTATTGAAACTCCATTAAGTACATGGAAAGAACCCCCCCCCCCCTCCCTTACACGCACACACACATACACACGCATATTGATCAGAGTATAGGGTGCCTTCATGTGCGCTTTGCTTAGGGTGGTGGCGTCTCGCCATTTTGTCAAACACGTTTATTTTTATTTTTTGTTCAGAAGCGCGTGAAAAAGCGTGTCCCTGCACGCGTTTGTGGCGCTGACTGTGCTGTGGCGACATTTTCTTTTCGTCGATTTCTTTGTATTTTCCGTCAGCGCGTGCCGTCGGCATCGGGTACTACAAAGGGTGGCATATCACCCTAAACAAAAGGACATTGAGGCACCCTAGATCAGAGTATTTGTTTTTCGCTCGTGGTTACCGTGCAGTTGACGTGGGATTCGCTCTTTGGATTGCGAAAGGGGAAAAAAATGCTTAGGTTCTCGCGAAATTCCTGTGAACGGCGAGTTCGACTCAGTTGAGTTCTGAAATTGATTGAGGCTCCAACGGAAGAAATTTAGCGGGAAAACTTGCCCGCTAGATTTACAGGGAAAAGGACGTGTGCTCAATCCCCGACTAACATCTGTCATTGAAATTAAATCTCTATTCAAAATCTAGAAAACAAAACAAGAACAAACAAAATTATATAACAAAAAAATTAAAATCTTCTGAACGTTAGCTGCAAATTGTTTTACTGTTGAGAGAAGTCTCTGGGGTAGGAAAAGGAAAACCCAATGGAAGACAGAAAAGAAACAGCCAACGTTTCAAACCCAGCTACAAAGTTTATTTCGTAGACGATATATACCCCGTCTCCAACGCCGACACTGCGATCCCCAGAAGTAACAAAACCACACGAAAAGGGGACCCCATAGAACAAGAGGGCTAAACTCACTCACTCACTCACTCACTCACTCACTCACTCACTCACTCACTCACACACACACACACACAGAGTTTGTGTGTGTGTGCGCACTCTAAAAAAAGTTTGTGCATCTACTTTCACGCACAACACTCGGAGAGCCAATCTCCGCAACTTACGGAGGCAGCTCAGCGAATGACACTGCCGAAACATATGTTTAGAGTTAGACCAAAAAACGCAGTCTGAGTTGTGACATTAAGCAACGCAAAACGTCACGCTTGCATTGCTTCATGTCACAACTCAGACTGCGTTTTTTGGTCTAAACATATGTTTCGGCATCGTCATTCGCTGAGCTGCCTCCGTAAGTTGCGGTGATTGGCTCTCCAAGTGTTGCGCGGGAAAGCAGACGCACGGGCTTTTTTTAGAGTGCGTGCGTGCGTATGTGTGTGTGTGTGTGTGTGTGTGTGCGTGTGTGTGTGTGTGTGTGTGTGTGTGTGTGTGTGTGTGTGTGTGTGTGTGTGTGTGTGTGTGTTTAGCCCTCTCGTTCTAGTGTGAGCGCTTGTGGAGTTTTGTTCCCGCTGGTGCGTATGTATGTGTGTCTATTTATTACGACGAAGTAAGTCTATTAATTAGACATCTGACAGTGGCGCAACGGTAAGATATAGGCACTTTATTGGAGTTCGAGCCTTGTCGAAAAAATATTGCCATATTTAGGTAAAAAACACGCACAAAGGGAAAAGAACGAAGATGGTACCTAAATGTCGGTGCTGAAATTGTCATCTACCAAGTTCTGGGAACAATATAAGTAAACAAAACAACAGTGATCTTACTCTGCAACAAAGTTCTTGAGATTGGAAACAGCTGAGAATTATTACGTGATTAAAAGTCCTAAAAAAAGAACAACCTTTTGTCAATATTTTGTTATTGTTTGTTTATTTTTGTATATTTTGTTATGGTTTCTGCGTTAATATTGTAACATACGATACATTGCACCCCCCCCCCCCCTTTATGTAATGCCCTAACCGCACCTTTAAGGTGAAAATTAATAAAATAAATAAAAAAAAACACAAAGTATGAAGATGAAACAGACTAAGCGATCCAGATCTCTCGTACGCTTGTATGTACGTCTTTTCAAAGGTTCCAGCTTTTCTATCTCCTTAAGTCTACGTGTTTTTATACCAACCACCAGAAATCATCAAATAATACGGGTATCGTAGGTAAATGAAAGGTATGTATCAAAGTTACATCGTACCAGACATGCGCACTGTTGGCAAATAATCTACAAATTGTGTAATGATTTTTACAAAATAATCCGTACACAATTTGACGTGCAGCTACTATTTACCCATATGAATGTATTTATGTATTTATTTACGATCAAAATATCGAACCACCGGTCGGTTCAACATTGTATCTTCTTTGACAAACAAAACAACGATGAGCGAAAAAATAAATAAAAATAATACAGCTTCATTGTCGCCGTCGCCAGTAATTATTAGAAGAAAGAGGTAGTACTCGTACAAGAGATGTACGCGGAAAGATCTCTCGGAGCAACCGAAAGCTACCCCAGTCCACTCCGGCGCCGCTACCATGGCAACAACATCACAATTTCTATCGCAGGAGGAACCCCAGCCTGTCGATCTGCTAACACAAAAAGAGAAAAAAAAAAGTAAAAGAGAAAAGGAAACGGAGCATCGGGAACACAAAAAATATCGGCTATCCTAACCGTAAAAGCCACGAATAAAATAAAAGGAATTACGCGCGGTGGCTCACCATATCGTGTGTAGGACGAGCAGGAATATTCCGGGCACGACGAAGTCGTCGGATCCGACCGACCAACGCCGCTTGAACACCACAACCCCCGGCATGTTGACGGAGAGCGGCGCTAGGCGACATCGCGTTGGTTCGGCGAGGCACGTTCAAATCCTTCGTCGTTCGACATCGTCACTGCGTCGCCGACGTCCGATGCCACGGGTTTCAAGTGCATCTTTGGTTTATCGCGCCGCGACTCTGGCGTCCGATTCAGCGCAAAGCCATGCTGGCTTTGAAGCTGCAACTCTCACGCGCGTAGCCAGCGTAGCGGCATAACTGCCCCGCTCGCAACCACTTTGCTTCGCCCCAGCTTGCTTGCGTGACAGCTCGTTCGGCGGGCTTGGGGAGGGAGTTGCGGTTGCGGAGCGATAGGTGGCGCCTCAGACGCGGAGTCTTTTTTGTTGAGAGAGGAGGGTGAGCCGGACGAAGCTGCGTTGTATCACGTGACTTTCGTCGCCATGTTTGTCCGGAGGGAGGTAGACGTAGGGGGTTTGCGCCAGTTCGCGCTGCGTTTATGCATTAACGACTCGCTTCTGAATTTTTCGGTACGGAGTGTTGAGGCCGAAAGTACAGTTTTGGGAAGATTTAGAGATCATGCTACGTTCTCTCGTGCGTTTTGCTCAAGTTCACGTTTAGTGGTAGCACGTACGCGTATGTTTGTTTTCTTTGGCAGATCACCCCGAAATAATAGGGCTTCTGATCAGTTAAGAATATGAATGAATGAATCGGTTATCTCTGTCTTCAATTATTCAATGATTTAGCTGGAAAATATGTGACGGCTGGTAATATTTCTAAAGTATTGAGAAATTATAATTTTGTCATTTTTTATTTAGGAAATATGACCGCTGGGAACGTCCGTTCGCCTCCCTAAACGTTCATGCACTTTCCTCCCTCCGTACACATTATACACGTGACTCATCTGTTGTGACTGACGGTTTTGTCGACGCGTGATGGATCGACTGAGAATTCAGGTGGCTATTTTCTTTGAGAAGTGCATTCAAGAGTTTGTGTCGACTTCACGATAATTGCCTTAATCTGTGCGGTGGATATTTGAACAAGTAGCAACGGTTGCAACTAAATTCGGTGTATAATATTTTTTAGCACTCTTGTTTTTTTTTTGTGCCTGCTTCATTGGGGGATGAAAGAAAACAGCTTTCGTATACTTACTCGATTCTTGTCCACGATTTTCAGTTTCCTTGTCTGGTTCAGGTTAGAGCCTTTTGGTATGTTCGCAGCGTTTGTGTCGTATTTTGCAGTAATATTAGAGTATGGCGTTTTCTGTATTCAGATGATAAGACAAAAACCCATGAGAGTAATACAATTATATTGTTTTCTTTTTTTAATTGGACACATTCTTGTAAAAGTATTGTTGGAAGAAAGCTCTCGGACACTCGATGGACATATCAATAGGTAAAAGAGTTGAACTCATTCAGAGGTTATACGATTAATTACAGCAAGCCGTGAGTTGAAAGGTATTTTGAGAAGAAAAGCAGCCGACAAAGCGGGGTACGCTTTTGCTTAACTTCCAGAGTCGGTATCTTTTCAATGAAAGACAGACTCAAGCAGCGAGGTTTGCCTAATTCTCTCTTCTTTCGTTTTTTCTTTTTTTTTCGTTCCTCAACATTGTGATTGTTTTGAAGCTATTCGTGATTCATTGGACGATCAAAACGCATAATGCCACACACACAAACGAACACACACACACAGAGAGAAGCCGGTCGTGTCATTTAATTGCATTATAATCAGTGTTAAGAGTTACCGACTTTTTCGAACCCAGGGATCCTGGGTTCAATCCCCACCCCTGTTCATTTTTATCCAGATGATCATCCTATCATCATACGATCGCGTATCCCTATTGCGTGGTGTATACGTTGGAGGCCCCAGGCTGGCAGTGGTTCTTCACGGGCTAAATTTCTCAAATACAGCGGGTACACCGGGTGCTCACTGGAGCTGACAAACAACCCGCCGTCTAAACACGTGTACACGCACAACACAATTAATTTATGGAAATGAAGTTATATCAGTCGTCGTGCGGTTCCAACTTCTTTTTTAGTCGTCTTTACAAAAGTAAGGCAGAAAATGATGAACCAAGGAAAAAAAAAGTTACTTCGGCTGCTTAGTCGAAGACCGAGACATATAAAAAAAAAAAGGCTCTAGGTACACCTAAGCTCTTCTTATGCGTTGTTAATGCGAAAGCATGCACGCCGCTCTTCCGCTCCTGAGCGACAAAAAACGGGCGCCGCGCGGCAGTTTCTATGGCAACTTGCGCGCACGCTGTGACGTCGCGGCTTGGCATAGGTCCACGTCACAGTGTCCTGGGCTGTTGCTATGAGAATCAGCGCGCGGCGCCTGTTTTTGCCACTCACGCGTCCCCTGCTTTACTTGCATCGACGGTCGAGCCTGCGCGCTGACCTTGGGCGTGGAGCGGTGGAGCCGCTGCCTCGCGGACACGCGGCGCCATCGGGTGGCGGTTCTTGAAACTGACGCGCAGCGGCCAATGAAAGCCTCGTCGACGCGCGCCAGCTAATGGGACCGAAGCCGATATCCATCAGCTTTACCCCGCTCCTTTGGGATTGGGGAAACTATACTCGGCGACAACTTTTCTTGGCAATGAAGGGAATGCTAGGAGGGGCGGAGCTCCTGCACATGTATCACTCCGCCAAGCATCCGGGCTTTCATTACGTCAGTTTTGGTTCGTTTTCAGTTTTGGCTGCGTTGTCGGCATCCAAGGCAAGCACTCTATACAGCTCGTTAGTGTCTATGAAACCATTTCCAGTGGACATACCCGGGCTCAGAGCAGATGCCATCTGTTAAGGAAGGTATTCCGGGCACGTCCGTTTCGATGGTGTCGGTTTATCTATCCCTCTCGTGCCGTTCATGATCTCGTGGTTCTGTGCTCCTCTACCTCATTTTCCTCTTGTTACCTACTACCAGATCTTTAGTAACTAGAAAAGTAGTTTCATTTTTATATTTTTATTGTTCAAGATTCATAGTGATGTGACAAGTATTATTCAAATGACGAATATTAAAATTATAATTTACGTTACAGCCAAAACACAATTTAGACCCGGGGACTGTGTTCAGCTGCGTAAGAAGACAGTGTGCCTCGGCTCTGTAGCTTTGGCAGCATTGCCAAGAAAAGTTGTCGCCGAGTATAGGTGCCGTTTGGCTAGGCTTTTAGCGTGATTTCATAGCTGGGAGCTGGCTTCACTTGGAGAAAGGATTTAAGGTGCCGTTTGGCGCGGCTTCAAAGCTGATGACGTCGGCTCGCTCTATGAGACAGTTAAGGATTTCGCATTTAAAAAGTGCAGCACAGTGTATGAAACACTCTTCTTAGTGGATCTTTTTCGTGCCATGAGCGCTGTCTGGGGGGTTGTCTGCAAACTAAAAACGAAGGGCCACGGCCTCCCAAGGTTCTTGGAACCTCGGAGGACATGAAAGGGCAACCGACAATGCCTCCGCCCGGCAGAACAAGTTGGCATCGTGCCGTTGTATCAGTTTGCATCGCTCTTTATGCCCAATATTACCCATGCCAAAAAAAAAAAAAAAAAAAAATCGTCAAAAGAGACGAAATTTGCGCAATGATATGTGCTGGCAATGATGGTCGTGCACTCCGAAAATGGCAACAGGCAGAAAGCAAGGCCAGGAGAGAGGGGGTATACGCATGCGCAGACGCATATGACGAAGGTTTACTGGAGAGACGTTCATTTATACGCGATCGCACCGCATGCCCCGAAGCGGCAGCCTCCTTGAGTAGCCCCCCACTCAATCGACAGCCAAAGCTGAGTGAGAAAGAGAGATTCATCTTCTTCAAGCGGAAGCCCTCATGACACTGACACTCGTCCTCTCCTGTATCCCGCATATAGGTAGGTATGAGATGGGCTCGATCCATCTTGGCGTTGCGTTAGACGATTCTTCCGCCGATGGGTCCATTTGCCAAACGCAGAGAACGTTTGTATCAGCAGCTTGTCCGTCTGACAGCTTCGTGTCTATGGTCGCCATATTGAATTCATTTCATTTACTCCGAGGTTACAAATTGGAGCGACGGAGGCAGAGAAAAATAAAATCTGCAGAAGTGCAACTTGACGAAACCCTTTGTCCCCCCCCCCCCCCCTTTTAATCACAGATCGGGCCAACAAAAAGGATGGAAACTTCTAATACAGAAACAATAATCATTGATATATAGATATAAAATACTTATCGGAAAGATGAGAATATCTTGCGTATGGTTTTCTTACGTCACGTGGCAATAGAACCTTTTTTTCTTTTTTTTTTTTTTTTAAAGAATTTAGTACGGCATGGGAGCGTGTGTAGAATCAACTGAAGCCCGTAATTAATTCGAGGACGCGCTATTCTCGAATATCTGGCGCTGCGCACTCCACAATATTTACGAAGTTTGTGCGCTATAATTCTGATATAGAATCTTGTAGCACGGGTCAGATAAGGAAATACCTTTTTTATCGAAATGAATATTTTACATTGTCGTTGATTATTGGATAGACTTTTTTCTTATTGCTGTATTGTTTGTTAAGTATTTGCGTTATATAATTTCTAGTGCATATTTTTCGCAACTGCTGCGTACCTATTGGGGGCTGTGGACCAGATAAGCTTCTTGCGCAGCTTTTTTTCTCAGCTACCGCCATATTCATATGGTAAAAAGAAGCTTTATTTTTATTATAAATACTATTTGTTTACACTTAGCTTAGAAATTCATTGTAATGAATGATGGGAAAATTTAAACGATGCCGCGTACATTGTCGCAAGCTTATACTTGAAATATTCTTTAACTTTCAACACTTTATGTAAAAAGAGAAGAAAAAAAAAAGCGGTTCAGTACATGCGCAATGCGACGCATTCGTTACGACTCGAATTACTTTCTTCTGCGACACAAACAATTACAGCGGAGCTGTTAAGGGCCAGTTTTCCCGGTTTCGTGTCCGTGGACAAATAAATCTCGACACAACCCTCTGGACAGCTACCGCCATCTATGAGCGACGGCGGCACATAGTACAGCTCCGGCGCTCTTCCTTCTTCACCTAAATGAAAAAGCTGTTTTTTCTTTTCATTTCAGGTTGCTATTTGTCGTAGCTCCCCTCAAACTAGGTGACAGTGAGATAAACGAGAATTGAATACTGAATCGCCGTTCATCGCATGCATTGCGGTGCCCCGAACGCTTGTTCGAGTGGCGCGTTCAGCGTCCTCTGCCGTGTCATGCTGTAGGACGTCGCGATCCTGGAGGTCGGGTGAATAAGTATACCAGTGCAGGGACGCAGTACCACGAACGAGGAAGACGAAGTGCAACCTCCCCTCAAGAATTAGCTCGGGCGCTCGGGCATTAGATTCTATCGATCTTCAGCCTCCTTTGGTAGATGTGCAGCGCTCGCCAAACTTATTACGGAACGCGCGAACTGTTTTTTTTTTTTCATAGGGGCGTTATTTTAACGACAGCCTAGCCAGACTTGTGCCTATCTCAAATACTCTACTCAAGATACTGTATTTCAAATACTTTTTGAAGTATAACTTTATATCTTCCAAATACTTTTGATCGAGAGTATTTGATACTGTATTTTAATTACATTTCTGAGTATCTTGTACTCATTATCTCAAATACATTTTTGACATTGCGCCATTTTCCGAGTTTTTCGGTATGAAGTGGCGTGGGCGTGGCACGAGCAAACGTGAACATTGTTTCGAGCAACCAAATCCTGTTGCTAGCTTCGATAAGCTGCGGTGACTTAGATTGGCCCCGTGAAAAGATCCTTTTTGTGCCGATTGTGACTCGTACTTCACCCCGAAGTTCGTACAATGAAGGTTTTCCCCTCGCCTTCCCAAAGGCGCGTTTTGTTTCCCAGAGTTTCTCACAAAAAATCCTCAAACAAGATTGGTGGTTTTACGGAAGTAATATTGCCACAATTAGGCGCAACGCAGAACGGGAAACGACCCTTGACAACAATGCAGACTTCAGTGTCAAGAAAATAACAAATAGAAGAAATGAGAAGTAAACACAAAAAGACGACACTTTTTTTTGCTTGTTGTGTATTTTTTTGTTGTTAGTCCCGCGCTTATTGCAAACGCGAACACTGTCTGTAAGCGAACATTGATAAGCAGAGATGAGGACAGGAAAAGAACTACGAGCAAGGATGACCTCTCAAAATTCCAACAAAGCGTCTACCAACGTTGAGTGCCTTTTTGAACGCAACCTACTAGAAGAAGGTGCGACCAGTGTTGTGGCTACTGGCTATTATGCGAGCTCTCTTTGTTATCCATTCACTCATTTCCGTATCCCAAGTTCGTTTATAGTGAACTCCCCATATAGGGAATATGGATTGTAGTTAAATGAGGCGTCTAAGTTGCGTAGCAGGACGTGATATTCAGCGATGTCAGTATAACTTCTTTTTTGCCGTTATGTGCTGTTGCGTGCTAATAAACCATTCTGGTCAACCAGATTTGCTCAACTGTATAATTGTGTTTGTCACTGACGTCGATACAAATTACGCAACGCGGAACTATCTTCAAAAGTAATTGAATTACATTTCTAAGTAGTTTTACTCTACTCAAGTTATTTTAGTGAAAGTAACTTGAGTAGTATTTTAAATACTTTATGAAGCAGGTATTTAGTAACTTAACTTAAATACTTTTATCGAGTATTTTGTCCAACACTGAGCCCAGCAACGGTTTCGTTGCGTCGCACTCCATTGCAAAGCACCCGGAAGTATAGTGCTAACGTCAAAACGCCCTTGTTCAGCATTCCCGCGGCCATTGGTCAACACACGGTTTGCGTGTTTCCGCGTATAAGTTAGGTGAGCACTGTATACATATATGCGAGTAAATGGGGTGAAGAGTCGTACACTTCGCCAGCTAAAAAAAGATAAGTCGGACGCGAGTGTGCGCTGTTGTCGGAGCGTCCTAACTTGCGGCTGCCCAAGCTTCCGTGGTCTGTCAATCTGAAGAGCGAAGTGCAGTGGGCAAGAACGGGGAGTTTGCCGTATATCCGCCTTCGCTCCTCTGCACCACCATGATCGCGGCAGGCGACAGCGTGACACTTCTATGACGTCATCTGGCGGAAATAGAGGGACCACAGATGAGGACGCCGTGGCCGCGCACCAGTCGGAGACGCGTTTCAGGCGCCATGCTAGCCCACGCTGCTGTCACCAGAGGTGAAGCCTCTTATCAGGCTGGTGATGAAGGTCTAGCGTCTCCGATTCGGCGAAGGAATAACCCGGGCGGAAGACCGTAAACCCCACTCGACAAACGGCAACATTTTTTTTTTTTTTTTTTAAATTCGGGTTTTGTTGGAAATGTTCCAATAAACCGATGTCACCAAGCGAACTGCGCAAAAGTGCGCATTCCGGAAGTGGTGCCGGAGACATGCTACTTGTATTCTCCGTATGTCTGTACTCCATAAGATTGTGTTGTTTGTGGTGCCTTAGTTTGTCAGCAAGCGCAGAAAAGCAGTTCCGCGAGTCGTCTTCTTGCTTTAGAATCACTTTGTTGTCTGCTTCGCGCTGCCGTCTGCTTCTTCGACTTCGGTAACGCGTGAACCCACTGCGTGCACGCGCTGGTCCCACTGTGGTCGCGAAAAAAAAAAAAAAAACGACGCAACTATACTTGAACACCCCGGCCGCTCTCACGTCTTGGAAACAAGTGCAAATCTAGTTCAACCCCAAAGAACAAGAATATTTGTGGGACAATCGGCTCGGTGGAGCACCACGGGATAACATGAAATGTGTCAATGGAAAACTGAGCTTGCTAGTGCTCAGGCATGTGCATAGCGTTTAATCGACAATGAAGTAAGGAGAGCTAAACATCCTTTCTCGGGGAGCGATAGTTTTCCAAACGTCGTTTCATTCTGCTTGGCAGCCTGTGCGACAGGCTATACCAGATGAACTGCGGGGAGAAGCCTGCAAACAAAGAAGAAACGACCTACAGAAAGACCTTGCCTGACACGACGTAACAACTCGAATCTGTCAAAAAGGAGCAACCCTGCCAGACATCTGAAAACTTTGGGTGGAGATGAGTTTTCGTTTACAGTTTCTATTCAGTTCTATTTTGTTAGCAGAATCTCCGAACGCTAGTAGTCGCCTGAAGGTGGAATCCTTCTTCTGCTGTCTCGATGAGTGTTAATGCAGAATGGATCAGTAACGCTAGCCAAATTCAAGTTGTGGTATAATACACCCTAAACAAAAAGGTGGTGTAGACCTTACACCCCTTGTGACATATACGACACCCCAAAACTTCAATTGGATGTACAGCGCAATGACGTTGTACCGACGCTACCAAATTTAACAAGTGGTTTGATAGCCGAGTTGTACAACTCATTAAAATAGTTAATGTAAGTGTGACTGACTGCAAAAAAAGTTATCGGGGTTTTCTAGGCTCAACTGCAAAACCTGTTTTTTTTCCCAGTAGACTTTGATACGTACTTTAGCTGTTTAATATTTAATATCGCACCGTCATGAACCCTCTCGCAAAAGTTGGGGCAGTCAGTTCGACGTCAGCGCGCTGTACGTCGAACTAAAATTTTGGGGTGTCGTATATGTGACAAGGGATGTAACGTCTACACCCCCTTTTTTTAGAGTGTAGACAACCACAAAGTGGGTGAGGTTCGTTTGCTATTTTCATAGCGGTAATTGTTGCACTTCTAAATTGCATTATGAGGTGTTTTCACATTTTGTGCGACAAACAAAATAGTGTGCTTTCGAAAAAGTTTTATTTCTAGGGATGCATATCGCCGAAAATCGCTGCTCTTTTTTAGTGGTTGTCCTGATCTTTTGAAGCACAGTAGTGCCTTAAAGACACCCTCGTAATAACGGTTATAACCACCAAAATACATCGAGCAAAAAGTGCATTAAAAACGGCCGTCACAAAGCAGTCAGGATGTCGTGATTGAGTTATGCCAACGGATGGACAGCCACGGAGCGAGTGCTCAGGGAGATTCCAACATACGGAACACTTCGGCACGCACCACTATGTATCATGGCCTACAATCTTACTCTCTTTAGCTAACGTGCAATTGGGCAGATATAAATTAGAAGCAAATCGCGAAACAAATTGAAAAAAACGTTCATTTTTCCTGCCACTTTGTCTGGCTCTGTTTACATTAAGCCACACTTTTCGGGGGCTGCTTCCTTTCGGGAAGAGATAAAATCCGATGCCTTTGCAGCTGGTACTGTCGCACCTTGGCACAAGACATGTTAAGTCACCTTTGAAAACCGTGAGTAAACACCGGACTAAAGGTCTCATGCTAACCCGTAAATTTCCGAACACCGGGCGCACAACGCGCATTGGTGCAGTGACGCGGCCGGAAAACTAGGAGAATTACATGTACCAGAATGCAACCCGGCAGCA
This sequence comes from Ixodes persulcatus, assembly GCA_013358835.2. NCBI lineage: Eukaryota > Metazoa > Arthropoda > Arachnida > Ixodida > Ixodidae > Ixodes > Ixodes persulcatus. The sequence continues at coordinate 776,979 of JABSTQ010010954.1, read as the reverse complement.
GTGGCATCGCGCAACTCCTGGTGAAATCGGTCTACTGCTGATGCTGCTAAAATGTGTCTACAAAACACAAGAAAAAGAAAAGTGAAGCTCAGCGACGCTCAGGGATCCACCCTGTGTTCGCACGCATATGTTTGAGGCAACTGATATCTGTACTATGGCAACATAACAGGTTTAGTGGCTGCCTACTTGCCAAACACCGCTTTTTAGAGTTTTTATAGTACAACAATGTGCTCTAAAGCACATGAAATTATCTACCGTTTAGAGCACCACTAGCTTTAAGCGGAGATTCGACACCGTTTTATCGTTCTTTTTTAATTTTTGTGTTCTTGTATTGTCGGCTTTAAGTACAGCAAATCCTGGCATCACCCTAAGAACAAAATATTTGTATTTGCTGATGTTGTTGATTACAGGATTTGGTGACACTTATTTATAGAGGAGATGGGCCAAGAATTTTAGTTATTTGATCAATTTTTTTATATTTAAGATATTGTAAATTGCAATCGAAGAAACATAAAACAAGCAGAAGTACTTCATTGTCATACTCATTCTTCAGGCCACACTGGCGACTGCGTAGATGGCATGGCCTTTATCTACTGAATCGCCTCATGGACCATTCAAGACAGTGGATGAGCACAAGGACATACTGCTCATTTTAAAATGCGAGACTAATGGCTCGTTATGTCAAGTTATATACGCCAGTGGTGATGCTTAAATGACACTGTAAATTTTTATACGCTATAGTGTCATTTACAGTGTCATTTGCAGACAGGTATGTGGTTGAAGAGATGTTTTGTGAGCCGCTTTAAAAGTGTATAATGCACGTTTCTCGCCAGTATTATCAGGTTTATTTTTATTTTGCTTACAGAACAAGAAGGTTTTATGAAGGTATGTTTTCATTTCCTCTCTTTAACTGTTGGGCACTTTCTGTGATAACTTATGCTGACCTCCTGTAGGCGAGGTACTTAGAATTTAGCTGTACAAGTGTCTCATTCATAGTCGTCTTCCAGAACTTTATTATTTTCCTTGTACGTGAGCAAGAGGATAGCCTCTTCTACTGAAACATTTCCTTCTTTGCCGTAGAGTGCAAGATCATTCTGTGATATTTTTCACTGCATGTTTGCAGATAGCATTTTTTATGTCATGAAATGGCACATGTCATAAAATGGCACACACAGGGTTCAATAAATGTTCAATTGAACACATTCTAATTGATGTCATAATGAGCTTCACTTACTGAAATACTGCTGTGGTTCAGTCAAGGGCTAAACCACCCCCCTCTACCCTGCTTTCAATTAGTAAACAGTTGCACATAAGGAGACAAGTGATAAGCGAAGCGTGTTTTTTGCAATCCTCTGAGACAATCAAAACATGTCACTTGATCTCCAAACAGAAAAACTCCACATGCTTCGTTTGTGGCAACCCATGATGCTTACAATGGTTCAGCCGTGCAGTACGATGCTTTGTGCCACTGCTTGCTCACTTAGAGTTGGGGAGGGGAGGCGCCGTAGCACTACCCAATGGCCCTCGAGGTTATTATGTGGCTTGCAAGGAGCTCTTTTGTATTACTTCATGAAGTGAGTTGTGTTCAGTGTGACTCATTATTTCTTTATCACATGCCTCGTATGTGGTGATTTGGCGATCCCTCTAAGTGAAAAATTTGTAAATGTGTTCAGTAAACATAAGCTGTAAATCATATAATACTAATAATATAAGAATATGCAATACCTTATATGATTTTTGTACAGTTTGCAAGTTCTGATATGTGTATTGGACACATTCTTATAAAATTTTCACTGGGGCCTATACTTCATTTTACCCTTAGTTCGAGCGCGGCGGACGCTACCAGCCAATGCAGCGTCGAGAGAGCGTCATGTGACCTTTAACTCCACATAACCAAAAGGTCGCGTGATACTCTCCTGGCGCCGGATTGGTTGGGGTGGCCCAGCATCCACTGGGCCACCCCAGCGGGCTCCCATTCCACGCCAAGCACCCTTCGCCAAGGGTGTTTAGTAAGCACCCATTACGAAGGGGGCTTGCCTGAACACCCTAAGGGTGTTGGCCCCGGGACATACTGCTTTACGCCCTTAAGGGTGTAAAACCTTTCACTGTGTAAGAAACAAAACCAAGGCACACACCGGGGTGCTTTGACTAACTGGGTTCTTAAAGGGCCTCTGACACGCCCAAAAAATTTTTTTTTCATGCTAAACGTTGCAATGGCATATCAGGACATTACAAAAAAATTGTCTCACTATAGAGTTGCGTAGTTTTTTTTTTATAAAAAATAGAAATACGATGCCCTATTCAAAGTTTCCGCCGTGCACTGTGACGTAACAGTGTACCGCAAGGTGTCGGGGCGGTCAGAAGGAAGGCATCGCCGGAAGTCACGTGAGTTGTATCCCTCCTCGTGCTTACCGCGAGCGCGTGTAATATTTTTTAAAATATTTTTGTTATTCTCCGCACCTCCACGAGCGATCCAAGCAGACAAGGTTTCTTTTATTTGCTTTTCATCGCTTAATGTTGCTGTAAAGGTAGAAGAAGCGGAGTCAGTGAATTGACGTGATCAACTACAATGCCTAGAAGGTGCTGTGTGAGGGACTGTCCCGGTATTTCAGCAACTGAAGAAGAGATCACACTTCATGCATTTCTGAGAGACGTACATCGGCCGCATGAGCACCCAGTAAACAAGTTCTACTCATGTTCTAGACAAAATACGTACTTTGTGCTCGACGTTTAGTTGTACTTGGTACACTCACCAGTTCGTATTCTTTAGACGGCAGGCATGCACAGCCTGGAGAGTATCCGATGATTCAACGACCTCGGTGTCTCAACCTTCAGCAATGCGATCGGGCGTGTCTTGTGCTAGCAATCCTAATTTCTGCGAGCGTTCTAAATTTTTTTTTTCAAGACTTGATAGCTTGTTTTGCGCCCAGTATTGGCGACGTGAGCGATCGAAAGTGTCGCTGTGATCGGCCCACCACAATTGGCCGAATGCTGACTATGACGTCAGCAAAGGATGTCTCATCGACGCAAATACGAGGAATGTAAGAACTTCAATTTTGACGGTGTTGGCAGTGTTACTTTGAGACAGATATGATTTCAGGCTTCCAGAATGCTCATTACAAACACCATCGAGTTTGTTGTTCACAAGGTAATGACGTCACGAAAGGTAACCGAACGAGGGCGCCACCGAAACATCTCGCCGCTAATAGCCCTGTATCATCGGACTGACGGCATGCACTCGTACACTGGCTTGTACTCGCAACGCTTTCATCATTGACCTCCATCACGTCGATCCACTGACTCTTCGTCCTCAAATTTTACAGCACGCAAACTAACCAACGGTGCAGGGATAAAGAGCTAGTGGAACTGAAACTTCGTTTTCTACGATCGCTCGTACGAAGAGCAGAATATTAAAACGAAAAAAAAAAGTCTTAGGCGCGGTCGCGGAGAGCACGAGGAGTGAAACTCACGCGACTTCCGGTTAACCCACTATTAGTGACGTAGCTCGATGCCTTCTTTCTGACCGCCCCGACACCTTGCGGTACACTGTTACGTCACAGTGCACGGCGGGAACTTTGAATTGGGCCTCGTATTTCTATTTTTTATAAACAAACTACGCAACTCTATAGTGAAACAATTTTTTTGCAATGTCCTGATATGCCATTGCAACGTTTAGCATGAAAAAAATTTTTTTTGGCGTGTCAGAGGCCCTTTAATGCTTCACACTTATATCAGTTCTCAATCATGTTGCCAAATATGTACAATACTCGAACCAGCTGCTTTTTCATCGATTTTAGCCTGCATTTTCTCGACATCATCGGTCGAAAAATGCTCTCTCCAGTCTCCCACAGTACCCTTGCGAAGCATATTTATAATCGATTCCTCGCTGTTTTTTTCAGCACCAGCCATCAAAAAAGCCTGCAGAGCAGTCGGATCTTGCTTACTCCGCTTGCGGATATCAGCGGGATTTGTTTTCATAAAGCTACGCATGAATCCAGTCGTACTCTTGTAGAGAACCTCCTCAAAAGCCGACGCGTCGCGTTCGAGCCTCTTGCCGTGGTCGTTTCCCAAGAAATCCGCCAGCTTCAGGACGACGGCCGCCTTGTCCCTCTGGAGTTCTTCGTACGTCACAAAAAGACATTTGGATCCTCTCTGTGGCCGTAACCGGAGATCACGTGATCAAAGTAATCGCCAGACCCGAACTGTCCGCCCAGGAACGCGTCCAGAAATTCGTCGAAGGTCCCGTCCTGGAACTGGAAGGCGGGATGCTCCTTGATCATGTGGAAGCATGACACGCAGCAATCCCAAGGGTTCCGGGCGACGTAGATGTACTTGGCCCTTGGGCTCACACGAATCTTGCTCATCGGAAAGTGGGTTCGTAGAAGCCTGGGCCGCAGCTGCGTCGTCTTTAGACCATGCAGTTCGATGACGGGTGCTCTCTCGAGGAACTCGGCGTACGACCTCGCCGACTGTCCCTGGTATAAAATGAGCTGTACGATCTGCTGGACCCAGCTCGTCCCCGATCTCGGGAAGGTGACCTGCATTCAAGATCAACGAATGACTGTGCAAAAAAAAAAATGTTTGCAGTCTGCCAAAGCAGCGGATTGTGTACGAGAAGGGATACAAGGCGCTCGTCTCACAGTCGGAGTTCAGTCATTAATTAAGCCGCGGTTGTCCTGTTAAACCCGCAATACACTGATTGCAAATCATACAAAATATCCGCGGAGTTCTCCGCAGACGTGATGCCAGAATTATCTGCGGACACATCTCAAGCGCTTTCGATACATGAGACTTTAGTGCATAGGTACGCTTGGAACGTGTCTGCGGTCAGTTCTTTTATGACCGTTGTGACGAGATTCTTATAGACGCTGTCTGAGGCACGTTTATTCTTTGTACGATGATCCTGTTCTGTCGGTCGTACAAAAAATGTCTGCAGATACGTTCGATGCAAGCACACATGTATGAAGCAAATTCGACCGTGCTTGAGGCGCGTCCGCAGATAACTCTCTCATGAATGTCTGCGGAGAAATCCGCCGGTCTTTCGTATGACCTACAAGGGACGAGACTGCGGTTTTTAGACTTTCCGTCAAAGGCAAGCAAGCTGCGGTAGCACTTATTGGGTGCTTTAACGAGCCTCGCTTGCTATGGAAATTTGACTGATTTACTTCCCCGCTAAATTTAGAGTGGAAATTGCGACGTTGTGCGACACCCCGACGTCACGTCATGGTGTAGCGTGACGTCGTCGTAATTTGTCCGTCAGATTTAGCGGAAAAATTGACGTCACGTGGCGTCAGGGCGTCACGCGGCACCATGACTTAAAATGCTGATGTCAATTTCCTCATATTTGGCGGGGAAATTGATGTCACGTGACACCATGTCGTCACGTAAAATTGTGACGTCATTCGGTTAGACCAACACGAGCAAGAAAGGAGCGTTGGCGGTTTCCGCTTTAAAAGACAGCATGCGAAAGTACCGGAATGTACCAGAACTGATACTCAACGCCCGTCTCAGAGCCAGAGTTTGGTGGTTGAATGGAATGAACGATACCAAACCGATGGGACGTAATTGGCCCAAAGCCATTCAGGAGTGTTCGCGCAGACATTTTCTGGCCAATTACAAGCAAAATATAATCGTCAAGTTTCAATAGTGGAGCTTTATAGAGAGGAGTAAATGAGTGGAAGTTATATTTATTCCCTTTTAATGCGACGGCATTCTTTAGCTACTTCACCCGATTTTCGCAACACGGGATCTGTCCTCGAATGCTCCGTCGTATGCGCAGCGCATGCGCAGATACCGCGCGTATGCGGAGCGGTAGTACGCTCTCCTTCACATTCGCACCCTCTTCAAATGAGCTGACGTCCTTAAGGTCGTCCTAAACATCGTTCTAGATGTCGCCTTTTAGGTCGTCCTAGAGGTCGTCCTAGACGTCGTCTTTAACGTCGTTCACTGGGACGCCGTCCTAGACGTCGCTCATAAGGTTGTCTTAGTGCTCGTCTTTGAGATCGCCCTATAGGTCGTCCTAGAGGTCGTCAGGTCGTTCTAGACGTCGTCTTTTACGTCGTCCTCGACGTCTTCCGAAACGTCGTCCTTTAGGTCCGCCCAAAGTTCGTCCTAAAGGTCATCCTAGAGGTCAGCCTTGACATCACCCAAGAAGTTGTCCTAGAGGTCGTCTTTGATGTCGTCCTCAACATCGTCCTGGCTAGCAGATAAACCCATGCCGCGTATATACGGAGCGGCAGTACGCGGACGTTCACATTTGCGCGCAAGCTACGAAGCAATTATCGGTTTGAGTTGAGCTAGTTGGTACATGATCAATGGTAATGGTGGAAGAGTGTGAACATTAAACGATTGCACAGAGACAGAACATGACACACACGAAGCTGCAATGATGGGGGTGAAACAGCTTGAACATTAAATTAGTACACAGAGACGAAGCACTCACTCAACATCAAAGTGGCGAGCTCCAGTCGCCCAGACGTCAATAACTGCGTCGTGTAACCATTCATAAAATAAAGTGCACACTCAAAAATTTGCACCGTCGTTTTTACAGGGAGCTGCGTCGTGAGTCTCATGACGAATGCCATCGCAATTCATAGACAATCAACTATAGAGATTTCTACAACCGGTTTTTCTCCTTCTGGACAAACATGTTCTTGAGTGCCCATAGTGGCTTTACATTTCTAACTTTGATAAGAAAAAGGGGCTCCATATTTTATGTATTATTTGTTGTTTTTACTAGTTTTGATTTGAAGCAATTGCTTTCTATGTTTTGGCACAACCAACCGCATCATTGATCACATATATCACAATTTGTGTGCAGCACTATCAAAGCGAGAGATAGTGTCGTTGTTGCGTGGCTTTGTTCAATGCCCGTTTCTTTCGTTCGAGCCTGCCCCTGCCCTTTCAATATGGCTTAGCATCGTGCCTGCGTGCAGTCGTGTGATCAACAGTGCGGGATGCATGCGTAATATCCCATGTGAGAAGTTGTACTGCGATGATAAAAGGGCGCTTATTCATCGGAGTCTTCAAACGCAATTTTAATGCAGTCTAACGCTCCAGTGTCTGAACCGAAATATAACTAACTTGGCATTTTGAAACGCGTCCTAAAACCAAGTGCTCAGGCTCGCACCTTCCAATATGCTGCACTTAGGGAGTGGGGTTTCTTACTGGACAGATCATAGTTTCATGCATAGATTTTGATATGAAAATAAAAACATTGATGGTTATTAAATTGCATTGATAGGTCTGTGCACTTCTGTGCGTTGCTGCGTTAAATCTCTTTCAGATCGAGATAATACGGGTGTTCACAGTGTTTTCTACGCTCTAAAACAAACCTGAAAAATGGGCTCCGCTCTTAGAAAACTCGATCCTTCACCGAATGTACGCTGAGGTGGTCAGTTTTATCTTGAGAAAGCTTATCTGTAGCGAACGCTGGAGCGGGGGGACGTCCTCTCAGCGTTTGCTCTCTGAAAATAAGAAGAGGTGTGAGTAACTTCCTTGAACTCATAACCTGTCCCCAACTGTAGATCCTGTTGACATATTGAGCTACGCTGGCCGTAGACCGAGCTCCCGAAACATCGCACTGTGCTTATTGTAGCTTATCTTTGGATAGCTTTCGCCCCCAAGGTCGTACAAAGGAGTTTCTCCCCTCCGTATTCTAATGGCGTCCTTTGTTTTCTCAAGGTTTCGATAAAGAAAACCTCAAACGAAGTCTCCGGCAGGTTGCACCATTTCTGTCGAAAGTGGTTGATTGCGAGCATTGAAAGGCTCCTCTATAGGGTGCCTACATGTTTCCGCTCCGCTTCAGGGCGCCAACTTTTTGTTACCCTTTCCCAGATCCTCTCCCACCACCATCTTTTCCCACTTCTTATTTTTCTAAACGTAAACAACTTTGAGTTTCTGTAGTCTAGAGACACCGGCAACACTGATAGGTTACTTCCGTTTCCGCTCATAAGAGGAGTCGGAGGCTCAGCGGGATGGTGGTAGTGGTGGCTGTCGCTCTCTTTATTTGGGTGTTCCATATTTTGAAGTTGCGAGCAGGAAGTGTGCGTTGCTTTTCACGAAACCCGAGGGCCGCGACAAAATGGAACGCAACAGACCGGTATCGCACGCCGAAACCTCGCCGTCAGAACGAGAGCGGTGGGCGCTCCCTAGCCCTAACGAGGATTAGCGGCGTAGTGCGAGCGCACGACTGGCGAGTGTGACAAAATGGTCGACGAAAACAGTAGAGGTTGCCATGGTAACGAGGTAGGCAGCACTGGTTTGTCGGCAACAGGTATCACAAACGTTGTCGCCACCCTAAACAGCGGAGTGGCGGAAACATGTGGGCACCCTAGGTTCCTCACCTGAATGATGTCTCCCTCTTGGGGCTCGAAGTTTGGGACACTCCGATATGTGGCCGGGTCGCAGTACACCCAGCAGGCTTCTCCGTCAATCGTCTTAGTGACTGGTAGGCGTCTGGGAGCGAGCATGTTGTTTTCGCGACGTTCCTCGTCTGTGAGAGTAACGAAGCACAGCGTATTAGTATCCTGCGACATATAAAGGGGGCGCACCGCTCCCGCCTTCGCAGCTGGTTAGCAGAGGTCGTTTTCAGATACGTTCGTACAACAATGTCTGGTAATCATGTTTAATTTTGTTGAAAAAACAAATTTGCTGGCTTCATGACCAGAAAAATAAAAGCAATCCTTGTTTTGGAAAAAAATTTTTTTTTCTTTGCGAAAAAAAAAAAAAAAAAAGGTTAGCTCCCTCTCAGTCACGTGCACGTTTTGCGTATCGCCCGATGTTGGCATTTCGGGCGGCTTCTCCCCAAACATTGTTCTTGCTACGAGTCTAGAAATATTTACTGAGAAATTAGGCATAGGAAGGATTGACAAAAAGTATTAACCACCGAGTATTAAGGTAGTTATTTTGAGAAACAAAATCGCTAACACGGCACATTGCGCAACAACGCTCTAAATAAAAAAAAAAATAAAACATTTTTTTCCTTCGTGTTTGTAAAAGTTAATGCATAATGCAATATTTGTGTGACTTCAAAGTTATCAAGCGAGAAATATGGGCAAATTGACGTTAACGCGTTTGTCATAAATGGGGCGTGCACATACCCGTTCTTCACATTATCATTATTATTAAGAAGCGTAAAAATGCTACTGGTTGGTCAGGAATAGACACATTGACAGCACAAAGGTGGACGGTAGTTTTGAAGGGAAAATTCCTAATACATTTTCGTACAACCGACCCAGAAATGCCCATGGGCCGGAGCGATCGAGAGGTGCCATCCTGTAACATGCTTCGCGGTGCCTGTTTCAACAGCCGGCGTATAGCGTCTCCGTCTACGCGACGTAAAGGAAGAAACCGGAGCGACTTTGCAAACAGATCAGCCTACAATCTTGGCGGTAACATGATATAGGAGGTAGGGCGCGGCAGAACCTGAACCAGCGCCGCCTGTGAGCGCTAATAGATCCGCACAACGCCTAGAAAATAATGATACATAAAAAAAAAGAAAGAAAAGAAGAATTTCGATTGTCTGAGATTGTCTGTATTGGGCGTTTTCCGATAGGATCAAGTGACCATGTTCGGTCGTCATTTTTTTTTTATTTTTACCAAAATATATATATTTTACTTGTGCAACCGCAAAAACAAATTCGAATTTTTTTTTTTTTGCGGAAAATAAAATTTCTTTTGAGGAACAAAAATCACGAAGTCGCTGTCGGTATAAGCGCACGTCTTTGCCACTTGCGTGAAATCGTCCCTTTGGATATTTTTAAAAGAAAAACTGTTGTCGCCTTAGGTTTTGTATATATATATATATATATATATATATATATATATATATATACAGGGTGTTTCAGAGAACTCAGGCCAAATCGCTCCTGCGAAAACTACTCATCGCAACGAAAAAAGGCTTGTGTCGTTTTGGTCCCGGGCCAGGGGCCCATTTAGGAAAATTATTAAAGTCCGGGATAATTAAGTTATATATATATATATATATATATATATATATATATATATATATATATATATATATATATATATATATATATATATATATATATATATATATATATATATTTTGTGCAGAGTTTCTTCTACATAAAAAAAGCAGGTAAACATGTATTATCGATTACGAAGTACTTCAGAGCTTTATGAATCTGGATGGATCTTAAAGGGGCAGTGCAACTATTTTCAGACTTTGGTCAATTAACTGCGGAAATTAACCTGCGTCACCTATGGAACAAAAAACCGGAAACCGCATTTTCTTGCGAGCGCTAGTTCTTATTAAAAAAAAAAAAAATGAAACAAATCGAAGTTAGAAGTGCCTCAACACTCCACGCCGACTTTCGAGTGACATACTCTGGGGGTTCACGTGGTTTCCCCTTAGGCCCTCTCTTCAGAGACCCCAGCCGCTTCCTCCGTGATTGTCGACTTTCAAAGGATTAGCCTCGTCGAAGGTCGCGGCGTGCGATGGACACAAAGGACGGATCGCCACGGGGCTGACTGCGAGTGTAGCAGCGGAGGGGGACAGGGTTTGTTGACTTCCGCGTACCCCCAGAGACGCCGTCATTTTAGTTCCCGTAGCCGCCACAGGCGGCTGCAGATCGGCAAATAATTCGTTTTTTGCCTTGCGATTACGCAGCAGAATAGCAGTTTTTCGGGGAAAGGTGACGCGTTTTTGGTCACTTGGGCTTGGATAAACAATATAAAAAATGCAAACTGGCAATTCTTTCAACATTGAAACCGTTGCACCGCCTTTTTAAAAGACTGGAAATTGAATTTTTTTTTAAACATGATTTGGACGCGTTCCTTCAATATTCGCATAAATTGTCATTAAAATTGAAAACGATGACCTTTCTAAAAAAATACACTGAAATTTAGACACGTTACTGATTTTGCAATATTAAAAAATCAGTTTAAAATGAAGGCCATCTTAATTTTTTCTACTTTTCACAGATCAAGGCTCATTATCTGTTCTATCAAACCCTTAAAAAATTATTTTGCAATATTTTTGTTTTAATTTTTTGAAATTTTACAGAGTGCTAAATATACAGCCTTGCCGTAACAGGAGTAGAGAAAGACGGGACGTTGCCGATTTCATACAAGGGCAAGAAAGGGGTCGAAAAATGCAGGAAGTCTGTGAAGAGAAAGCACTGTGACAGGAGTTCGTGAAACGTGAGAATTCTTACGTAAGATTACAGGTGAGTTTGTAGGGACCCATTTGCACGGTGCGCATAGAAGACAAGAAGGACAAGCGCGTGCCGCGGGACTAGAAGGAGCTCGAGAGGCGGAACGACCGGCGGGACATAATAAGCTCTCTGTGATCGCAGCTGCCATTCATGGATTCCGCACATCTAATGTAAATATTATAAAATATTGTAGATAGAGTATTAAAGAGTTAAGTACCGCGTACCTACAATTGGTGACCCGGACGTGATAAGCTCTCTGTGATCGCAGCTGCCATTCATGGATTCCGCACATCTAATGTAAATATTATAAAATATTGTAGATAGAGTATTAAAGAGTTAAGTACCGCGTACCTACAAGTTTAAATCAGAAGTCAGCAATTTAAATACAGATTTCTGGGTGAATTTCAGTGAATTTCGGAGCCTAGCCTTCGTAGGGAGGCTGGGCTGGTGACGACCAGGTTTAAATAGTGATAAGAAAGAACACATGTTTAAAGTGGTACAATTGAAACTAGTTTAATTAATCAAGATCCTGTGCGCACGTTCAGCGCTTGTCGCGTGTATTCTTTCTGCCGGACGCAGACCTGAGTCGGTCACGGCGCTCTCCTGGCACTCCGAGGAGGCTCTCACTGTTCGTTTCTTCTCGGTGGCACCGCAAGCTCGCGACCTCGGTCTGCTTTTCGCAGCAATACGATACTTTACTTTCAAAGTTATATCTTTTCTGCGTCTACTGTTCTTGCCAAAACAGCTGTGGTTTCGAAGTGTCGGACCGCGTACACTACCACAAGTGACAGGACTGAGTTCCACGCACAACGGTCCTTTGCTTTCATGTCCCTGAACGCTTTGACGTCAACTTTCGGGAGGTGGATTAGTTTCACGTTCGGCAGTTTAGTGTTCAGTGGGGCAACCATTTATGACGCCGACGTGGTGGGCAGTTGAAAGTTGTTCAACGTTGCCTGGAGCTTGACATGGCCCCCGATTCCATCGCACGTACTCTTGCCATGTCCAGTTGCGGAAAAAATCCACTTCGCTGACGTGTACTTGTTGCTCTACAGCTCGTGTAATTGGTACTTGTTCTTAAAGTGACTTGCCGCACCATCACTGACGTAGGTCACATAAGCATACCCAAATTGAATTTCACGATACTCCAAACCGTTCTCATAGAAATTAAGTTACAGACAACCTCATTCAATCACAATTCTTTTTTTTTTTCAATATATTTTTTTTTTTGCGTTGTGCGGTTTTCTAAGGCGGCGGTTCTGTTGGCGCTCACAGGCGGCCAACGTCAATTGCTATACTGTCATGATGTTTAGTTATTTCTTCGGGTTGCCCATCAGCTTTTGTCGCAAGACACGCACACTTAAGTTCCAATTAAAACACGGCAGTTTAGACGGTGTTGTACACGTTAACCGTTAAAAGTAACGAAATATCGTTACTCGTTACTTGGCCTTAAAAGTAACTAAGTACGTTACTCGTATCTTTTCTAGAAAATTAACCAAATAGGTTACTCGTTACCAAAAAAAAAAAACGCAAATAGGCAGAAGTAACTTGTTACGCACATGTCTGGTTAGCAGCGCCACCTACGACCACCTCCGCGTTACGTTGCATACTGAAGTGCGCCCCGCTCCCACCTCTTCTGATGCGTCCGCATCCTCTTGGCCGGGTCAGCGGCTTCCCGTGGCCGTGTTTCTTCATGTTGCTCTCTAGTAAACGTTTGACACCTTGACATTAGAAGACCTATCCCGCGTCCAGTGTTGCTTTGTATCTGTACTCCCGTCCCTCGACCCGCTGAAGTCTTTCGGAGCTCCAGTTCGATCGTGTCCCCAGGCAGTTGTGAGCAGCAACAACGGCAACAACACACCGCCATGTTTTTCGCTCATCTGCCACGGAATATGCCTCTACGAAGCGCTCGAGTTTTCAACCGTCTGGAAATCTCTACGTCACGACGTTCACCAGGACCAGTGATTGATAAAATCTGCGCGAGAAATAATTTTTGCTCCTCTCATTATCGGCTTGCTCTTCGATCGCTGGCGGATCGAGCATAGACGTACTGGGATTGAGATGACCACGGCTGTTTTCGATAGCGCATGGAGGGTAGCTCTGCTCTAAATCCCAGAGTCTTGTGTGTACAAAGTTAACGCGAAATGTGTCTTTGAACGTTTGGTGCAGCGCTGCGATCAGTCGAGGTGATAGTGATTCTTCTGCTATCACACGATCTCTACGCGAAATGCTTTAGCTACGAGCCGCACCGAACAGTGTCACTGTATTGCCGCACGCACCTAATATTTAACTGTTCCACCCCAACCTAAATTACCTCGAACATAACCGCGAGCGAATCCCCCTTGCATCCGAGAAGCGCACGATAATTGTTTTTTTTTTTAGAATTGGACGAAATATGCAAAGGTGTGAGAACGAAAAACAATAAGAAAAATTGTAATGGGGACGTTGGTGCATTTACTAGCGAAGCCGCAGGTGGCAGCGACACTGAAAAAGAAGGTTAGCGGCTTTGTGTTTATCACTTTTCCCCCGTTTTTTTTTTTTTTTTTATCACGGGAAAACTTTATAACGAGAGGCTTGAGTCCCGCGCATATCATTATCGGTCAGCAACCAATCAGATTGCGGCATTATCCGAAAAGGACGCCGAAGAACCAATCACGAAGTGTGATCATAGGAAGCCACGCCCAATGTTTCTTAAGTTGTGGGCAGTGGCGTAACTAGATATGACGGCGCCCATGGCAAATGAAATTTCGCGCCCCTCATAGCCCATGGCAAATGAAATTTCGCGCCCCTCGCGTAGCCCCGCTGCCGTTTTTTTTCCATAGGGCACATGTTGGGTGGACTCGGCTCGGCGCCCCCTCCCAAGTGGCGCCCGGGGCACTTGTACCCCCCTGCCCCCCCTAGTTACGCCACTGGCTGTGGGTGACTACAACGGGCCTGCTCGATCATTCCCCCACTAAGAAAGTTTCGTTGGGTTTCTCGGGCAAAGGAAGGAACTGTTGCTTAGTGGCAGACAACGAGATGCCAACAACAAACAATAGAATTTGTTGTAAAAAAAAAAAAAGGAAGTCGACTTACACTTTTTGAAGAAAACTTGCGCTTCGGAATTCCCAACGTGCTGGTAGCGCAGCTCTGCTACTCTCACAGTGTTTTCTTTGTCCCGCCGTTTTTATTGCTTGCAAAGTAGGTTTATTGCTGCAACGGGATTCCCCTCTGCTCTCATAAACTTTACCTCGCATTTATTACTTCGCTCGTCTTTTATCAGTGTACGGTGTGGATAACGAAAGAACCGGAAAAGTGCTCTGCACTTCTGTGTATGGTTATTATCAAAGGTTACGTACTTCGTGACCATCGCCCATATTCAATACATCTGATCATTACGAATTTAAATATACTTCTCGGTCACAAGGGCTGGAATTCTCTTAATATCTATATGTTTACATATGTCTTAAACTTCAATACTTAAAAGCCCCTTGCGCGTATAACTGTACAGTGAAATGTCTGTACACCCTCAAATGTCTAACTGTACTCAAAACACAATTCTAACACCCTCATTTTCGAGACGAAGGATGTTAGAAGGGTGTACGACACGGCTAAAACACACTCTTTCCACTTTTAAAATATAAAAGGGTGTAAGACGGGTGCTAGGAGGGTGCAACAAAGGGGTTAAGCCATGGGAGTGCACCCCATGATGCCGCTAGGGTGGGTGTTTGGAGTTTAGTTCTTGAAAACAATGAAGAGCAGTTTTATATCCATTCCGACCGCCGCCAGACACTGCGATCCGATGAAGACAATAAAAAAATAAGTATATTGTCATGGCACTCGTCGTCTTTGTCCGTTTTCTAACGACGGCTAGACCAATCAGGCACAGTGAATGCGTCGTGATCTTTTCTGTGCTTGATTCGTCTAGCCGGCAAGAGCAAACGCACGAAGACGACGAGGGACTTGACGATGCACGTTTGGTTCTGCTTCATTGACTCCATCAGATCGTGGCGTTGTCTGTGCCCTATTAAAAAAATCTAATTTTTATGAGACATTTTTCTGTCCAATAGAGATATATTAATCATACAAGATGAACATATAAGAACCATATAAGAAACTTGTGAGAAGTTTCTTATAAGTTTTTTATATGGTTCTCATAAGTCCTTATATATCTTATATAGTTCTCTTATGGTTCTTATATGTTCTTATATATCTTGTATGATTCATATGTGTTTATTGTACACAATACATTTCTCATACAAATGGCTTTTCACTAGGGTGGTCGGCCTTAATATTGGACCGAGTATAGACAAACTCAAGACCCGGAATGCCAACGTTACGTGTATGCCGCGTTTCACGGGCATAAGAGCTTGTCAGGATGACACACACATCAAAATGCACTACAGGACAACGCGCCTTTTTAAAAAAACTACAAGCCCCCGTTTGCCCCATACCACGTGTGGGCACTGCGCATGCGCAAAAATCAGATTCACTCAAGGTAAATTGTCCGCGCACGCGCTCTGTGAACAGCAGCGCCACCGCAGCGCCGTGACGTCAGAGTCGCCTGATGATGGTTGTCGGGAGATCATCGTCATCGCCACCGCCTCCGGGTGACCCTGGACTCTGCCCGCCGCTTCCGCGCGCGAACCCTCTCGCCACCAGATCACGACCAGACACGGCACGACTCACACCGGTATTGCTATGCTAGAATGAACCTACGCATGTTTCATCAACCTTATCTTGACTACGACATGGTGGCAGCGGTGCTAGCGCAGCAATTCAGTGGCTACAGGTTTCCACCCATCCGCATGGACGACATGGCCCAGTCTGAGCAGCGACCAGAAAGCAACGGCTCCAAAGCCATCCTTCAACCCACTTGTTGGTGGCCCAGTGCGCGACCGCAGGAATCGAAGGTTACGCGCCAGCGGAGTTATTCATGGAACTAAGACTGCACACAAACGTGTCAATAAAGACCGAATCTCTCCAACCTCGCAAGGACACCACTGACTTTCGCTCCAGAAATGCCTTATACAAGGATAAGATGCGCCCGACGTTCGCGCCAGAAATGCCTTATAGAAGAAGATGCGCCTGACTTTCGCGTCAGAAATGCCTTATACAAGGAGAAGATGCGCCTGACTTTCGCGCCAGAAATGCCTTATACAAGGAGAAGATGCGCCTGACTTTCGCGCCAGAAATGCCTTATACAAGAAAAAGATGCGCCTGACTTTCGCGCCAGAAATGCCTTATACAAGGAGAAGATGCGCCTGACTTTCGCGCCAGAAATGCCTTATACAAGGAGAAATGCGCCGGACTTTCGCGCCAGAAATGCCTTATACAAGGAGAAGATGCGCCTGCCTTTCGCGCCAGAAATGCTTATACAAGGAGAAGATGCGCCAAGACTATGACGAGCGCCGGAGAACACGTGAGCTCGACACCCTTCCGCTTGGAACTGCGGTCAGAATTTCGACAGGAGCAGCGTCTTACCCTTACAAAAATATGTATGGACACTCCTAGGACGTTCTATAGAGCAACGTCCATAGGGAGAACAAAACGCATCTATAGGCAGACCACGACTGCTGTTGCCTTCGTGAAGTCGTCCTATGGCTGCCCTATAGAATATTGGCCAACGGACGTTCTATGGACGTCCTATTCTATAGACGATATGAGGTCATCCTATACCCTCTCTATAGTAAGACACCATATAGAGTCCATAGGGACTCACAGGGAGTCTACACAGGGTCTTTACGGTGTCTATAGGGTGCCTGCAGAGAACCCATACGAGGTCTACAGGGAGTTCCCAGGGGGTCCGCAGGGAAGCCATACAGTGTCTACACAGGTTCTACACAGGGTCCTCATGGGGTCTGCAGAAAAGCTATAGAAGGTCTAAAGGGAGTTCCTGCAGGGTCCGTAGGGAAGCCACTGAGTCTGCAGGGGGTCCGCTACGGGGTCCACACCGCGACCAACGTTACTAGAACAAGTCAGTTGGGAAACTGCCAAAGAGCTTGCTCTGAAAAAGCGGCACCGATCCGCTCTCCAAAACCAAACTAATTGCGATCGCAACGCCGCCATTTCTCCCGCAGCGGCCACTCGGAGAACTGCACGACCGCGTGTATTAGTTAGGGATTATCGATTTTCGATAGCGTGTGACTGTTGTTTTATTTTGGCTTTAATCGGCCATTTGGCGCCGAAACATATACGGTAGAAGGGGTTTTAGAAAAAATTTATTGACACTGTAAACTGCAAGACGTAAATCACACCGGTATACAATAGGAACATGTACGCAACAAAGGTCCAGGGACGGAGGTAACGAACAAACATAATTCAGCGAACCAAACATGGCCGCTCTTTACATCTCATCATGCCAACCCCCGTCTCCCAGGCGGATGCGCCGCGAATTGCCACCGAAGTTAGGACGCACCCAGGTCGGGACGCGCTACCTGAAATCGCCGGTGAGGCATGGCTGTATAAAAACAATATTAATTGTGCCGCAAAACCCTATAAGCTAAAAGTTTATGCCAACATCACGCTCCTGTCATTTTGTACTAATCTCCAATGAAGGTTTCTACAAAAATAGCTTTTTTCCATTTGTTTTTACGCAAAAACGTGCTTTGTAAAAGTTAGTTTTAAGAGTGTAGGGCCCTTAGGGGTCTGAAAAGAAGCCATACAAGGTCTATAGGTTGGGTTGGGTTGGTTGGGGTTTTATGGCGCAAAAGCATCTTAAGGCCGGTTCAGACACTTGCGTTTGAGTGCGTTTGACTGCGTTGCGTCAAGAGCAGAAAGCCAGTCACCGGCACATCTGTGCTTCGTATGAAGCGTGGAATCCAATTCAAGGAATCATCTTGGCACGCGATATAAGCAGCAGGGATGTCCTGGTTTCTCGCAGCCGCAACGCAGTCAAACGCAGTCAAACGCAACTGTCTGAACCAGGCTTAAGGCTATGATGCGCCAGGTACATACACTATTGCAGATAGGGTTTCGAAGAGGATAGAACTTTAGTAGTTGATGATAGGTTCAAACTATGTGTATGACTTGTAAGTAGTTATGGGCATGAAGTTGGGTGTAAAATCATAGTCGGTGTAAAAGGCCGATAGCTTTCAAGAAGCTAAAAATGCAGTGATGCGGAACTAATGGTTCGTTGCCAAGCAAAATAGGGAGGTTTAAAGGCGTATGCTCTTTATAAAGCTGAGAAAAATGTTTCCGTCGGTCTAGGTCATAAGCAGGGCATTCTAGTAATATGTGTGCGACAGATAAAGGATCATTGCAGTGCTCGCACTCTGGGGCTTCCTCCTTGCGCAGAAGGTTACAACGTCTATAGGGAGTACGTACGGGGTCCACAGGGAAGTCATACAGGGTCTACAAAGGGTCCTTATGGGGTCTGCAGAGAAGCCATACAGGGTCCCTATGGGGTCCATAGAGAAAGCACTCAGTCTGCAGAGGGTATTCGCAACTTTCAGCGATGGTGGTACCGCGGTGTGAGAATCGCGCTCCCTAGCTCCTGGATGATTTGCCTCATAATAAAAGGGCTTGCCTACACTTTCCTGACGTGAAAAAATAACGTAAGGCTCTGATACTGCTCGAATATAGCAAAACTAGAATTACTTAAGCGTCGCAGACCCAGCCTAGTACCTCTGTTCTACGACGATCATCTAGATGACCACCTATTTTGATAAGCACCAGTGTGCCCCCTATGGATCGTGAAAGTTGCGAATATCTACGGGTGCCGCAGAGACCCACATACACCTATTTCCTACTGAAAAAGTAAAGGAATTACTTCGGTACATACTGAACACTTCCATCTCCACAATGAATATACCCTGAGGTTGGACATGCCTCCAGACATCAATGTAATATATTGATGACCGGCGCTTAATTAAAAACTCTTTAACTCGGACACCTCCCTACACCTAAAAAAAACATCTACCCGTCCTCACTTTAGTAATCTACCAATATATAGCGCATACCATAGAGAGGCATTAGGATGTCCATAGACTCACCAGGACCATAGCATGGAAATAGAAAGGAATGAAAAACTTTTCGTTTCGCGGAGATCCCTATAGCGTTCTTGTGGCCGTTCTATGGCAAACCAGCGGTCTATACATGGTCGAAGAACTGTCTACAGGAATCCAGAGGATGAACGAAGGGGTAATAGAACGGCAAAAGTATGGACATAGGACGTCCACACATATTTTTGTAGGGGTACGGCCACATTCTAGGGCCAGCGCCTCAACCCCGTTCCTACGTGCAGCATTAGGATTAGGTGGACGTCGGCTCATAGAGAATTTTAGTTTTTTTTTTCTTAATTATCTTTTAATCCTGGTAACGTCATCTTCTCAAAGATTCGCATTCTATCCCAACCTCCATTCTCCCATTTTCATGGAGTTTGAGCTTTCTGCGATGCATGGTTTATTTATCCGGCCCGAAAAACATGGCTCTCTTTTCTCGGGAACTCCGTGTAATTAGCGTTTCAAGAGATTCCACTCAGCAGACATAAGATAAGCCTTGCCTGTCGTTTCCTTTAACAGACCCTTCCAAAAGTGAGGCCCTCATACGGTCGATATGAAAATACTACAAAGTAGCGTGCACAAAAACACGATAAAAATGGAAGCTCTATTCATTGTATGCAGTCTCTAGAAGTGAGTAGTATTATATCAGTTACAACAGACTTACCAGCTTGTCGGTGTTTCTTTGCGCACGCCATCTTGAAGTATTTCCAGATACAAAGTAAGAGGGCGTAAATTCTGAAGGGTCCTAGTGTCGCCTTAGACTCTCAGAAAAAAGGGTGCATTCGATCTTACACCCTTGGCCACATATAGTACACCCCAAAACTTCAAATCGACGTACAGCGACCTATAGTCGAACAGACGGTACCCCAAATTTTACGAGGGACTTGGTAGCCGTGTGGTTCAACTTATTAAAATAGATAATGTACGTGTTACTGACTACAAAAAAAAATAATAATCGGGGTTTTCTTGGTCCTACTGCAAAAACTCAGTGTTTTCTTTATGTGGTCTTTGATACGTACTTTAGCCATTTAAAAAAGTTATATCGCACCGTTATCAAGCCCCTCGTAAAATTTAAAGCCGTCTGTTCAGCTCTAGGGCGCTGTACGTCGAACTGAAGTTTGAGGGTGTATTATATTGAAGCGCGCGCAGTTGGTCAAGTAGGCAGCGCGCGCGTGGCCTAACGGTTATCGTACCTGCCTCCCACGCGAAAAGCCAGGGTTCGATTCCTGGGAGCGACGTGTCTTTTGTTTATCCCTGCAAATCTGGCAAATTCGAGAATCCTGGTGCTTGTTCGAGGTGCGAATGTTTTACGCGTCGAACTTTCTGCGCCGATTATTCCAGAAGCTCACGCGTGTACATAAGGGGCTTCGCGGAGCGAGCCAGAGTCAGTTTCGCCCCAGCGTTCGACTTAGCTGTCACGCCGACCTCGACGCTCGCGACGCTCTGTTCTCTTCTGTTCCATTTTTATTTTCGGGCACAAGTTCGCCCTATTCAACGTTCAGTTTAGTTCAGTTTTCTTTGCCTCATCACTTGTCATTCGTGACATTTTGGTGGAGGTGCGGGGTACCGCATGTCCGTGCAGCGCACCCCTCCAAGCTCCCGAAGTGCAAGTCTGATCCCAAGCTCCGGAGGACCCGACGAAGACCAAATCGGGACCTGATCAAGTCGCCGTACCCAAGGTCTACACCCGGAATACGAACTTGTGCCACCCAGGACCAGGCAGCCAACGAGGCCGACGATGGACGACCAGCAATCGCAGACCCCGACCGCCGCCGCCGTCGTCTACCTGCCCGTTGCCCAGCGAACCCCGACGACCTTCCATGGCGAGACCCACGAAGACGTGGAGGACTGGCTTCTGCACTACGAACGCGTAGCACGCCATAATGGATGGACCACTGAGCAGCGCCTCCAAAACGTCTACTTCTCCTTGGAGGGTACCGCGAGGCAGTGGTTCGAGAACCACGTCGTGGGGCACCTGTATCGCCGGCCTGAAGGAGACATTCACGAACCAGACACGACGACAGCGAGCGGAAGACCTTCTGCAAGTACGAACTCAAGGGCCCAACGAAACGGTCACCAGCTTCATTGAAGACGTCCTCCGCCTGAGCAGCCGCGCCGACCCTCAGTCCACCGAGGAGAAGAAGCTGCGCATCCTGATGAGAGGAGTGAGGAGTGACATCTTCGGCGGTCTTGTTCGCAACCCCCCATCTACCGTCGAAGACTTCGTCACGGAGGCCACGAACATAGAACGTGCCCTCCTCGCAAGAGCCAGCCACTACCATCGGCACTCGAGCGTCGCTGCTGCTTCTGAATCGGGCTACGACATCAGCCCTAGCATCCCCGGCCTTCGCGACATCATCCGCGATATCGTCCGGGAGGAGCTCAAGAAACTTCTGCCGACTGCTGAACGCCCGGCCGCAATCTCCATTGCCGAGGTTGTCCGAGACGAGGTTCAGCGAGCGTTCCTACCGGATGCCCCTGCCACCATGGCCACACCCGAAGAACCGACGCTGACCTATGCCGCAGCTACCCGACGACCGCCGCCCCCTGCTCACCCGTACAGGGCGCCACCCCGATGTGAACCTCCAGCGCCGCAGTTTTCCCGACGCCAGGAAGATCGGGCGCACGCCCACCCAGAACAAGCAGCGCTACGAAAGACCGACGTGTGGAGGACGGCCGATCGACGCCCGTTGTGCTATCACTGCGGTGAAGCCGGCCACATTTACCGTCGATGCCCCTACAGACAACTGGGGCTGCGCGGGTTCCACCCGAACGACCCGTGCCCAAGGTACGACGAACGCCCTCGCGACATCGAGGAGTACCTCCGACGCTCGCCCTCCCCAGTGTCGTCTCTCCGCCGTGCAGCCCGCTCTCCATCGCCACGAAATTCAGCGTCCCCAGCGCCCCGACCCCGCCGAGAGAGTCTGTCTCCCCTGCGTCACCGGGAAAGCTAAGTGCGGCAACGCCTGGAGGTGACGTTGCCGAAAACGACGGAAACAAACAGCCTCCAAGAACGCCGGAGCACTCCCACTCTCCTGACGCCCCGCATCGCACCGACGCCCCTGCAACGGTGTCCAACAACCTAAACGTTGTTATCGACGGCCTCGACGCATCGGCACTCGTGGACACTGAAGCAGACTACTCAGTCTTGAGTGGGAGGTTCTCTCGCCGCCTTCGGAAAGTTACAACGTCTTGGGACGGACCGGAGATACGTACCGCCGGCGGACATCTCATCACAAATGTTGGCAGGTGCACCGCTCGCGTTGAGATCCACGGTGAAACCTGCCCGGTGAAGTTCGTCGTTCTGCAAGACTGTTCGAGGGACGTCATTCTCGGAATGGACTTCTTGTGTGAATACGGCGCCGTCATCGACCTTGGTGAGAACAGATTGACGCTGCGCAAGCCTGTTCTGCCTTCAGAGAAACCCCAAACAACGTCAGCCGCCGTCCGAGTCGCTGCCGACCACGTGAACCTGCCGCCGCGATCAAGTGTTGTCGTACCCGTCGTGACCGATGCAGCTACCTGCGGCGAAGTTGTTCTGGAAGGCAACCTCCAGTTGCTTCTAGGAAGAGGGATAGGCGTCGCACGAGGAGTAGCTGAACTTCAGGATGGCCGCACTGTGGTCCTCGTGACGAACTTCCGGAATGAAACGCAACACCTCACAAAAGGTGCAGCCGTTGGCCACGTCGAGGAACTCCGAAACTCCGCCGAAATCGCCGCCATTACTGACGAATCCTCGCCACCTCAGCGAGACAGTACGTCGCCAGCGCAGCTCGACATCGACCCTATAGCTTCCGGACCCGAGACGACGGCAGCTGATTAACCTCCTCACCGAATACCGTGACTGCTTTGCGACGTCGTCGAAGGTGCGCCAAACAGCCGTTGCAAAGCACCGCATCGTTACCGAGGATGACGCGCGCCCTGTGCATCGATCACCGTACAGAGTCTCCGTTAAAGAAAGGGAGGTGATCCAGGAGCAAGTTCAAGAGATGCTGAACGACGACATAATCCAGCCATCAAGCAGTCCGTGGGCGTCTCCAGTCGTACTGGTTAAGAAGAAGGACGGAACGCTTAGGTTCTGCGTTGACTACCGACAGCTGAACGCGGTGACGAAGAAAGACGTCTATCCACTCCCCCGTATCGACGACACTTTAGACCGGCTGCGCCACTCCCGATACTTTTCATCGATGGACCTGAAGAGTGGCTACTGGCAGATCGAGGTCGACGAACGGGACCGAGAGAAGGCAGCTTTCGTCACGCCGGATGGACTGTACGAGTTCAAGGTGATGCCCTTCGGACTGTGCACAGCGCCAGCAACTTTCCAGCGTGTAATGGACACCGTACTGGCAAGACTGAAGTGGCAGAGCTGTCTCGTCTACCTCGACGACGTCGTAGTGTTTTCCGGCGACTTCGACGAGCACTTGCGACGACTCCGAGCTGTTCTCCAAGCCATACGGACCGCCGGACTCACCCTGAAGCCGTCAAAGGGTCGGTTCGCCTATGACGAACTGAAGTTCCTAGGTCACGTGGTTAGTAACGAAGGCGTTCGCCCCGACGCAGAGAAGACTCGCGCCGTCGCAGCATTTCCAGCGCCGAGAGAGAAGAAGGCCGTGCGAAGGTTCCTTGGACTATGCGCCTACTATCGGCGCTTCGTTCGGGATTTCGCAAGGATTTCCGCACCGCTAACAAACCTCACAAAGGACTCCGAGAAGTTCGAATGGGCCGAAGAGCAGCAGCAGGCATTCGACGAACTGAAGCGACGACTGCAGACTCCTCCTGTTCTTGGACATTTCGATCAGGATGCGGAAACCGAAATTCACACGGACGCAAGTAACGCTGGACTTGGAGCGGTACTGGTTCAAGTGCAAGAAGGCACCGAGCGAGTCATCGCCTACGCTAGTCGGACACTGTCCAAGGCGGAGAAAAATTACTCCACGACTGAGAAAGAATGCCTTGCGGTCGTCTGGGCAATCACGAAGTTTCGTCCGTACTTGTACGGGAGCCCGTTCCGTGTAGTCACCGACCATCACTCGCTCTGCTGGCTTGCGAACCTCAAGGACCCGTCAGGACGCCTCGCTCGATGGAGTCTCCGACTACAGGAGTTCAACATGACTGTGGTCTACAAGTCAGGCCGCAAGCACAGCGACGCCGACTGCCTCTCCAGAGCCCCTGTCGAAACGCCTTCCGGCAGCAGCGACGACGATGACGACGAGTGCTTCCTAGGCGCAGTGAATACCGACGACATGGCACGACGTCAACGAGACGATCCTGAGTTGCGCGCGCTAATCGAGCACCTCGAAGGACGAGGGGGGACTGTCCCCCATGTCTTCTCGAGAGCCCTGCCAACCTTCGTCCTCCGACAAGGTGTGCTTTACAAAGAGAACTTCGGGGAGAATAACACACCGTGGTTGCTGGTAATCCCGACCGACCTTCGGGAGGAGATCTTTCAAGCATGTCACGACGACCCGACGTCCGGACACCTCGGTTACAGCCGAACACTGGCCCGTATTCGTGAAAAGTATTACTGGCCAAAGCTCCCCAAGGCCGTCCACCTCTACACCCGATCGTGCCACGAGTGCCAGCGACGTAAAAAACCGCCGACGAAGCCGGCAGGTCTCCTGCAACCGATTGCTCCGCCGAACGCACCGTTCCAGCAGATCGGAATGGATCTACTTGGCCCTTTTCCGCCGTCAACGTCGGGAAACCGCTGGATAATCGTCGCCACTGATTATCTCACGCGGTACGCCGAAACGAAAGCCCTTCCTTCAGGGACTGCTATGGAAGTCGCCAAGTTTTTTATCGAGTCAATCGTCCTCCGGCACGGCGCTCCCGAAGTTCTGATTACAGATCGCGGATCATCCTTCATGGCACAGATGACCCAAGAAATCCTCCGGCTCAGTCACACCAGCCATCGTCGTACCACCGCGTACCACCCGCAGACCAACGGGCTGACGGAGCGACTCAACAAGACAATCGCCGACATGATCTCTATGTACGTCGACGTAGAGCACAAGACGTGGGACGAGGTGTTGCCCTACGTCACGTTCGCCTACAATACGGCGGTTCAAGAGACCACTGGATTCACACCTTTCCAGTTGGTACACGGTCGGAAGGTAACGACCATGCTGGACGCCATGCTGCCCCATGAGCCATCTGACAATGAGAGCGACGACGCCCAGGCGGTTGCTCAACGGGCCGAGGAAGTCCGCCAACTCGCCCGACTCATGATTCAAGACCAGCAACGCGTCGACGCGGGCCGCTACAACCTTCGTCGCAGGGACGTCCGCTTCCAGCCCGGAGACAGGATGTGGGTGTGGACGCCAATCCGTCGCCGCGGCCTCAGTGAGAAACTGCTGAAACGGTACTTTGGACCGTACAAGGTACACATCGCGACACTGTTAGCGCGAACACGACATCGGCGCATTTTCGCATTTTACTTCTATATAGCATCAGTGAGCACGAAATTTTATCGCTTACATTATAGAACTAAATGAGCTCTTTCCGTAGCAATAATACCTTGGATGACATCCCTTGGTTTCAAAGAGAAAAACTGGGAAAACCGGCGATCGCTTGTTCGCGCTAACAGTGTCGCGCTCTGTACTTCGTCGCCTCGGGGAGCTGAACATACGAGGGGATGCCTCACGGAACACGAACATCGTCACGCCGCCCACCACGACCTGAGGTCGTCCACGTCGTTCGTCTGAAGCCGTACTACGCTCGTTAGGACTGTGGACCTTATGTGCTCCAAAGGACTCTTTAGTTTATCGTTCTTTTTTATTTTGTTTTGTTTTGTGTTGCATCGGGGCGATGCACTTTTTTAAAGGGGGCAGTAATGACGCGCGCGCAATTGGTCAAGTAGGCAGCGCGCGCGTGGCCTAACGGTTATCGTACCTGCCTCCCACGCGAAGAGCCAGGGTTCGATTCCTGGGAGCGACGCGTCTTTTGTTTATCCCTACATTTAGTGTTCTGGCAAATTCGAAAATCCTGGTGCTTGTTCAAGGTGCGAATGTTCTACGCGTCGAACTTTCTGCGCCGATTATTCCAGAAGCTCACGCGTGTACATAAGGGGCTTCGCGGAGTGAGCCAGAGTCAGTTTCGCCCCAGCGTTCGACTTTGCTGTCACGCCGACCTCGACGCTCGCGACGCTCTGTTCTCTTCTGTTCCATTTTTATTTTCGGGCACAAGTTCGCCCTATTAAACGTTCAGTTTAGTTCAGTTTTCTTTGCCTCATCACTTGTCATTCGTGACAATATGGGACAAAAGAGTGTAAGGAGATTCCTTTTTTTTTAGCGTGTACTGAGCCGTCCCTAGATATTACTTTACATTCCGCTTCTATGGTGCACGAATGCGGTTCCGTTTACATGCATTTCAAATTGGTGCACCTTCGTTTTGTGAGCAAATTGGACTTCATTAATCGAAGCGAGCACGAACATAAGGCAGTCATTTTTCTGGAACGCAAGATATAGCTGTACTTTCTTGTTTTCACGGAGTCAGTCGCATGACCTCGAATCCATATTGCGGCTATTTTAACCACCGGGAGAGATACAAGCATTCATCGGAAAACCGGCCCAGGTGTTTCAACGACGAACGTAACTTCTTTTTCGAACATCGGCATTTTTCGAAGTGGAGTCTGATTAACTCACAGAGTTTCTTTTTGTTTTTAATTCACAGATGAATGCGCGACGTCCATCGCTTGGTGACGTGGGAGCAGGCGAGATGGGAAACCCGTTCGCTGACAAGTATGTTCGGATTGGTGAGTAGCGTCCGGTGGTAACGAGCGCCTCTGTAGAGACTTTGAGAACCCACGGATAATGCAATGTCATCTATAACCCCAGGGCATTAAAAAGTGGAATCCTCGAACGGCTGCCACTTAGCGCGGCTTGTTGCCAAAATGGGCAACATTGGAAAGGCCATGCTACCGAACAAGGAGGTTATAATGGGCAGGAGGTGGCGTCCCTATCCCCAATGCATGGAGCGAAGTGTAACGGAAGTAGGCGTGGCCACGAGCCGCGACGAGCATTTCTTGACCAATGGGAAGCCTAGTGAGTGGGCGCCGCCATTAATTTCGGTGCAAACAACCGCGTTGCGATGACATTTCCGTAGCAACGCTATTGTGTGCACCGAAAGTAATGGCGGCACCCACTGTTATTTGAAACTGCGCTTAACGGGAGACTTTTAAACCGGTATGGTCGGAATTGGATGAGATTATTATAAACGAACGCCTGGTTGCCCAGCAGAAAGTAAGTGACTAGAGTTGAGACGCTCTAGACGACGCACCGACTGAACCGGTGTCGAACAGGCGAAATTTCGAGCCCAACACTTGCCTGACCAGTAGGACTAGGAAGTCGGCGTGTAGCGGACGCTCTCGACACCGCGCGACCGCGCCTGGAGCGTCGTCTCGAACGAGTCGTCGTAACGCGGCTTTGGAAAGCGATCGCGAGTCAGTCATCGTAGGCACGAACGCTGAGAAGGGCATCGCGGGTTGAGAAAGCCGTACAAATTCTGCTTCGAGAAGATGTTGGTTTCACTCCGCCGTGATGAGTAATCGGGTTCGCATTGAAACATCTTTTGGTGCGCCGATCGAATCGAAAGCCAGCCGCGACAGCGAGCAGACGAAGCAGACCGCAGGCACGGAGCAGACGTAGCCTAAGCCTAACGACCGAGCGGAGAGCAGACGATGGGAGCATGGTTGAATTTAGTTTGGATGAGAGAGCGTCGGTGCGCGGGGCAGTCTGGGATTGGATTGTTCTTCCGGCTTCGCTGGGTATGACGTCCTGCCGGGTCCTGCCCTATTTAAACGTCCTTGCTACCGAACGATTGTTCACAAGTGCTGCGTCACAGTTCGGCAGGGCACTAGGACGTGCGATTTCGAAATCGGGTCCAATGATTGCCGCCATGGGCCTCAGGGTTGCGGTAGCAAGACACGCGGCCGGACTGGATATGTAATCGCTGCCTTACGGCCTCTCCAGTGAAGCATGACAGCACCTATGTTTGCACAGCGGCATTGGCACATAGTAGGATGGACGCCCACTCTGCGGCCTTGAAGCTGCGCCCCAGAGCGGCCGTAGGAGGTGTGACCATGTGTCACTACTGCATAGGCCCCTTCTCTTTGCAAGCATAAAGGGAGCATATTTGATTTAAATTTATTTTAAACTTGGACTGAGTATTTTGAACACGATAAATATCCGTACTTAGACTACGTATTTTCGTGTATATGGGCGAAATATGCAGTTCATAAGTGATTTAGAGAAAAAAAAAAGAGTTGCATATATTTCATTTTTTGCATTTCTTGAAAAGGTAGTGGACGTTTCGTTGTTCAATTCGTTTCACAGAGAACTTTCCTCTCTACATGTTTTTGTGAAGAAACAATCACTAGAAACGAACTAGTGCGTTTTCAAAAGGCTGTATAAGCATAAAAACATCTACAGTTAGCTCATCTTTGATGGCATAGTAAGGCTCCGTGCACAAAGTGCAAAATAAAGCTCACGTTTTTTTCAATTTTTTTTTTTAGTTTGAAACGCAGAGGAAAAAGAAACTGATGTTCTACCCAGCGACTTGAGTGCCCTCGCTTTTTTGACCAAACTGTCCCACTATGCTTGTAGAATCCATCCGTTTCATTTTATCCACGTAAAAACTTTCCAAATGCAAGACGTCTTTTTTTTTTTTAATGCGTTGTAGTAATTTTGGATTTCGCTTGTTTGTTTTCACTTAACCTAAAAGACCAATGAGCACATCTTTTGTTATCCGAAATTTAGAATTGGTGGCACACGACTGCCCAGCCACGGCCCGAAAAAACGTTTTGCTCAAGGCTTCAAGCCCGAGCCCGGCGAGAGCCCGAGAAAATGTGTTACGCGGGCCGGGCCGAGCTCCGGCCTTCGGGCTGGCCCGGGCCCGTGGAGTGCTCTCTTCTGAATGATCGTGGGATTGGTATAAATGAAAGCCACTGGTCAGCAAGAAAGAGAATATTGTTTTCTTTCTCGCTGACAATTTTCTTTCACGGAAATGGATGCTACAGGCGCCCACATTGTAATTCTTTGTTTCGACGCAATTACGCTTAGGATGGACATCGGCTCATAAAGAAAGTTGATTTTCACCATTATATTCTTGATCAAGGTAACGTCATCTCCTCAAACTTCTGCATTCTATCCAAACCACTGGCGTCCCATTCTCACGAAGGTTTAGCATTCCGCGATGCATAATTTACTTACCCAGGTCGAAAAACACGGTTCTCTATTCTGGGGAACTCCCTGTACTTTCTCTTCATGGAATCGTTCCCGCAACGCCAAAATCTGTCTCGTGGCTGTGGCTATTTTAACCACCGGTAGACCTACTTGAAATCACCAGAAAACCGCCCCAGGGCCGGCTGGCAGAGTCTCTGCTAGGAATTTACAAAATAAAACGTTGCCAGTGCTATCTATGTGCACAAGTGGAGTGACATGTACGTGAAGTCGAATCTAATTGCTCGTGCGTCAAAGGCGGGCCAAGCTTTTTTTGACATAACTTTAGCTAAGACTCAGTTTCTAGCAAGTTCGCCATGACCCCGCACATTTGTCTGAGGAGGAAGACAGGGTGTGGTCATGGCATCTGCAAACCTTTCCAGCCTCTATTACTCAGGCAAAAAGATAAATAAATAAAAGCCGTGCAACTGGGCTACGCTTGCATGTGCGCCGTTTGATATGCAGCAGGAGAAGGCATCTGCACATGTTCAGAAGGCAATCCACGGAGCAGTAAATAAATATGGCAGCACGCAGACGGCGATTATTGGAATGGTATATAGAAAATCTACATGAAACGTTATCAGTGTGCACGCCTCACTACATTTAAGCGTGCGTACAGTACAACATGCTAACTGATTGAGAGCAGAGTATAGTCTAGCTCTTGGTCACTAGCAGTCTGCAAGTGCCCTGCTCCGAAGGAAACTGCTCCTTTTTAAACATTTATTTACGCACTGGAGCAACGTTGTAACGTATCCTGGTTATAGACCCATCCAGAAAAGGACATCTGGCCGGTGCCACTTTCAGCGTTCGTGCTTGCCGAAGCGACTAAACATGCCTGCGCTGGGCAGTGGAGATCGCACGCTGCACTGTGGATTTGTGAACATTGTCAGGGCTCGACGGTGTGCCCATTTTATCGAACGTCGTGGCAACCAATCGTTTTGCTTAGTCATTCCGTCGAATACAAGAAAGGTGCGATAGCATTAATACGCAGTTCCTACCCTACTACGCAGCCGGCGTTTCTGCACGATGAAGGGGGATGGGGGTGAAAGGAAGAGTTATACAGTGTGAGGCCTCCGAAAAAATCTACGGGTTTCTTTCACCGCAAAAATAAACTATGCATCAGCGAACGTTCATTCTCCGCCCAAATATAGCGCTAGACGTTCTAACCAGATGCCGAAAGTTCAGCACCAACCGTTGTCTTCTTCAAAAGTTACAAGCGAATTTCTGAAAATTTTCAATAGGAAAGTGGCGGTCGATGGACCTCTTATGCCGCCAGTTATCGAAAACGGGTTAAAACTGGCCCCATTTTTCTATTGAAAATTTCAGAACATCACTTATAACTTTTGAATAAGATAACGGCTAATGCTGAAACGTTGGCATCTGGTTAGGACCTCTAGCGCAACATTTGGGCAGAAAATGAGCCTTCAATTATGCATAGCATATTTTTGCAGTAAAAAAACAACAACTTGTAATTCCTTTTTGGGGCACCCTGTATGTCGTTTTACCTTAAGTAGAGACCGGTTCATACGTAGTTGGCGCTATAAGCTGATGGGACCACTCAGACAGCGTTAAAAGAGCACCGTCACGGTGTTCGTCATGTTTCTGCACGTGTTCCGTTATGGCTGAACAAATCCCAAGCAGAAAAGTATATGTTTTCCTCCTCCCAAATTTGGTTTGTGCGCACGCGCAGTGCCTGTTGTGGGCAAAGCGGGCCCGTCTGGAAACACTGTGTTGGTGTATGGCACACTACTTGTCCCCCGCTGCCCCTTGTCCCCCCCTGCCCTGCGGCGACAAAGAAGCTTCTTGGTCAGTGGCGTTGCGTGCGAGCATACTTGGGTCCTACTAGTAGTGCCAGTAAGGTTGTGTAAAGTGAAAAACGTTCCTACCCACTACACTCTAAAAAAAAAGGGTGTCATGGGGTACACCCATAGGGGGTGTAAGTGCTTGTCACATATACTACACCCTTTGGGGGAACACTTGCACACCCCAAATATGGGAGTACGTGTACACCCGTTGGTGTGGTGCACATGTACACCTTTTTCTACAGAAATCTCACACGAAGGGAACACAGGTGCACCCCATTCAATGGTGTACGGCTACACCTCTTTCTACACCCAATGAAATGAAAGGGAACACAGATGCACCCCGTTCGAAGGTGTACCATTGCACCGCTTCATAAACCCGCCTCACTCAAAGGGAACACAGATGCACCCCGCTCAATAGTGTACCATTACTCCCCTTTCTACACCTACTGCTCTCAAAGGGAGCACAGGAGCGCCCCATTCAATAGTGTACTGTTACACCTCTTTCTACACCCACTGGATTCGAAGAGGACACAGATGCACCCAATTCAAAGGTGCATGGTCACACCACTTTAAGCACCCGCTTCATAACTAACTTCATAAACCTATTTCAGACATCAAGGAAACCCTTAAAAAATGTATGCGCCCCGGTGATAGCAAAAAGGCAGGTAAACGGACACACGGGGTTGTTTTCAAATCTCATAGAAGTTTATTAGACATCTCATTTCGTAAACAAGTACAAACTTGCAAGCAATCCGTGATATGCGAAGAGGTACGAAGAAGCTGTTACACAACTGAGAAGATTAGTAAGCAAACAAGAAACGGAAGTGAGTCTTGGGAAGCGTCTATTCTTCAAGCAGCCGGCAGAATTATTTCCACGAAATTCCACCAGCAGTCGCCATTCATTCATCGAACGACGTTTCATCGACAGCTGTACCCACGAAGTGACGTGTACGGGGGGGACAGGTTGGTTAACATTTTCATAATGAGCCGCCGCAGACTGTCGCCATGAAACGGCGTGAACGGGTGTGCTGAGTCGGTGAGCACGCGCCTCAGAGATACACGCGCGACAAAATGTCCCTACAGCGTGCATTACGCCTAACGAGTGACGATGAAACGTCAGTGTTGATGAAACGAGTCTACAGAACGTGCATCAACGAAAATTTGTTTTCACAGAACGGCAGGAGATTAAGAAAGTCAGTATTCTACCTGCAGTTGTCACATGATTGTAGTCAGCTAATGGCAGGCGACTGCCGATAGAATTTCGGGGAAATTATTCTCCCGGCTGCTAGAAAATAGACACTGCCTAATTCTAGAGGGCATCCGGAACGGAACGGTCAATTGTTGCAAAGGAGTAGGTTGCAGAGCACTTACGATGAAAATACCGGACTGGAAATATGTAATCCGAAATATATGTCGACACGGGCACTGCAGCACAACACAAAAACAAAAAAAGGGGTCCGTGAAGATTCAACACGATGTGGCAGAAGCAGTAATTTGCCGAACAAACGCATCACATAAATTCCTTGTGCTTTTTTGAAGAAATCGCTTGTTGCCGATATACGCGTAGGAATTTTCAAACACTGGGAATCTTGGTACACTCGAATACGTTGTCGCGGACGAAATCTACGGTAGCCCCGCTGGTCGCAGCACAGCACACCAGAAACTGGGCCGAGAAGCAGACATTCCGAGGTCGGGAAAAGCTACTACGTCATCCGTTAAACCTTTACCACATGATCACGCTCCCGCCGTCACCCGCGCCCAGACAGTGGAGTCGAGGGATGAAAAAGCTGCCGGTTCATTGGTCCGGCAACTGCGCACCTTCTTCCATGCTTTCAGCTTAGGGAGAGAAAGAAAAAGAAAATAGCAGCTCCTTCAAGGCCAAAAGGGGGGCGCCCTCGCAAGGGCTTATCTTCAGGGGCAGCCCAACAATGAACACAACGAAAGGATTTGTCAATTATATCCTCTTGAAAGTTCGACCAAAAGTTAATAGTGCAGTGGATGCTACCCGTGGCCTTGACCTTCAGGCAGGTGCCGTGCTCTGCCTTATCTCTAGCTTCGAGACTGTAGTCACGTGATCCTACCCGGAGACCCGATTGGCCTAAAACAAGCATAGCGTCTACTCTACCATCAATACCGAGTGTACAGGATAGCTCCATACTTCCTAAGAAACTGCCCAACCCAAAAAGTGACCTCCAAGAGGGAATCGAAGCACAAGCTGATCGGGGCGAGTGGCTAGAGGGGGGGTGCACTGATACACCTAGAGGTTTTTAAGGGAGAGGAGGATGCTCATTGTCGGTGTACAAGTACACTGGCAGGGTAACGCAGGGTGCATCTTTCAGGAAAAGGGTGCATGTGCGCCCGATGCACCCGACTACACCCTTTTTTTCTTAGAGTGTAGGCACTAATATAAGGGAACAGATGACATTAAAGCGGAGAAAATCAAGCAGAAAGAAACGTAGTCTTTATAAGAATGAAAATAAATTAGCATAAAAGAACCGTTTTGAACCGGTTACCGTTATATTTTTTCCGGTTCAGTTCCGGTTCAGTTCAAAGATGGCGGCGAAGATTTCGGTTCGGTTCAGTTCGGGTTCGGCTAAAAATAACGGTTCGGTTCCGGTTTTCGGTTCGGTTCCGGTTCGACACTCTGCAAGGAAGTACCTAGCGTCCCTGCCTAATGGCGGAGATATCCGCATCGCTTCAAGCACAAAAGCCTAATTTCGCACGCAGAAACTGACTGCAGGGACTTTCAATTGGAGTCCAATTGACCGCCCCTTCATACAGAAGGAGCGGCAGGTAAAGTTACGGCCAGGGAGGGTAAATATGTACCAAAATGAAGAAAAAACCACGCGAGATAAAAGCGTTTGCAGTGTATTTATACTCCACTGCCAGCGCCGACGGCTCGCGCCTTCTGCTGTGGTCGAGAGGTTAGAGCGTCGGTACTTGTCGCCACGGCGTGGAAGTTCCGGGTTCAAATCGTGCTATACTTCGTCTCACCTTAGCATGGACTATTGTTAGCCGCGCATGCTAAAAGCGCGAGCTAGTTGCTTCGAATAAAGACTCGGCGGCTGCACGGGCGCTCGTGCAGCGAGTGCTCCAGTCAAGGCAGTCAAGGCTGGCCGCTCGCGCTTGCACAGCCCTGGCAGTTAGTCCATGCTAAGGTGAGACGAAGTATAGGAACTTTTTTTCGTGTGTGTATTTTGCGCGTGTCTCACTTTTTAATTGTGATCCTTTTACGAATCATCCAATTGCACTACTGCGCTTTACACTGTTAGTCCCGCCTGTTCAATTGAAACACCGGGAAGAAAAAAAGAAATATCAAGGCAAGTTAACGCGCTAATCTAATCGTTTCATAATGCTCATTAAAAGGAAACCAAGGTAACAACATCGGTAGGGCTTTCACACAAACGGAGCCGCAACAAGCATCCTTTCCCCAGCAACTACAATTTCCTGTTTTTAAATATACAACGCTCTTGCTACGACTCCTTTCAATACCAGGAGACGCCTATTTAGTACTAATAAAAGCTGCAGTTGTGACAATTAAAAAAACAAACAAAAAAACTTCCACAAAATAAGCAAAAAAAAAAAAAAAGACTAGCAGCTCTTGATGCATTGATTGAGCGAAATCCTAGTCAAGGCAGCAAGTCAAACGTCTGAGAAAGTAGTAAAACCGAAATAAAAGAGATCATACTTTTACTTGCATGGAATGTGATAAAATTTTCTTTTTACTCTTTACATTTTGCTGTGGCAGTCGTTTTGTAGTATTAACACGTCACTTGTTGAATTTTAGTTATAATAGCAGACGATCACAACCGTATTCAAAAATGAATCAGGCGTCGACATCGCAAACCATCTCTCTGACGCAAACACCTAAAATGAATTTGGATCAACAAATGGAATTAATTCGAGCAGTTGGAAAAAGGAAACAACAAATTCTAGAGAAATTCAGCAGCACAGTTACCTGGCGAACGAAGAGACGGGCATGAGAAGATATTGTTAACTTTCCGCGGAGTGTACGGCAGATGCAGGAGGCGTGGCGGAAATTGGTAAAGAAAGCCAGAGACATGTATGCGCTCTTCCGACCGAGGTCATGAGCAACGAACTGTAGAGTCAGAACTAACCGCCCAATGATTTTATAGAGCTCATAGGGCCTTGTCTACATTATTAGTGGAAGTGCAGTCAAATACAAAAAAAAAAAAGAAAACAGAGTTTCTGGCGCGATTTGAACCCGGGACTTTCACTCCGCGACGTTAAGTAACGGCGGTCTAACCTCTCCACCACAGCAGAAAGCGCGAGCTCCCGGCGCTGGCGCAAGTATATATATATATACTGCCACCGTTTTTATCTCGCGTGGTTTTTTTCTTTATTTTGGCTCATATTTACCCTCCCTGGCCGTAACTTTACCTGTCGCTCCTACAGTGTGAAGGGGCGGTCAATTGGACTCCAGTTAAAAGTCCCTGCAGTCAGTTTCTGCGAGCGAAATTAGGCTTTTGTGCTTGAAGCGATGCGGATTTCTCCGCCATTAGGCAGGGACGCTAGGTACTTCCTTGCAGAGTGTCGAACCGGAACCGAACCGAAATCCGGAACCGAACCGTTATTTTTAGCCGAACCGGAACTGAACCGAACCGAAATCTTCGCCGCCATCTTGGAACTGAACCGGAAAAATATATAACGGTAACCGGTTCAAAACGGTTCACGGTAATATTTTTTATTACAAAATGAGTGCTTTGAGAAGTAAAAATTTGCAGCTGTATTTCTATGTAGTGATCAAATTGCCATATACTGAATTGCAATGTATGAAAAATTGTGGGTTTTCGTGGCGCTTTTGTATTGGCACTACGACTAATCATGTGTCGTGTGGTCACGTGACGTCATAGTGTCAGGATATGCTGTCAAATAATGTCACGTCACGTGGCCTTGTGACGTAGTCGCGTGACTCACCGCGTCAAGTCGGCTTAAATTGAGTATGTCATTATAGTCCGTTGCAACTCAAGAAGGTAGGGCGAGGGAAAGGAAGGCCGGGGAGGAGGCAGCAGACGGAACGCTGGAGAGAGGAGGAGGTTCCCCCCTCTTTTCTCCAGCGTTCCGTCTGCTTCTTCCTCTCCGGCCTTTTTTTTTTCCCTTGCCCTACCTTCCTGAGTTGCAACGGAATATATATGTATTAGCGTTGTTGACATCGTGACATCACATGCCATCACGACTTCTTACGGCGAGTCACGTGACATC
This sequence comes from Ixodes persulcatus, assembly GCA_013358835.2. Lineage (NCBI taxonomy): Eukaryota > Metazoa > Arthropoda > Arachnida > Ixodida > Ixodidae > Ixodes > Ixodes persulcatus. The sequence goes on along the minus strand of JABSTQ010010954.1, from coordinate 740,575 downwards.
GTGACGTACTCGATTGTCATGAGCCCGAGTCGAGTGCTCGGGTTCTTGGCAATTAGCATCGCCAAACATTCGTGTTGGCTTGTTTGTGTTCAATCAAAGATGAGAATAGCCGAACTCTAACACTGGCGGTATACAATTAGCGAAGGCTATCAACGTCAGGGATTAGCTCTTAGCGGTATTTACTGACAGTACAAAAATTGTCGCGTGAACCATTTTACATGTACACATCATTGAGGCAGCCAAACATGTTTTCGTTGTTGCTCAAGTGTCTCATGAAAGTTGTCCCCGAGAATAGGATTGAAAGGAATAAATGTGGCTTATTAGTCTGACGACAAATGAAACTACAAGTGTCTACGGGAGGGATACCCAAAAAGAAAGATTCTAGTGGCCTTAGAGGCAGCCGCTCAAATTCTCGCAGTTTTTTTTTTTTTTAAGCTTACTGATTTTTTGATCCAAAATAAAAGAAATGGAATATTACTGTTAACAAAGGACACAAATATAACTGTCGAATCGGCACCCCCGGCCAAACGGACAAGGGAGTCCCTCAGAAATGAAAAGTAATCTCTGAAAGAGCATCGTAAATTGAAAAAAAAAAAGGCGGGGGGGGGGGGGGGGGGGCGGAGTTAAAACATACTGTGTTGTAAAGGTTGCTCTGCTCCGCATCTTGGGCGCAGACAAGACAGCGTGATCCCGCATAGGAATTCGTTCGCAAAATCACCCCTGCCAGAAAGTGGGTTTTCATGATGCCAGACGCTCGCGTCGTTCCCCACGACGCTGCACCAAGAAATAATAATTTCTGTTTCTGAATACATAAGTTGCACTGAGCGCGAACCTTCTGCAGCGTGCATTGTACACCACGGGATTTGATTTTCTCAGCAAAAAGAAATTTCTGACTACCAGGATATAATGCGAAGATGTCGCGTACAAACACAGTTCAGTTTTCTGGTTAAATGGGATGTTCTCAACACAATACTCGGTTTCACTTTAAGTGTGAGCGTAGCAGAAGCTAAAAGAGCACGCTCCGGGCTTTCAGCGTTCTTGCCATAGAGTTATTACAATAAACGCTAGAGGTTCAGCTGGCGCTAGTGTGCTGTTGCATTTTGAAGCAGACAGCAAGCAGTCAGAAATTGACTTCCGGTAATGCATTTCTATGGGAAAAAGCGAGTGCATTTTCTCTCTGCGCTCGATTATAAGAGCAAATATCACGAATAATTTGTAAGTGCTAGGCACATTGGAACATTTCTCAGTCACGCAGACGAACTAATTGGTCAGTTTGGACAGCGCGCTCCTCGCGCAGTGCAGATAAAGTTCGCTTTTCACTCTCTCTCTTTCTCTGTCTCACTATGGTTTCAAGCGGCGCCGGCAGATGACTCGTCGACCCGTGGGTACGGCAAAGACGGCTCGTGCCGCCTCATGCTCGACACGCGCAGAGCTCCAGCGAGGTTGTCGCTCGTGCAGAAAGACCACGGTGTACCGGGGCGTCATGGCAACGAAATAATTTTTTTCGCTCTCACGCAGTTTCGCCGTTTGGCCGCCGGCGACACTGTCAGCCGCAGGCACGGTGGCCGAGGAATAATGCAGCCTTTCGGTTGCCCGTCGAACGAACACTATCTGATTCCTCGCGCCGCGCGTTCAGCCCGCGCGTGTCCTCACCTGAAGAGTATTATCATACACCGTGTACTCTACCGGGTGAAACAAGGAGACGGCAGGCTCTTTAAATCGACCGGAAAATTCGGTTTCTTAACCTATCGCGCTACGACCTTGTGCAGCGTTGCCCACAGATGGTGCATTTTTTTTGTAAAATTTGCAAAGAACGAACTTACCGGAGGGAAAAGTAAAGAAAGAAAAAGGCTTAGCTCCTATGAAAACGCAGCGACGCCACCGGTCTTCAAACAACACGGCGCCGTTTCGCACGGAAGACAAGAGATGGCGCAAGCGGTCGCGACGCCAACTGCCGCCACCGAACGAGCAGACGCCGAGAGCCGGCGTATTTAGCAGACAAGGAACTGCAGCTGCTTTGTTACCGCGCCTGTTTTTGTTTCTGCGACTGTCGCCGCCTACGGAACGCGCGCCGCTTTTGAGTCGAAAAGATTGTCTGCTAAAGACGCTGGCTCTCGGCGCCGAATACTCGTTCGTGGGCGGCGTTCGTTGCGCCATCTCTAACACATTAAACATAAAATTAAGAAAACAATTCGACGTATTTTGAACATAATAGGTGAAATAGATTCAGAATATTCAGCACAATTTCTTTTGTTGATGACGTCCTTGGTCTGAACCAATAGAACACCGGAACAAGAGCGTGCAACAACCATCCGCGATCTTCCTAAGTGTTGGAAATTAACATCCAGTTAAGAAGATGTGAACGCCCCACCAATTTACAGGTGTTCCAAGCAAAATTTTGAGTGAGAATCACGTGCTTGAAGAGATCAGAAGGGGTCACTTGCGTCTATTCAGCCATAAAGCCCCTCTATCCTGGGAAACGTGGCGCCATACATTGTTGCGGAAATGCTCGAGACACGTGCCGCGCGCCACTTTCGGGAAGAGAATGTCGTCCTAAATCTAGCTCAGTGCTGCGCTCTTCCACCATGATCTTCCCCAGGGATGCACGTAGCACGTGCCTTGTGCATCGACGCACCTTGCGCAACTTTTAAAACATGAAGGGGCTTTATTCAGCCAGTCCTTCCTCTAGAATTCTATATCGCTATTATCTGTCGCTCTAGACCAATGCCTTCACTGAACGCTCGGGTATGACACTGATAGGCACGCTTTTCGAAGCAGCATTTGGTTTTCTTCGTCCCTTATACCCCTTTAAAGGGGCACTGACACCCCAAAGGTCGTATTGTTTTATTGTCTAAAACGATGTAAGTTGTAGTCATAGACACGCAAAAAAAACCCAAAAAAAACGCATAAAAAAAAAATACATTTCCCCGCGCGCGCGCGCGCGCCTTTTTTTTTTTTGTTTATATTTCCCGCCCCTCACCTCCTCACTTCTTTGGATCGGTGACGTCAAAAATCAGGAAATTTGGAAGCTTTGTAGGCGACATTTTTATAACATTTAATAACGGCAATCGTAAAACATGTTTTTTCAAGCAATTGCGAACGCACAACAGCCCCTCTTTTTGAAATACCAAAAATCAGAGTTCGGTGTGATGTTGCTTCCTGGATTTGTACCCTCCCTCGGAAAACTTGGCGGCGCTCGTCGGCGAGTTGGGGAAGAAACCGGTTTTTTCCCGCGCCGGCACTCTTCTATCCCGCCTGCTCACCTCCTCCTTGCTTGCGGTCGCGGTGGTAACGGCGCTTTGTTTCATAGCGTGGAGCGGAGGTCCGAAAGAAAGTCGAGTCGCAGGAGACCGCATTTTTGACTCACTGCACTGGCGCGGATCGCGCGGGAACTTCAAATTCGGCATTGGGAATTTGTTTTTTTACTTCACAAATACTGAATTCCCAAGTTTCTAATTTTGAGGGTAATGTCCCGGCATCGTTTTCAATCGTTTCGGATAATAAAAAAAAAAATTATGATTTTGATGTGTCAGTGCTCCTCTAAGCTGAAACAAAGTGTAGCAAAAGGGATGTCCAAATTGTAAAGGTTTACAAACAAAGCGGAGTGCCCCTAGCGGACGCCACCGGCGCCGCGCATGCGCGATGGGGGTGTGGTCAAGAAGCTAGCCGTCGCCCATAAAACCATTGAAAGGCGATGTTGTCGGCGTCGGTGTGAGTCCCCCTGCCCTTTTTTGCGTTGAATTGATGATTCTACGTGTTCCTGGTGATGTCTGACTACTTGAGCGGCGTCAGCGAAATTAAAGAGGCTCGTTACACCGCAAAACTTCGCGTGAATAATGTGACATGTGGCGATTCATTCCGCGGGGACGCCGCAGTATGTACGCTAAAGCCTGGTTCGCATGATGATATTTCGCTCGCAAATTTTCAATCGCGACGCCGCTTTGGCTACAAAAGCTTGAACCCTAGCTGAGAGGGTCGACGTCGATACTGAAAATCGTAAGCAGAATCGGACCAAGTGAATTAGGCGTAACAAGTCGGTGATGGTCACTGGTAACAATGATCAACATCTCCTTGTATCTTCTGCTTACATCGAGCCTGCTTACCAACCTTCAAACTTTAGTCGTTTGAGGCCTGCACTTTCATCTTATCGCAAGTACCGGGCCAACATTTGGTCTGCGGGCCGGCGTCGTCTGAGAGAGCAGGCGACAAGCAGAAACGTTTGAAAGAGCAGATGACAGTTTGAACGATCAGGCGGCCGTTTGAACTTGAAGACGCACTGAACGTAGTCCGCAGGTGGTCCGCACAACTTGACGGTTTTCTGGCGTTCATGTTGGAACAAAACAAATAAATCTGATGACCACAAGTATCCGTGAATTCAACCCAAAGTGCTTCCCGCCCAAGCGATCGTTGTCCGACGGCGTCTGCTTTTCCTTTTTGACGGCACATATCCAGATTCTCGGACGAACCGAGCACGTGAAAACTGACCTTCAAACCTTTCTCGGCTCTTTTGATACGGCCCCAATCGCGGCGTTTTGACGAGAAGACAGGTTTTTGTCTGGTTTCTTTCAAAACAACGCAGGAATACACGTCTGGCATGGGGACTTCTGCCCACAGCCCCAGACCGGAAGTGCGCCCGACGCGCCACCACCGCGCCGTGACGTCACAGAGTTGAGTTCGTGTATATAGTGGCCTCGCGATGATATGCGGCAGCCTAATAAAATGTTAGAGCGCGCATGACTGATGAAGCGCAGTGTTGTAAAATGAGGCCGCAAAACAAGTGCACGTAAAACCAAATATAACTTTAGCCTCCCGAGACAGTATTCTGCGAAGTTTCGAGCTCGTGCAAGCCGATGTTCAAATGTTATTTAAATTAGAAATATATTGTCTGTTCTTAGCGATACTTATGTGTACCATGTTGGAACTTAACCCGAGACTGGGGTAGAAACAGGAAACTTAAAAGTAGAAGGGACAGAGACAAGTGAAGAAGAGAACGTCTCAAACGCAGCTAAAAGATTTATTTAGTCCGACATCCTTATATACTCACAACCACAAGGTCACCCAAACACTCAACATGCCCCTTTCAAAGGCACAACACACCCGAACAAAGAAAAAAAAAAAAGAAAACAAGGCAATGGGACGCCCCCTCAAGCACTACTACGAACAGGGGCAAACCCTCTACTTCTCCGGAAAGAAAAAAAAAATTTTCTTGTTTTCCTTTCCTTTCTTTTTCTCTTTGTGTGTCACTGACACTACACCCACGAACCAACACGACCCCAAACCTTGAGTACAAAGACCAACGATCTCCGCGAACACGAAAAGAACTGGGAAGAATATCTCCAAACCGGAACAATAACCACAACAGACAGGTACTGATGGACTCACTCTAAAAAGCGCAAAACCACTTCACCCTTTAAAAAAAAAAAGAAAACCTGTTTACAGTCCTAAAAATGCTTTAGCATTGTTCCCCAACTGCAACGATGCCTGACTTATACAATTACCGATTGATTTAATCCGAATGGTTCCCCTTACCAGTCTTTTACTGTCATTCACTTCTTTATGTATTATTTCCGTCTCTGACCACAAAGCAGTGCAATTGTTACATTTATTTATGTGCTTAGCTATTTCAGAATTAGTTGCGTTAATCCTTACATTTCTCTTGTGTTCTGTTAGTCTGTCATTAACACACCTCGAAGTTTGCCCTACATAAGCAAAGCCACACGCCATCGGAATTTCATACACTACACTGTTTTTGCAAGCGATCGATTTTTCACGGTGACCTTTCCTGCACTCATGCACTTCAGTTTCAAAAGGAGTTAATCTACCTAACCTGAAATCAGAACTAAAAACTGTTTGCACTCCAAACTGCTTAGCACACGCCTTCAGGTAATGTGAAATTCCGTGAAAATACGGGATCACAGCCATCCGTCTTTTCGACGTGTCTTCTCTTTCCTTTTTCTCCTTAGTGTGTACATCTAAATTCCTTCTGATGAACTCTTCTTCATACCCTGCCCCTCTTAGTCTCTTCCATTGACCTTCCAACGAATTTGTGATAAAATGTATGCATGATCGGTCTAGAGCATTTCTAATCAAAGACTTTACCACCCCCGCTTTCACCGTTTTCGAATGGCAGCTCCTTTTTGACAGAACAGGTTTCGGGTTTTCTTTGCCGTACTCCCAGCAGAGACCTTTATCAGTATGAATTCGCAGATCCAAGAATTGTAATACTCCATTCTTCGGTTTCTCTACGGTGAAGCGTAGTTCAGGGGCTGCTGATCTTATCAAATGCTCGAGACCGTTCAACAAGTCATCCCGGAAGGTGCACACAAAAATATCATCCACATAACGCCTCACAAAACACATGTCCTCTCCAAAACCTTGAATTCGATCAAACAAAACAGAGTCCAACGAGTTCAGATACACCTCCGATAAAGCAGGTGCAACCGAGGACCCAATGCACACGCCTTCCTTCTGCACAAACTTTTTTCCTTCATACTCCACAACCGTAGACTGAAGATAATAATCCAGAATGACAAGAAAACCGTCTACATTGATCCAAAACTCTTCAAGCATCTATCGACATCAGGGATACCGTGGAGGTTCAAGAAGAAGATAATCAAGGCTTACAGAGATGGTGCATCTCAAAGGATCCAGGATATCCGCAGCGCGTGTGAAAGACTGTGGTCCCTCTTGGTTGGAAGTGAGTTCAAGCACCACCCGGACTACCATCACTGGAACAGAATGAAGAAGGCCCGTTTCGACCGTCTATGGTATGTGAAACGTAGGATTGTTTTGGACAGTATCAAGTGTGGTTCTAGGCGTGAGGAGAAAGGGACGTCTTGGGTCTACAATAATGGTGGTTGTATGCCTCAGACGTCGTTTGTTAACCCGTACAGTGAACTTATTTCGTCAAAATCGGAAGAAATTTTGGGGAGAGGACCGAAATGTTGTCTAAACATAAAGCCATCAAAGCTGGATGTTTTTTCGTGCATGCAGACTATTGCCAGGAAGGTTAACCCTGATGAGCGAGTAGCGTTTATAGATGGAGCTGTTAGTAAAATGGAGAAAGTGATGGGAAACGGGTATCCAAATGACAAGAGAAATTTTCGTGAAATCAGTGGGGTCAAAAAAGACTTAGAAGCGAGGTCAGTGAAGTTACTGCAAACGGACAAATCTGGGAAATTTGCCATCCTTCCCGGGTCGGTCTTTCAAATGAAAACGGACGAAACGATGAATTCACTTTTCTATGAATGGAATGGAAACCTTGCTAAGCTAAGGGCAAAGATCGTTTCGGTTTTTAAGGAGGACGATTTGGAAGGCGTGGCAAAGAGTCTGTTAGGTCCAATGCGGTCAACGCTAAGTGTAAAATTTTTCTTAAAGGATCATAAACCGGAAAGGCCTCTTCGGGCGGTGATTAACGAATGTGGCACGTGGCAGAAATCAGTTTCAAAGTTTCTACAGAACGGTTTAAAGTTTACACATATAGATAAGTCATTGTCCCTCAGGAATTCGAACGAGTTAATCAGTATATTGGAGGTCAACCACGGGAGAGAATGTGCAGTTTTATCGATGGACATTAAGGACCTCTATTATTCTCTGGAGAAAAATATATTGATGACAAGGGTGAAGGATGCGCTAGAATCGAATCTGGTTCAGTTTCAATCCCAAACAGGCATTTCGCTAGACGGTTTTCTTGTCATTCTGGATTATTATCTTCAGTCTACGGTTGTGGAGTATGAAGGAAAAAAGTTTGTGCAGAAGGAAGGCGTGTGCATTGGGTCCTCGGTTGCACCTGCTTTATCGGAGGTGTATCTGAACTCGTTGGACTCTGTTGTGTTTGATCGAATTCAAGGTTTTGGAGAGGAGATGTGTTTTGTGAGGCGTTATGTGGATGATATTTTTGTGTGCACCTTCCGGGATGACTTGTTGAACGGTCTCGAGCATTTGATAAGATCAGCAGCCCCTGAACTACGCTTCACCGTAGAGAAACCGGAGAATGGAGTATTACAATTGTTGGATCTGCGAATTCATACTGATAAAGAGATCTGCTGGGAGTACGGCAAAGAAAACCCGAAACCTGTTCTGCCAAAAAGGAGCTGCCATTCGAAAACGGTGAAAGCGGGAGTGGTAAAGCCTTTGATTAGAAATGCTCTAGACCGATCATTCCTACATTTTATCACAAATTCGTTGGAAGGTCAATGGAAGAGACTAAGAGGGACAGGGTATGAAGAAGAGTTCATCAGAAGGAATTTAGATGTACACACTAAGGAGAAAAAGGAAAGAGAAGACATGTCGAAAAGACGGATGGCTGTGATCCCGTATTTTCACGGAATTTCACATTACCTGAAGGCGTGTGCTAAGCAGTTTGGAGTGGAAACAGTTTTTAGTTCTGATTTCAGGTTAGGTAGATTAACTCCTTTTGAAACTGAAGTGCATGAGTGCAGGAAAGGTCACCGTGAAAAATCGATCGCTTGCAAAAACAGTGTAGTGTATGAAATTCCGATGGCGTGTGGGGGATACGGTCCATTCGTCACATGCACACTCGTCACAGGACGATTGGTCACAGGAATATTCGTCACACAGGAACATTCGTCATAGGATGACTCGTCACGCGGCCAACCGGTCCCACAATAGTTCGTCCCCCCAAAAAATGTATTGTTCAATTTGGTTCGGGCCGACAAAGTGGCTCAGCTCATATCTTAGTATGTGTTTGGCTTCTGAAAGGCGAAGAATTTGTAACAAACGTTTTAGCTTCTGGTTCGGTCCCGAACATTGAATGTTGGTTTGGCCTCACAAAGTGGGTCACCTCTTATCTTAGTATGTCTTTCGCTTCTCAAGGTCAAAGAATTTGTAACAAACGTTTTAGCTTCTGGGTACGTCCCGAGCGGTGAATGCGGATGCCATATAACAGCGAATATTTTTGAACTCGGACTACATTAAAAATAATGGAGGTCATCGCAACAGAGAGAAGTAGAGCCATGATGCTGCATGAGGGGTACTCGTACACATTCAGCAGAAAGAATTCGGATACTTATTGATTTTGTCGAATAGGTGTATGCAAGGCAAAAGTAAAAACTGATTTGGCTGCCAGTCGGATTATTGCTCGTTCAAGCCAGCAACTGAGATCAACTTGCTAAAGACTCGTAATACGTTGAAAGTAAAAGTGGAGGAGTATTGTAAGATTAGTTTCCCTAACCATTGGTTTATGTGACAGTGGGAAGTCATGAAACTCCTCATCAGAGAATGTGGGCAGTTGAAATTTGCGATTTACTATCGTCCCCTGCCCGATCGATGTGACCAGTTGCCCGCATGACGAGTCATCCTGTGACGAATGTTCCTATGTGACGAATCGTCCTGTGACCAATCGTCCTGTGACGAGTGCGCATGTGACGAATCGTCCTCATCCCGGCGTGTGGCTTTGCATATGTAGGGCAAACTTCGAGGTGTGTTAATGACAGACTAACAGAACACAAGAGAAATGTAAGGATTAACGCAACTAATTCTGAAATAGCTAAGCACATAAATGAATGTAACAATTGCACTGCTTTGTGGTCAGAGACGGAAATAATACATAAAGAAGTGAATGACAGTAAAAGACTGGTAAGGGAAACCATTCGGATTAAATCAATCGGTAATTGTATAAGTCAGGCATCGTTGCAGTTGGGGAACAATGCTAAAGCATTTTTAGGACTGTAAAAAGGTTTTCTTTTTTTTTTTTTTTAAAGGGTGAAGTGGTTTTGCGCTTTTTAGAGTGAGTCTATCAGTATCTGTCTGTTGTGGTTGTTCCGGTTTGGAGATATTCTTCCCAGTTCTTTTCGTGTTCGCGGAGATCGTTGGTCTTTGTTCTCAAGGTTTGGGTGGTGTTGGTTCGTGGGTGTAGTGTCAGTGACACACAAAGAGAAAAAGGAAGGAAAGGGAAAAAGAAATTTTTTTTTCTTTCCGGAGAAGTGGAGGGTTTGCCCCTGTTCGTAGTAGTGCTTGAGGGGGCGTCCCATTGCCTTGTTATCTTTTGTTTTTTTTTGTTTTTTATTTCTTTGTCCGGGTGTGTTGTGCCTTTGAAAGTGGCATGTTGAGTGTTTGGGTGACCTTGTGGTTGTGAGTATATAAGGATGTGGGACTAAATAAATCTTTTAGCTGCGTTTGAGACGTTCTCTTCTTCACTTGTCTCTGTCCCTTCTACTTTTAAGTTTCCTGTTTCTACCCCAGTCTCGGGTTAAGTTCCAACATGGTAAATATCCACCAGCTCGCCTGTACCTTAACCGTGTTTTCACTTATGTGTAGTTAGGAGCATCATTGCACGCATCTCCATTTGAGAAATACGGGCGATAACCAACCAAGTCCTGATCAGTTATGAGTCCCACGTTTTAAAGTCAGTTTGGTATTTTTATCAGGGGCGACTATTTGCACGTGGAGAGCTGCAGCTTCTTTTCCATCTACGGTGTGTCGTTTGGTTCGTTCACTTTTACATTTACTGTCCCATGGAGCGAACCGACGTCATCAGCTTTGAAGCCACGCCAAATGGCGCCTCCCACCGTCCCAATGTCGCGTGTCACAGGAATCTGATGGATAGGTTCCCATTGGCTAGCGACGAACTAAAGGAGCAGAAGAAGGACATTCATGATTTCGCCTTCACAACTTATAAGTATTTAGGTGTCCTCGGACTTTTTTGTTCTCTAAGTGCCCTAGTCCGTTGACATACGCCGATGGTTAAGTGGCTGTCGACATATTGAGCCCGACCTATTGAAACCTCTGGCTCCTAAATCTTCATGACTTGGTTGGTGAACGTCTGTATTTCTCAAATGTTTCACCCAGTCAGACGGAGTCCGTCAGACCTGTTTACGTTTAAAACCTGCATTTCTATACATTGATTTTTGCAGTAAGGCGTCCTGTATGGGAATATTTAGAAGAATACCATTTATTATCTCTCTTTCTGCACATTTCGTGTATTTGCCTTTAGATCTGTAATGTGAGCACACAGTCCTTTTTGGCGCAGCCCGCGACCCGGTGTTTCACACTGCCAAACTGCGAACAGAAAAGCGTGTTCCGCAGACTCAATAGATGGCGTACTCTCGAGCACCATCCTTCCATATCAGTCTCGAGCGGTTTGAACTTCATACAATCAAAATTATTAATGACAATAAAAATATTTTATATCTGCCTGATGACTTGAAAACATAAATGAAGGGCCGATCAAGCTAAAGATATACATCATAAGTAAATGCACCCCAAAATTATCTTATATATGCCCTGCAAATATTTTCCGGCGTTTTTATCCTCGATAGAAGTGATTTGGGAGAACCTTAAACAAATGTTTTATCTTGAAACTTATTTAAATAGCATATGTCTTCCTGACGCATATTCAACTTCTCAAACATATAGAAGTCTGTTTCTCCTTTTGTGTGATGAACAATAATTTTATGTGTCTGTGAGCCGGACGAAAACAAAGTACACAGTGGAGCGTGGCAGAACTATGACGATTGCGCACGCAGACCGTCAGAAAGTGACCAATTAAGTACCTGTAATGTCGAGCAGAGTATGAAATACTACTTTGTTCTATTTCACAAAAATTTAAAAAAAAATATAGCGAGGGTAATGTTTATTTCTAAATTGAATTGACCGATATCTTGACAAAAATAAACCTCTAACCAAACTATGTCAAAATTGTTCACTTCGGTACGCGCTATTTTAGGCCAGATCCAATCTGAGTACAAAGGTCCCTCTTTTCTGCATAATTATTTGCATGCATAACGGTCGTGAGTGTAAATAATATTGGTCAGGAAAGTAAACGTTGTTATTGCCGCTCAGTGCTTCTATAAAAGGTAGATGAAAGGGTCTGTCATAAAACTGTTTTGGCATTTTGAAAATAATATTGCTTTTAGCTCAGTGAGCCGTTATCATATATATCGTAAAAAATATTTTGTAAACTAGATTTCAGGGTATATATGGCGAGGACGTGCTCACTTCATGATTTTATACACTCTAATTAATTCCTAAGTTCAAGAGCACAGCAGGAGTCTACTTTTAATACTGCGACGCAAAGTTGTAGCATTAAAGGGTATTTAAGGCGATCTTCAAACTGATAACTTTTAGATTCAAATAAATTATATGCGACTGAGGTAAAAAAAATAGATGCTGAGTCATAGATGTTAATCTAGCTTTCTTTTACTGTTTCATTTAAATTAAATAACGCAATTTATTTTTCTACCTGAAAATAAAAGTGGATTCTACGAATAATAAAAAGCTAGATACTCGTTTCACTGTTGAAATAGTGCTTATTGCCAAAGAAACGCGGAAAATATATTCTCAGTTTTGCGGTTCAAACCGGTTCGAACCGATATTTTTTGCTCCCCGGAACTGAACCGGAGCTGAACCGAAATCTGCGAACCTGAACCGGAACCGAACCGATAAAAATTTCGGTTCGACACCCTGCTTCCTTGTCCCCATGGAGCTGGTCACGTGACAGAAAAATCCCTCTTGGCCGCAGCCGCAGCCGCGTCCGCAAGATGAGCAAACCGGCCCAGGAGCAGGTATTAGCTGCGGGGGTCGTGCCCGGGAACGTCGAAATGATAATTGCGTCTTTTGATGGGCCCGCCGACCAACGCGGATGCTAGCGAACGCTTTGTCCCGACACGCATCTATGTTTACCGAGAGACCGGGGCTTACGACTGTTTTACAACATAGGATAGATACAGGAGAGGATAGGCCGTGGGGGTGCAATCCTAGACCAGTAAGAGTATATAAACGGGCCCTCCTAGACGCGGCTCTCGAGGAGGTGTTGGACACGGGGGCGGTGCGGCCACCGCAGAGTCCCTGGGAGTTTGCAGTAGTTTCGGCGCCAAAGAAAGACGGCACCGCGCGCCTTTTGCGTTGATTACCGAAGACTTAATGAGGTCACTAGAAGGGACGCGTATCCTTTTCCCTTTATTGAGTCTATAAGGTATTCGCTCGTAAGCGCGAGGGTTTTCACCACACATGGATTGTAGCAGGGGTTTTCTCCAGATCCAGGTGGCGCCAGACGATGTCCAAAAGACGGCGTTCATCTGTTACCGGGGGTTATTTGAGTTTACGCATCTTCCGTGTAGGTTGTCGAACTCGCCGTCGAGTTTCCAACGGCTCGTGGACATCGTGCTGGGTGATGCGACATTTAACTTCGCTATGGCCTACATGGATGTCGTTGTGGTATTCCTGAAGTCGTTCAAAGAGTACCTAACCCATCTCGAAATCGTCTTAGGTCGAATGAGTGAGGCCGGTCCAACAATTAATCCAAAAAGGTACAGCTGGCCGTATCAAAGGTAAATCTTTTAGGCGTTGTCGTAGACAACGGTACTTTGAAGCCGAACGATGATAAATTGAGGCCCATTCTCGATTATCCACCACCGCACGATGTAAAGAGCCTTCAAAGGTTTCTGGGGATAGTTGGCTTTTACCGGCAGTTCGTCCCGATGTGCGCGAAGCTGGCGCGGCCATTGAATCTGCTGCTCTGGAAAGGCTCGAGGTGGGTCTGGGGTCCAGAGCAGGGGGCTGCCTTCTCTTCTCTCGCGAGGGCATTAGCAAGCACCGCTAGCCTTCGGTTACCAGATCTTAATCGGCATTTTGTTGTGCAGACAGATGCGAGCGACTACGGTGTCGGAGCAGTATTGCTACAGGAGCATGATGGACAGTTACGCCCTGTGGCATTCGCTAGTCGAACGCTCACACCGTCGGAACGCAACTACAGCGTGACGGAAAAGGGGGGGTTGGCCGTCATGTTTGCTCTGAAGAAGCTTGACCTATATTTAGACGGTGCGACTTTCGTTATTCAGACTGATCACGCAGCACTTACCTGGATTCAGCGGCTAAAAGAGTTCGCGGGAAAGCTGGCTCGCTGGATACTAAACCTTGCAGCGCTATTCGTACACGGTTGTGTATCGAAAGGGATCGACCAACAAGGTCGCGGACGCGCTCTCTCGGGCGCCCCAGGATGGTGGTTGGGAGGAGGTGACGCAACCAGAGTGTATTGAGAAGCGCGGGAAGAACAGGAGAATGTCTCCGGATGCAGGAGTGAGGTCCCTCAAGGACGGTTGGGAGGAGGTGAAGCAACCGGCACTCGTAGCAGCCTTAGCGCGCGACACGAAGGAGCGAAGGGTTGTCGCTTGGGGTGAAGAGATCAGCAAGAAAGAGCTTGTCGAGGCCCAGAAAGCAGATGGTTTTTGTCAGCGGGTGTTGGGTAAACTGGCGGAAATTGCGGTTGACATCGGGAAGGCTGGCGGTCGAGTTAATGATCAATTTGTTTCCTATCTGCTGGGCGAAGACGGCTTATTGCTTCGCTAGATCCGAACGATCGATGAAGTGGAGGGTAATGAGTCTCCCTTCACGGTGGTGATTCCCAGGAAGCTACGGAAGAGGTTTATCGGGTACTTCCACGACTCAGCTCTGGCAGGTCATGGCAGTGGCAGCAAGACTTTTTATAAGTTATGCCGCGCCGCGACCTGGCCGGGGATGAGGCAAGACTCACTCCGATACGCCCGCAGCTGTCCAGCCTGCCAGAAAGCGAAGTCCAGAGGGGGGAATCCTCCTGGCTTGATGCAGTCGGTGGAGAGTCACTACCCGTGGGAGATCGTCGCTTGCGACATCATTGGCCCACTGCCGAGAAGTCCGCGGGGAAACCAGTACCTCTTGGTTATTACCGATCATTTCTCAAAGTGGGCAGAGCTGTACCCACTGAGGAAGCTGGTTTCAGAGCGGATCTGGGAAACGTTACTAGATACTTTGCTACGCTTCGGTACACTCAGGTGTCTCATTAGTGATAACGCTAGTTATTTCACTAGTAAATTGTTCGTGGACTCCTTGGCGCTGAGCATAAAGCACAAGAGGACAACACCATACCATCCCCAAGCCAATATCACTGAGCGAGTGAATCGGAATATCAAATGCATGCTGATCGCGCTTACGGAGAGACACCGAGACTGGGATGAGCACATCGCTGAGATGGGTTTTGCCATTCGGAATACCGTGAACAGATCGACTGGTTTCACGCCAGCGTTTCTGAACCTGGGTAAGGAGATACCGACTCCGCTGGAGAACGAGTTACGGAGCAACCAAGGGACACCAGGACGCCCGCTTTCTAGGTACGCGGAACAGCTAACGAACCGCTTTTTCTGGGGCGCTGCACGATGCTAGAGAGAATCTTGATGCCGCAAGGATCGAGCAAGCGACGTAGTATGACAACAGCCATAGGCACTTGGAATTCAAAGTTGGTGACTTGGTCCTGAGAAGAATTCACCCTCTGAGTAACGCAGCTAGCGGTTTCGCCGCATCGCTTGCTCTTAGATGGGAAGGGCCCTATGAGGTAAAGATGCGAATAGTACGGCTTACTTATAAACTCACTTGGTGTGATACAAATGAGGAGTCGGGTCCAGTTCACATCGCGGACTTGAAGGGGTATTACCGTCGCGATGGGGAACATAGTTAATGAAAACTACCGCCGCCGCCACATTCGGCCACAGGAAGTGATGATTTTCCGGTGTTCTGACGGTGTTCTTTCTACACAGGATGCCTCCTTGAAGAAACCGCCCCAGGGGGCCATACCCAGGAGGCCCACCTTACGGGCCAGGCCCCGGGGCGGCTGGACCCCACTGGTCCGGTCGACCAAACCCTCGGGGCGGCCGCCCAGGGAGGCGTCAACACCGCGGGTGGCCGAACGGCGGAGCGGGCCTACGCCGCCTGGGCTCCGCAGGTACCGCGAGCCCGGCAGCAGGCAGGCCTGCGCAGCACGGGGCAGGGCCGTCCGCAGCAGCATCGCGGCACCAGGCAGGGCCGTCCGCGACGGCACCCCCGCACCATGGAGCGGGTCCATCTGCGATGGGGGGACCTGCCTGGAGTCGACCCCCCTGCCACACCGTGGCCACGTGGATGGTGTGGGAGGAAGGAGGGGCGGTCAATTTCGTCTCCCGCCGGCGTTGGAAGCACCAACCCAGACCAACGCCTGGCCAGCCCGACCACCAAGTCCCACTCCCGTTTCGTGGCCACACGCAGCCGGCGGCGCCACGGGTCTTGGCAGCGCCTGACACCTGCTGGCTGTGCGGGGTCCCAATAATACACCTGCAGACCCACGAAGCACGTCGACTCCATATCGACAGAGTGTCTGCGACAGCGGGACCTGTGGTGTAAGGCGCAACGAAGAGCGCAGCAAAGCGACCAAACGTGTTATTTACTCAGTGGGTCCACAATGGGCAGGCGTCTTCGTCCCAGACGACCACCATTGAAAGAAAGACCGAGCACAAGAAGACAGCCACCTGGCACGTTGAAGTTGGTTTCAGTTATTCCGGCTCCCTGACAGCCAGTGTCATTATTGGAAAATTGTGAACATGGAAACCGAGCACAAAATAAGCTTAGACTTGAAAGGGGGATACCGTGACGAAGTCTCTGACACGGAGACATTCTCGGTAAATCAGGTCGTCACCGTGCCTCCCAAGAAGTCCGTCAAGATTGACTGGATCAACACAGAGGCCGTGGAGGTACGTTACTCCCGGATGAATTTCGTTGTTGAAATGGCCACCACAGGCATCGTGATTCGCTTTGAGCAATGCAGTTGATTTCGAAGTTCGGGTATGTTGACCTACGTAGTAAATGAATGAGCCTAAGTGAACCAGAGGTCGTTAGGACGAGGGAGATTGTTTTTTCTTTGCTTAAAATAATAGCACAGTAAAAGGCTGTGGCCGAACATACAAACTAAAAATGCCAGGTCACGACGCATTCACTGCGCTGCATTAATTTAGCCGATGATGCAACACGTAAATATATTGCAAACACCTGTACCCTGTGCGTTTGGAGCTGTTCGTTCATACTCCGTTTTACACACATTAAGTCCAACCGGAGCCAATGCTAGAATCCAACCGGAGCCAATCCAACAGTTTTAAAAATGCATGATCATGGAGCTCGTTGCATTTGTTTGCGACGACTAATTCACTGTGCGTGATTGGCTAAATAATTATTCGATTGATTGGCCCAATTGTGAACGCTATTTGACGTTCCGCATAAGTAGGACGTTTGTCCTACTTATGCGGAACGCAAGTCCGTCTGCTTCTTATGCTGGGGTTGTGCAGACGTCAGAACGCCGAGCTCTGATTGGTTCTGAATGAAATATGGTGTGTAGACCTCAAGGCAGCTTGCTTTGAATTCTACGCACTATCCTTCAGTCAGAGCCAATCAGAGCTCGGCGTCATTCTGACGTCACCGCAACTCCTGCGCAGAAAGCAGACGACTTGCTCTCTGCGTTATTGCTGCAATGCTGCAATCGTTTTTTATTTTATTTTGTGGAATAAGTAGGAAAATACGTTGATCATGTACTGTCTTCAGATTGTTGACCGTTTATTAGTCAATAAATTATATCTTGCGATTAGTGAATTAAGTTTTTCTGTTGGTATTCCTTTTGTTTTACACAGGAAGTTCCTTGGACATCAAACGTGACCGTAACCGGACATTTCGCTGTCAAGTACACGGACGGTTCCTTCCCTTGGTTTTACAAGCTCTTCTTTCTCCAAGATTCCCGTCTTAAGGATATAGGAAACGATACGTACCTATGCACTGCTAAAGGGACGTTTACGGCAGTCGAGGCACACGAAGCTCATCTTCGCGTCACAGAGCACGATTATCAAGCGTACGGGGCAAGGTCTTCGGCAGTCAGGACACACACCATTCCTTTGAGCTTGACACCGGATACGCCTGCGGCGAAGGCTCTGCGATACTTCAAATCTTCTACATCGGAGGAAAATAGATATACTTATTTAGGGATTTATTTTTTTTAATATTGTAGTGTCAGTGTTGAGAGTGTCCGGTTTGTGTTCATTGAGGAAAAAAAAGAGTATAAACTTATTTTCATACACTCAGGTTTGATTTGATAATAACAAAAAAAAGATAAATAATGAGGGTAAGATGTTTTTCGTCTTAATTCTTCACTTATTTAAAACTTCAGGGAAAATCTCGTTGAAGCTAGATGTAGAGAATCAGTGAGTAATACTTAATACATAAAAACTATACGCGGATTTTGCTTTGTAATAAATAATTCACTTAACCGGCAGCAGGTAGAGCGAAAATTATCAGTGGAGGAAAAAAAATTCCATTTAATGGCATTTTCAGGGCTTGACGTGATAAAGGCACACTATTGGAACATAACCTGACGTGTATTTATCTCATTCAGACATCGTGGGAAAGTCTGAATTAAATAAATACGAGAGAGAGAGAGAGAGAGAGAGAGAGAGAATAAACCTTACATTTTCAACCCAAGGCTACTTTTCACGATTTCTAAAATCGGGTCCTATATGAATGTCGTGCAGTTTATTTCAAAAAATTCTACTTTCTCAATAATTTTTTGAGCGATACCTAGTTTATTAAAACGTTATTGTGATTGACTGAGGCGGTCTTGTAGTTTGGAGATCTGGCGGTAGAATATTACCCCTGGCCGTCTCCAGTGAATTGGCTCGAATTATGTCCCTGTTGCCGCCTACCGATGCACGTCAATTTGGACACCAAAATCTAGCCACCCAACCGATTTCTACATGTGAACAGAGTAAACCGCACTGTTTGTTTCGATTGCCAATGTTTGGTTGCATGGGACATCTTGGAGTCTTGACTCACTACGTGTATACTCTAAAGATATTAAATACGGAATGGTTTTCTTTTGGAAATGGGTTTGAATGTAAAAGGCCCAGCGTTTTCTTCAGAACAGAAATAAGGAAGTTTTAATTAACCAGCACAGCGAGTGAGGATGTTGAGTGGCACCGAACCTCAATAGTGAGCCGGGTTAAGTGCCTCAAGGGCTGCGCGATAGCTTTGATCTTGAATGACCACTGGAACGCGATACTTCTGGCTTCTTTCACGGACGGATTAGTGATCGGTGTTAAGAGTTTGATGCTATAGTCATTTTCAGCTTAGAAATTGACAGCGGCATTTATCTCCGAATTGCTATAGTGCATGAAATGCAATATTTATGGAGCAATCGTTTAAAATTGTTTACTAGACATTAAACAGACGTTTCGGGAAGTGAAGCACATACATTATTACGAATTCCTTTCTAATTTTGGCAGAAAACCTGACTTGGTACAAACGTCAAGTGTGGTAAATGTTTTGCTAAATGTATTGGGAAACTAAACTGGTGCGTAGTTAACTTAACGTTACGTCACGTAACCAAGTTTCCCCGTAAATTGAACGGAGAAACTGTATTGGTGTATAGGTCTTGTGACGTCAGGTCACGTGATATCCGTTTCCCCGCCAAATTTAGCTAAGAAACTAAATTCGTCTTTAGGTTCTTGACGTCAATTTCCCGCTATATTTATCTGGGAAGCTAAATTGGTCTGTAGGTATCGTGACAGCAGGTAACGTGACATCATTTTCTACTCTAATTTTACCGGGGAAACTAAATCCGGGTTTAGGCACCGTGAGGTCGATTTCCCCGCCAAATTTAGCGAGAAATGCAGGGATGAACGGAAGGAAGGAAACACTTTTAGGATTTGGGGTAACCGTTAGAAAGCTTCAAAATGCCAGGACAGGCTCCTTTCAGAAAGTCCTCATTCTTTTCACTTTAGCATAGCTCACTTCAGGGAGCAGACAAGCGGACATGGTGCAACCACCAATCGTGGAGAGCAGATAACTTTGTGTGGGGATTGTTTAAGTATTATAAACCTGCAGCTTGCCATAAATAGTCAATGTGCTAACTGGAGGAGTCAAACTATTTCATCAGGATGGCTAGTTGGGCTAGTTAATTTTTGTTCATCGAATTGGTCTGCGCGCAAAAAAAAAACAACAACAAAACAACACATACAAGGAAAGAGATGCAGACAGGAAAAGGCACAACATAAGGCATGGATACACTTTGCGAAAAATATATCTTTATAATTGTTGATCCATGCAGAAACCTTGAAACGTCACAGTGTCGTGCTCAAGTCTAGTATTGAAAAAAAATTTTGTGCCCTGCGGCTCTTCAAGGTCAACGGGATTGTCCCATGTTGATATATGCTCCAGGATCGCGCCTCTCACTTGATTGAAAGACGTTTTGTACTGTTGTTTATTAATCATCTGCAAGTGACATGCTTTTGCCTTTGAATGATTAATAAAAAACGCAGTGATGTGGGATCTGTCATGTGTATGTGTGTATAGTTACATTGTTTTGCATTTTTCATATAGTGTTAGGTCGTTTATATGTTTGTTTTTTGTTTTAATTTGTTCCGAGATGTACTACCAGAAAGGCACATTGCTGTGGGAAGGAATGATTACAGATAAAGAACAAGAATACTTTTAAATTTGAATTCAAACAAACGCACGCACAGAGAAAGATTCGTTCTTATGGATGTAATGAAGTCCAGATACTATAATCCCTACGGCTGCATGACTCACGCGTTCGATTGCTATGATTATTCTTTATCTTACAGTTCCAGTGAAGGAAGCCTAAGGGAAACACCAGTGCCATAAGCTTAGTTCGTAAATGTTTTGCGTACTTTCCGCTCTGTCTTTCTTTTAAAGCGGCATATGAACGCCTTAGCCACTCACCAAGAGTTTCAACCGTTTTATATTCTTTGATTTTGTTAGTACATTTATTTTGTTACGTATGTGTTTCTCCAAGTGAATTCGATTGGATATTTACACATTGCTTTCTAGTTCTATCTTCTTTTTCAACTCACGTTAATTCAGCGTCGTTTAACAATACGAATGAATTGAAAAAAAAAACAAAAAAAAAACACTGCTGTAAATTTCTGAAAGGGCAAAACCGATGAGTGTGAAAATGGCTCAACATAAAATCGTGTGATCTAAAAGCCGGGTTATTCTGAGACAAATGCAAAGATATCAAGGCGTCAAACCGAAATTTTTATCGGTTCGGTTTGGGTTCGCATTCACGGCTTATCGTTCAGTACCAATTCTGTTCCGGAGAGCAATGTTGACGGTTCGAACCGGTTTGAACCGCTAAATTGGGAATATATTGTTCGCGTCGTTTTGGCAAAAAGCACTATTTCAACCGTAAAACAAATGACTATACACCTATGTTTCATTCATGCAATCCACATTTATTTTCAGGTACCAAAAAATAAAAAAACGCAGTTTTTGAATTTTAACGAAAGAGTAAAATAAAGGCTGGATTAACATACACAACTTCGTTTTTATACGGCTCAACATCTGTTTGTTTACCTTAGTCGGATGTATTTTACCTGAAGCGAAAGGTTATCAGTTTCGGAGGTTGCCTAAAATGCCCCAGATCGGTATAGCGTCGCAGCATTAAAAGTTGTAATCCTAGTTGTGCTCAGGAACTTAGGAATTAATTACAGTATATGTTGACGACGCAACTAAGCTAAAAGTAGAAATATATTCAAAATGTCACGAAACCTTTAGGGCAAAGCCTTTCAGTCTTCTACCTGTTAAAGAAACACTGAGCGGCAATCAGAACGCTTGTTTTCCTCACCAACATTGTTTGCACTCAGCACGATGATGGAGGCGAATAATCATGCAGAGTGATCAAGATTGCTCACTCTAATCTGTACAAACCTTCGTACTCAGATCGAATCTGGCCTAAAATAGCGCGTACCCAAGTAAAGATTTTCGGCATAGCTTGGCGTGTGATGTTTTCTTGTTGACAGGATGCCGGTCAATTCAATTTTCAACTAAGCATCCCCCTAACAAATTGCAGATTTTTGTTTTATAGAAGTACTGTACTTGAAATTGCAGCTACTTAATTGACCCCTTTCTGATGGTCTGCGTGCGCAATCGATAAGGATACCCGACACTCCGCCGGCACCTTTGCGCGTGCATCGTGGAGTTATCGGGTATCGTTATCGGACGTATCGTATCGGAACGATCTACTACAACTCACTAGTTCAGCCACGCGCCCCTATGTACTTTGTTTCTATCCTGCCCACAGAACCCTAAAATTGTGGTTCATCACATAGAAGAGGCAATAACAGATTTCTATATGTTTGAGCAGTTAAATATGTGACAGGAAAACATAACCTTAAATCAGCTGGAAAAACAAAATTGTTTTTAAAGCTCCCCCAAATCACTTATTGACGTGTCTATCGAGGATAGCAACGCTGGAAAGGAATTGCAGATTATATTTAAGAAAATTTGAGGGCGCATTTACTTATGATGCGTATGTCTAAGGTAATCGGCCCGGTATTTTTCTTGTAAAATCTTCAGTCAGTAATTAAATAAATTTTATTATCATCAATAAATTTGAATGTATGGAGTACACATGACCGCTTGAGACTGACACGAGAGAACGATATTAGAAAATGCGCCAACTGGTGAGTCTGAGGAAACCTGCTTTTTGTTCGCTGTTTGTCAGTATGAAACACCGGTTTGCCGCGTATGCCAAAAAAAAAAAAAAAAGACTGTGTGCTCACATAATAGATCTAAAGGCAAATACACGAAATGTGCAGAAAGACTGATAGTGAAATAGTTTTCATTAAATATTCCCCATACATAAAACCTTACTGCAAAAAGAAACGCGTAGAGATTCATGCAATGATATTCTTAATTACAGATAAATAGCCCGAAAAATAGGCAATATATTTCGAATATAAATCAAACCTGGACATCGGGTTGAACGAGCTGTAAACTTCGCAAAATACTGTCTCGGAAGGCTGATGTTATACTGTGACGAACGACAATTAATGAGGCGATAAAAACTGGAGCAAACTAAACGTTTAATGGGGCGAACGTGTGCCCAAAACAAAGTAGGAAAAAGCTAGCGTCGCAGGTGTCGATGGAGGCGAAACATCAAGATCGAACGCTGGGGCGAGACTGAATCCGGCTCGCCACGCGGACTCCCTTATGTAGACGCATGAGCTTCTGGAACAATCGGCCTACAAAGTTCGGCGCGTAGAACATTCTAACCGCGAATAAGCAACAAGGTTCTCGAATTTACCGAAACGCAAGATTACAGAAACAACAAAAAGGTGTATCCGCTGCCTAGACATCAAACCTCGGCTCTTTGCGTGGGAGGTAAGCACGATAACCGCTCGGCTACGGGCGCGCTGGACTCGTCACCACCTGCGCCCACGGCATTACTCCACCCTTTAAAAATTGCATCCCCCCGATGCAACACAAAACAAAACACAGCAAATAAAAAAGAATCGCTAAACTAAAGAGTCCTTTGGAACACATAAGGTCCATAGTCTATCAAGCGTAGAATCGCTTGAGTGAAACGACGTGAACAACCTCGTGTCGCGGTCGGCGTCATGAATATGCGTGCGTTCCGTCGGGCACCACTTCGTAGTTGAGATCTCCCAGGCGTCGAAGGACCTTGTATGGCTCAAAGTAGAGCTTCAGAAGCTTCTCGCTAAGGCGACGACGTCGTATCGGTGTCCACACCCACACTTGGTCTCCGGGCTCTAAGTGAACGTCCAGCCGACGAAGGTTGTAGCGGCCAGCGTCGACACGTTGCTGGTCTCGGATCCAGACTCGGGCGAGCTGGCGAACCTCTGCTCGTTGCGGAACCACCTGGGCGCCGTCACTTGCGTTGCCAGATGGCTCGTGAGGTAGCATGGCGTCAAGCATCATGGTCACCTTGCGAGCATGCACCAGTTAGAATGGTGTACCACGAGTGGTCTCTAGAACCGCTGTGTTGTAGGCGAACGTGACATACGGCACGATATCGTCCCATATCTTGTGTTCCACGTCGACGTACATCGACACCGTGTCGGCGATGGTCTTGTGTAGACGTTCCGTCAGCTCATTAGTCTGGGAGGGGTATGCTGTGATTCGCCGGTGGTTGGTGTGGCTGAGACGGAGAATCTCTCGCATCATCTGTACCATGAACGATGATCCGCTATGTGTAATCAGAACTTCAGGAGCAACGTGCCGGAGTACGAAGGACTCGATGATAAACTTCGCGACTACCACAGCAGTTCCTGAAGGGAGGGCTTTCGTTTCGGCGTATCACGTGAGATAATCTCTGGCGGTGATTATCCAGCGGTTTCCCGACGTTGACGGCGGAAAAGGGCCACGTGAATGCATTCCGATCTGCTGAAACGGCGTGGACGGGGGAGCAATCGGATGCAGAACTCCTGACGGCTTCGTCGGTGGTTTCTTGGGTCGCTGACACTCGTAGCATGATCGAGTGTAGAGGTGAACGGTCTTCAGTAGCCTCTGCCAGTAGTACTTTTTCCCGAATCCTGGCAAGCTTTCTGCTGTAGCCAAGGTGCCCAGCCATTGGGTCGTCATATTATCCTTGGAAGATTGTTTTTTGCAAAAGCTGGAAGGAATAACCAACAGCCACGCTGTGTTGTTGTTAACGATGTTCTCCTTGTACAGCACCCCTTGTCGTATGAAGAAGGTAGGCAGGATTCGTAAGAAAGCACGGAGGACCGTACTCGCTTGTCCCTCTAGGGGCTTGATGAGTGCTCGCAGTTCAGGGTCGTCTCGTTGGAGTGCCGCCATGTCGCTGAAATCAAGAGCGTCGAGAAGCCATTTACCGTCGTGGTCTTCGGTGCAGGCAGGACCGGCTTCGACGGTGACCCTTGACGGGCAGTCGGCGTCATTCTGCTTCCGGCCAGACTTGTACACCACGGTTATGTCGAACACCTGCAGTCGTAGGCTCCACGGGGCGAGGGTTTTTTTCAAATTTGCGAGCCAGCAGAGCAAGTAGTAGTCTGTGACCATGCGAAAAGGGCTCCCATACAAATATTGGGGGAAGTTTGTTATTGCCAAACGACAGCAAGGCACTCCTTTTCAGTAGCTGAGTAGTTCCTCTCCGTATTAGACAGCGTCCAGCTTGCTTATGCGATGAATCGCCCTTCCCCGTCCTGCATTTGGACCAGTACCGCACCAAGTCCGGTGTTTCTGGCGTCTGTGTTGATATCTGTTTCAGTGAACTGGTCGAAATGGCCAAGAATCGGGGGCGTCTGGAGTCTTCGTTTGGGCTAATCGAATGACCGCTGGTGTTCTTCTGTCCACTCAAACTTTGCGGCCGTCCTTCGAGAGGTGCGTCAGCAGTGCGGACAGCTTAGCGAAGTCCCGAACAAACCGCCTGTAAAAGGCACAGAGTCCGAGAAATCGTATCACGGCCTTCTTTTCAGACGGCGGCATAAATGCAGCGACGGTGCGGTTCATTTCGGGGTCAGGGAGAACACATTTGTTGTTCACAACGTGGCCAAGAAACTTTAGTTCACCACAGGCGAACCGACACTTGTTGGCTTGAGTGACAGGCTGGCGGTCTTGATGGCTTGAAGCACGGCTTAAAGTCGCCTCAGGAGTTCGTCGAATTTGCGTAAATACCAAGACATTGTCCATGCAGACGAGGCAGCTCTGCCATTTCAAAGCTGCCAACGCGGTGTGCATGCCACGCTGGAAGGTGGGTGGTGCTGTACCAGTGGAACCGCAATGGGGGCCTCCATCTCTGTCGCCACGGCAAACCTGTGCATGGAAGCTATATAACAAAAGGCTCTCCAGTCCTTTGGTGCAAGCCCTAAGGTGTTTCTAAGATATGTGGACGACTGCTTCCGCGTCATGAAGAAGTCTCAAGTCGACAACTTTTTGACACACCTGAATTCGATCGAGCCTAACATCCAATTCACCGTGGAACGGGAAAAAAACAACACCTTACCGTTTCTCGATGTGCTTGTACAAAGGCAGGGAGACCAGCTCCAGTTCTCAGTTTACCGGAAACCAACGCACACCGGAAGATACTTACAATTTGACTCCAACCACCCAGCGAGTCATAAAGTATCGGTGGTCAACACACTCCTATCACGGGCAAAGAACCTTTGCTCAACTGATTCTGACCGCCGAAAATAAGAAGAAACCATCATTTGCGACCTCAAGAAGAACGGATACACCGGCAGCTTCATACACCGCATTGCCCGTCGTCAAAACCGAAGTCGACAACATTGCCAGTCACAGGTTGATACAAAACGCCGGCCAACCACGCGCATCAGCGTCCCATACATCAAGGGAACAAGTGAAGCGCTGGCACGGGTGCTAGCAAAGGAGGGCATTCAGATGGCCCACAAGCCAATTTCAACCCTTGGACGCTTTATGCCACGACCAAAAGATCGGCCCCCTAAAGAGATAGCGCAAGGTGTGGTGTACGAGACTCCCTGCACGGAGTGCCCGTCCTCATACATCGGCAAAACAAAGAACTATCATGAGCGGATTCGTCAAAACAAGGTTGATGTGCGCAACTTCGATCATGAGCGCAGCGCAGTTGCTGAACACTGTGAAAAAAAATGACCATCGCATTGACTTTCTTAACACGCGCGCATCCTGGACATCGAAACTAATCCTCGCCGGAGGCTCTTCCTTGAATCTTGGCACATTCAGACCACGCCAACAAACATCAATAGGTCTCTTGGCGCACTGCCATCTGTGTATGTGAACGGGCTCCACCATGTGTCTTCAAAAAACGATCGAAAAGGAAGAAAATGGGATCGTGTACATTCGCCTCCGCCATAGAGGAAAAAGAAGATTGCGGCTCCTTTCCTTCATGGTCGCCCCTGAAGAAGAAGCCGAACCGGTTTCGAAACGCTGGGCCCCTGATTTAGGGATTCGTTGGTAGTCGTATTTTAATAAGGTGCAAACAGCATCACTTTGAACTCCCACAGTCCGTCGGGAGTGACGGAGGCAGCTTTCTCGCGGTCGCGTTCGTCAACCTCAATCTGCCAGTAGCCACACTTCAGGTACATCGACGAAAAATATCGGGAGTGGCGCAGTCGGTCTTACGTATCGTCGAAGTGGGCGAGCGGATAGACGTCCTTCTTAGTCACAGATTTGAGTCAACAATAGTCCACACAAAACCTCAGGGTTCCTTCCTTCTTCTTTACAAGGACGACTGGGGATGCCCACGGACTTCTTGAGGGTTAAATGATGTCGTCGTCGAGCATTTCCCGGACTTGATTTAAAATCACCTTCCTTTCTTTTATGGAGACTCGGTACGGCGACTGGTGGACATGGAGCGCGTCGTCGTCAGTAATGATGCGGTGCTTTGCTATCGTTGTTTGTCGCACCCTTGATGGTGTGGCGAAGCACTCGCCAAATTCGCTCAGAAGTCCAAGCAGCCGTGCTCGTTCAGTCGCTGGAAGCTTTGGATCAATGTCAAGCTCCGAGGGCGATGTTCTCTCGTGCTGCGATGAAGTCGACTCTTCCGAAAGTGCAGCGATTACGGCTAAGTTCTGAAATTCATCGATGTGACCCACGGCGATACCTTTTGTAAGGTGCTGGGGCTTTTCTCGGACATTCGTAACCAGAACCAGGCGCGCCCGTCTTGAAGTTCTGTGACCCCTCGTACGACACCGATTCCTCTTTCTAGAAGCAACTGGAGGCCTCCCTTGAGCAGAACTCCACGGCAAGAAGCTTCATCGATCCCGACGGGTACAAAAACACTTGACCGTGGCGGTAAGTTCATGTGGTTGGTGAGGACTCGGACCGCGGATGACGTTGCTTTGGGTTCCTCCGGTGATGGGACAAGTTTTTATAGCATCCGCCGGTTTGCACCGACGTCGATGACAGCGCCATACTCGCAGAGGAAGTGCATTCCGAGTATAACGTCTCTCGCACAGTCTTGCAGAACGACGAACTTCACAGAGAACGTTTCACCGTGGACCTCCATGTGAGCAGTGCATATCCCGGCTGGTCTGATGAGGTGCCCACCGGCGGTTCGTATTTGAGGACCTTGTCACGGCGTTGTCACTTTCCGAAGACGGCTTGATAGCCTCCCTATAAGATGGAGTAGTCTGCTCCGGTGTCCACGACCAGTGCCAACGCTCTGTGGCCGTCGATGGTCGCGTTGAGGCTGTTGGGCACCGTTGCAGAAGCGTCGCTCCGATGCACGTCTTCGGTCGAGTGGGAGGCCTCCGGCGTTTTTGGAGGCTCTTTACGTCTGTGGTCTACGGTAACTCCACCTCCGGGAGTTGCCGCGCTTAGTTTTTCCGGCGCGACAAGGGCGACAGGTTCTCACGAAGGGGTCGGTGCATCGGCGAAGCTGGACGTCGTGGGGACGGCGACCGGAACCCGCAGCGAGGTAGAGGCGGGGGAGACTGAGGTCGTCGCAGGTACTCTTGGATCTCCCGCTGCCGTTCACCGAAGCGTGGACGTGGGTCGTTTTGGTGAAAGCCGCGCAGCCCTATTTGCCGGTAAGGGCAACGGCGGTAAATATGGTCGGATTTCCCGCAGTGGTAGCACAATGGGCGTCGAGCGGTCGTTCTCCACACATCGGTCTTTCTTGGCGCACTGCGGCGCTGGAGGTTCACGTCGGGGAGGCGCCATGTACGAACGCGGAGCTGGTGGAGCTCGTCGGGCCATTGCGGCGTAATTCAACGTCGGTTCCTCCGGTGTCGCCGTGTTGATGGGAACTTCAGGGTGGACCCTACTGAAAACAAATATATGAATCTATATAAGAACTGGGGCCCTAATCTGGACACTTGGCGAAAAAGACGGCGAGAAATGTGACGGCTATGATTGGCCGGCGCCAAGGTCAAGTGCGGCGTTGGCCAATCACAGCCGCCAGATTTCTCACCGACTTTTTCGCCAAGTGTCCAGATTAGGGCCCCTGATATGAAATATCCAAAAACTGATTTGCGATGTATGAAACTGATATGAAATACCCGAAAAACTGATATGCGACATATAAGAACTTATATGCAACATATTCCAACTGATTTGAAAATCCGTCCAATAAACGTATCAGAAATAAATTCATATCATTTTTTTAAGTGTACGACCTGCCGCGCGGGCAAGCAAACACGTGGCTTGGAACCGCAGTAGAGCGGCTTGATTTATCGACTTTCAAATAATTACGGCATCAGCGTTTACTTTTTATTAGGAGATTCATCCTCTGAGCCGTTTAAAATATTCTCAGAGGTATCACATTACTAAAAAAAAATCAACATGCTGGGAATATTTTTTATTGCTTAGGTGGTCACCGAGAAAATACGTACCTTCAACACGACCTGTATAAAACGCTGAAACGCAGAACTCAGAAGTAAGTTATCGGGTGTGCTGTTGTATTCATGTTTGTTGTGCTGTGTATGTGTATGCGCTCAATATATATGTTCAGGTGATATGCGCAATGTATCCATGTGTGTATAATAATGCTGCCGGAAGTGTAATTGTGGCGTGAGCAAATTAAATTATTTTTGTTGCACATAAATTTGGCGGTAGCTAGCGCCACCTAGCCTAGCTGAAAATTATATGCGACATGAAACTGATATGAAATACTCAATAAGTTCTGATGTGAAAATGTGTCTAATAAACATATAAATAAATTCATATAATTTTTTTTTCAGTAGAGGACCGCCCCGTTGCACTCCCCTCGTGCACAGCCCGGGCGATAGAGAGTGTCGCTGGACGATTTGCGGCTGGCAGTGACCTGTTCAGTTCTTCCCGGTCGACCTCCAAGATTATTTCGCGGATGTCCGTACCAGGAGCGTTTTCGCCGCTAAGCAGCGCGGATGCATGCAACGCTTGGATGTCACAGCTGGTGCGAAGGGCGCGCTTGGAAGGGCGCGCTCGATGTTTGCTTGCCTCGGTGACGAAAGGCTTCGATGCTGACCGGCGTGTTGCGGACGAGCCCTCCAAAGATGTCGTCTCTCATCCCGCGCATGAGGACCCGTAGCTTCTTGTCATCTGTGGCTCGTGGATCGGCACGGGCGCTCTGGCGCAGGACATCTTCCACGAAGCCGGTGCCAGCTTTTGTTTGGGCCCTGGGTTCGAATCCGGAGAAGATCTCCTCCCTTTTCCCGTCGGTGTAGGGCGGCGAACGGCCGCTGCAACTCGGCCGCACAGATGTCCCACACTCTAAGAAAAAAATGGAGGAAAAGATAGCAACGGCGAATTTTCCTCCTTTCTACTGACGCGTACCCAAGCGGACACTAGAAGAAGGGAAGAACGAGACGTTTTTCTCCTTCTCCAAGCAGACGGGAGAAAGCTTCCGCCCTCCCGACTCATCTTCTTTCCGTTTCGTTTGTCGAGCACGTCGCGCACATTGTTTAATAAATGTTGTTGAGTTGATTGAGCTTCAGCGGCAGCGAAGGCCGCCTGTAATTCCGTCTCCCAGTTCAAACGTGCACAATATTTTGGTTGCATTGACGTTTTTGCCACTAATTTTATCAAACCAGCAAGCGAAGCCGCTAGAAACGGCGAACTTCCGGAGCAGTGCCAGCAGCGCTTCGTACACAGGGTAATATGGCCATCTCCGGATTGCAGGACCCACGCGGAACCACGCGGAACTGTGTCGACGTTTTCGACGTTATGAAAATCGCAGAAACTGCGTCCTAGACAGGCCGGTTTTGCTGCCGGGTGCCTGGGTGCCTGGGTGCCTTTTGTGCTGAGTTCGGTTGTTTTTTTGCGATGCCGAGTGCCAACCAGCAGTCTACGTGGTTCTGTACTCCTGCGTGTCAGCAACATAGCCGGAACATTGTGATCGCAGTGTTGTGCGTTGTGAACAGAAGACTGAAATTATCACCGATGTGACCAGGTGTTCGCGTATCAGTGGTGTAACAACAAGATGGGATGACGTAAACAGTCGGGCATCGATGCGGCTGGTCGGGCCGTGATCGGAGGGGGCGGCGTACCGCGGGGTAACATTCCGCTTTACATTAAAGAGTTTAAGGCCCCTTGAGGGATAAGGTGCAATCGATCGACTTGCGGATGGCCATGTTGGAACGCAGGTCTGAACCGTAAGCTCCTATCGTACAGTGGCCAATGTGACTCGGTTGTTTCCTCCCCGAGAGCGATTGCGCTCTGGGGAAAGGACTGAACAGTAGAAAAATATGACGGAAAGTACATATATTTACAGTTTGGAATTTTAGCATTAAGAAAGAATGGTAGGTAAAATTGAAAAAAAAGAAGCTATCCTTTATTTTGCTGTTTAAATATACTACAGTTCCTGGAGAAACTGCCCTCCAAGTGGCGCGCTGAGATGAGCGCCTCAAGTTTTCGAGCTCGCCTCGGCGTGGCTCCGTATTAATACCTGCCGCAAATCTCGGCTTTGACTGCATTCAAGTTGATCGAAAAGCGATTTCTCTTCCCGGGAAGCATCACTTCCAGCTGAGTGAATATCCGCTCTACAGAGATTAATTCAAGACAACAATTGCAGCCGTGCGCGAACCGCACAAATAGAAAAACAAATACTACAATAGAAATGCTGGCTACGACGTGCCGCGCGGGGAAGCAAACACATGGCTTGGAACCGCATTGGAGCGGCTTGATTTATTGGCTTTCAAATAATTACGGCATGAACGAGCTTTTACTTTTTACTAAGAGATTCATTCCCTGAGCTATTCAAAATGCTCTCAGAGGTATGACATTGCTGGAAAGAAATCAACATGCTGGGAGTATTTTTTATTGCTTAGGCAGTCACCGAGAAAGTCCGTACGTTCAAAACGACCAGTATAAAAGACGGAAACGCAGAGCTCGAGGAGTACTGATTGGGTTATTGTACTGTTGTGTTAATATTAGTATGTGCCATGTATGTGTATGCGCTCAATATATGTTCAGCTGATGCTTGAAATATGCGTAATGTGCCTGTTTGTGTGTATAATGAAGGTTCCCGAAGATCAATAAAGCGCAATGACGGCGTGAGGAAATTAAAGTATTTTTTGTACAACATGAATTGGGCGGTACCTAGCGCCACCTAGCCTAGCTACTTGCAATTACTCTGCTTGACCCTGCCATATGGTGGCAAGCGATTTAACCTTCTTTCACGCTACGCGATAAACAGCGGCTTCGAGTTTGTTCTTTTGAGAGCGGCTTTTGGTTTCTCGGATTGGTGTCCATTTGTCCGTGATGTGCGGTTGACAAAGGAATTGTGACTCGAGGAAGAGCAAAGGTAGGACGTGAAGTGCGCGAAGTAACTGGGTATCGGTTGTCTCTGTTAAACATCGCAGTGCTGACGACGAGAAGACTGAGTAACTGCTCTTGAAATGCAAGTTTCTTTACGTGCGGGGGGAATCTGGCTTCTGAAATAAACACAGTTCGCGGAAAGCTCGTGTTACTCTTTTATTTGCTGCTCCTCTTGTCCCGTACAAGAGACGTAGCGTCCTCGTTAAGCCTAATTGAGCTTGGTTTGCTCGATTCGGGGCCGCAATAATAAGATGCAGGCGACGGAGGAACTTTGCTCCCCTGCTTCAGGGACGAAAGTTCATCCTTTTCTAAAGGAACATAGGTTACAAGTCTGTTCCTCCCCTTAGGGAGGACTATCGATACCATTTTTTTTAAGAGTGCAGACTTGTTCGCAACTAGGTTTAAAGACTACCGCAATTATTTGGTAGCATAAAAATGTTAACTCCAGCATTGACGCTCGGAGCATAATTGCAGACGATAAGATGTTTGATTGCATTCAAGATGTGAAAGGATTAATTCGCTTTCGCTTAATAATTGTGATAACGAATCCTTGACCTTCCTAACCTGCTAACTGCGGACAGTTATCTACTTAAACGTTAACAGCGACAAGTAGAGAAGAGCAGCGTTTGCTTCCTCAGCATGCAGCTTTTTTATTTTATGTTTAGATAACATTTTCAAAGATCATGATGCGTACTTCGTGGGAGTTAGTCAAACAAACTGAATTACTTTATGACACATAACATAATTTAAGTTAAGAAAAAAGTGTACAGCAAATAAAAGCACGTCCACCCACGTCCGTCATTTGTGCAAGGTAGAGTCACTGATGTTAACAGAGTACCGAATTTTATTCAGCCCGCTTACCGGAAGTCAATCCCGCAGAATCCAGTTCTCATTGGCTATTTTACGGCGTGTCTGAAGTTATCAGTGATCATTTTGTGGATGGACCAAAAACAATGAAAAAGAAAACATATAAAACGCTTCCGCGTTACCCCGACTGCGGCAAGCACGCACGGGTGGGTGTGCTAGACGTCGATGAGTTAGGACCGAACGGAAGGTGCGTAAACTTTCTCTAGATTTTTTTAATTTTTTTTATTTTAAGCAACCACTGATTTCTTCTGCCAAAGAAGATTGCCGTCTCGTTTGCTCGCTGAGGTTGCGCTTATGCTGCGTTTCAAACTCAACGCCTCAGACGCTAAGCCAAACACTCGACTTTGAGGTGTTTCGAGGCGAGAGAGAGAGAGATACGACACAACGAAGAGCAAATCACGCACCGCTCGAAACAAATGAAAGAACTTGAATCAAAACAACCCAGTGTCGCCAAAGTCCAGGAACATGGATTGAAGAGCTCACACGAGGGCGATCGCCACAGTTTACGCGCTTCACTGCAAGGGACAGGGCCATATTGGGCATAGCGACTGCTGCGCTTCGACTCAGTTCTGAAGCGAAGCTTGAGAGTCTCGGTACTCTGGGAACATTCAATGACTCCAGTGCAAGACTGCTGGCGCTTTCACTTGAACTAGGGTTGGTTGCGTACTTGGCTAACCATGCGGCTTGGCGATTTCGAAACCGAAACTAGATTTTGCAACATATATGTGGCTTCATCTAGCGTCCGATATGTCGAAAAGGCGAGTAAAGGAACCAGGAGATGAAACCCACATGCTTGCTCAAGCAGCGTTGAAGGAGCATTTGCGCAGTCTATATATCGGAAATAATTACGATTCCTAAGGTGCTTGAGTTGGCAGTGCATGGAGCATAAGCTTTTATTATTGTTTGACTAATCTCGTCACCGAAGTGATTGTTACGAGCTAGTAACAAAATGGTATTCAAGGCTTGTCTGATAGGCTACTGCGGCTACACACAGCTTTAAAGGGCTTCCACAATTAACAAAAAAGTTTGTAGTGCACCACAAAATATGAGCTCATTGTGGACAGCCATTTCTACGACTACGCTTGTGGAATACACACCGCCCATTCGTGTGATTTTTTTTTAACTGAAGTCCAGTTTAGCCTTGAACAATGCCTGTAGCTGTCAAATGGCCGGCTGTTAAGTGTCTTGGCTTTATTTAACTCTAATCCAGACATGCAGGAGTCATAAAATGTACGTTGGCAATGTGGTTCACGACCTGCATGTCATGATGCACTACAGTGCGAGCCGTGGATTCATCACCACTTACGACAATGACTTAACCATAAAGTGGAAGGTGAGTGCAGTGTCGACGAAACGTGTCTACGAAACGGGTATCAACGAAAACGTGTTCATGAAACGTGTTTTCACAAAACGCCGGGACAATAAGAAAGTCAGTGCTCTACCTGCAGTTGTCACATGATTGCAGACAACTAAAGGCAGGCGACTGCCGATAGAATTTCAGGGAAATTATTCTTCCGGCTGCTAGGAAAAAGACACCGCCTAATTCTAGAAGTAATCCGGAACAGAACGGTCAATTGTTGCAAAGGAGTAGGTTGCAGCGCACTTATGATGAAAATACCGTACTTGAATGAAGCATGTAATCCGAGATATATGTCGCCACGGGTTTCTGCAGAACAACCACACAAACACAAAAACGAGAAGAAAGGGGTCCGTGAAGATTCAAAACAATGTGGCAGAAGCAGTGATTTGCCGAACCGAACACTAAACGCGTCACATGAATTCCTTGGGCTTTTTTGAAGAAATCGCTTGTTGCCAATATACGCGTAGGACTTTTCAAGCACTGGAAGCCTTGGTACACTCGAATACGTTGTTGAGGACGAAATCTACGGTAGCCCCGCTGGCAAAGATGGCAAAATTACTTTCAAAAAGTAATTAAATTACATTACTAATTACTTTTCTGGAAACTGCAAAAATGTAATTAAATTGCTTTACA
The DNA here is from genome assembly GCA_013358835.2 of Ixodes persulcatus. Classification (NCBI taxonomy): domain Eukaryota; kingdom Metazoa; phylum Arthropoda; class Arachnida; order Ixodida; family Ixodidae; genus Ixodes; species Ixodes persulcatus. Next base: position 705,918 of record JABSTQ010010954.1, on the reverse strand, counting down.
AATCACCACAGATTAAAGGTAATGACATTACATTACAATTACTTTCCAAAAGCAATAAAATTACTTTGAAATTACTTTGACATTACTTTTGAATACCTTGAGGCAGTAATTCGCGCTCATTTGATTTATTGTATACACCACCACAGTGTTTACGAAATAAGCCCTCGTTTTCCCACACAGCGCGTGTGCAGGAAGCAGATCCGGGAGAAGCGAGGCGCCGCGCATGCGCAGTGCCGACAGCAGCGCCACCTCAGTGATGGGACGTCAAAGAGCTGAGTTGGTCTATATGTACCAAAACTCAGACCTCTCTCTTTACACCGCAACAACTTTATGCGCCTCAAAGTGAACCATACTGAACAGTGGGTTTGCTGGCACACACGACGTAAGTGTGAAGCATGATGAATAGCTTCTTTAGGTGTTACTCAGAAAGACAGTCGACTTACCGCTTTCGCTATTCATTCAATCGGTGAAGGTCCTAACTAAAAGGGTGATATGTTTCCGTCTTCCTGATTTATAATTTGTAGTCCGTGTCAGCTTGTTAAGTCGGGCAATAGCAGCTCTTTCTTACAAGCAGTCGTCACGTGAAAGATTTCCCTTCCGCCTCGGATGAAATCTAATTATATTTTCCCAAGAGCACTAGTTGACCTATTCTCGGTCACTTTTTTTTCAAGGAGTATTTTTCCCAAACACCCGAAGAGTCCAAGTCTTCCCTCATTGTCACAAAGGTCCTGGATAATTGCTAAGCAGAAGCGTCGCCAGTTGACGAATGACGTTAGCTTCCTAAATTGTGTACTTTCCGAACAAACGGGAGGCGATATCTGCTTGTAGGCTTATTCCCGAACAAACTTCCCAAGGGAAGGCAGCAAGGCATACCGCGAGCGGCAGCTGCTTTGCTCGAGGGCGCACGAGACGTTCTGGGGCCTTGACAAGGCATTTGGAATTAACTATTTATTCCGGACGTTTGTTGTTCACAATGGTCGAAGCTTACAGTTTGACCTTGCTTGACGAAAGCACAAGGCTGGGGATCTGTTTTTCCTGTCCTCTCAGGTTTTAAATTACGTTTATCTCACTGGTGATGTGCCCGTCGCCCTTGTAGCCTATAAGCCGTTCATCCTTAAGCTGACGCACCGTCTGCTTAGGAATGAACGGTGGAAGCTACGTGTTCGTTGGAGCAGTCCCACTTCTATCGTTCGCCACGTAACCACGCTCTCGTTCATACCCACGCGCAGAGAAAGGAACGGGACAGGTGATTAAAGGAAGGTCTTTGATTGGTTCTGGTTAGCTTTCAGCTCCCACCGCACTGTAAGCTTAGGGATGAATGAAGTATAGTATCGTCGTGATGACGTGACGCCGTGGATCTGTCTTGCCTGGAGTTTGTAAGCCGTGGCCTTCTAGCGATGTCTACACGTAAGCTTTACTCTGTAGTGGCCACAGATGTGGAGCGTGACATGCGCTGAGCACTCAGCATAAAAGAAATAAAAGACGATGTTCTCGGGCGCGCAACACCCGCGCGCCTGGACACAGATGCACGCCAGTAGAACGCACGAACCAGTCGCTTCTCCTTGTCTCGGCTCATTTCTTCGAAGCACACGCTTATTATTCCTTCCCTACAACTCCTTCGCCTTTCCAGCCATCCTTTGTGCGCCTGTTCAGCACTTCGTACAAGGCTTTGCGCTCAGGTGACAGTCGTTTATTTCCTCTGATGCTCTTTTACAACATTTGGCCATGCAAAATAAGTTTGCGAACAAACTTTATAATTTATAACTAAAGTAATTTCAAAGTAATGAATAATTTTCTGAAAATTACTGCGTGAAAGTAATTCATTACATTACTCATTACTGCAAAAAGTAATTTAATTACTGTAATTCTATTACAGTAATGTCATTACTGCCATCTCTGCCCGCTGGCTACTACGTCATCCATGAAACCTTTACCACATCCTGCCGTTACCGGCACCCAGACAGCGAAGTCAAGATATAAATGATCCTCCGGCTCATTAGTCCGCCGACTGCACACCTTCTTCAAAGCTTTCAGCTTAGGGAGCGAAAGAAAAAGAGAGGAGTAGGAAAATAGCAGCTCCTTAAAGACCAAAACGGAGTGCCGTCGCAAAGGCTTATTATCATCAGGGGCGTCACACATTGAACACAACGAGATGATTTGTCGCTTATATCCTCTGGAAAGCTCGAACCAAAAGTTGATAGTGCAGTGGATGTTATTCGTGGCCTTGCTCTTCGAGCAGGTGCCGTGCTCTGCCTTATCTCTAGCTTGGAGACTGTATAGTCACGTGATCCTACCCTGAGACTTGATTGGCCTAAAACAAGCCTAGCGTCTACTCTGCTGTCAATACCGGGTGAATAGGACAGCTCCACACTTCCTAATAGCATCCTCGATCATCCGCACCAGTGCGCACCGGGCAGCGAGGTTCGCCCCATCCTTTTTCGATGAAGTGCACCGGTGCGCACTGCACTTCCTCGATCAACGGACGGAGCGCACCCTCCCGGTGCGGCTTTTTGTTGCCCCAACGTGCACCAAGAAAATCGACGGTGCGCCGGGGTGCAGTCCCATCAGGCATTGCGGCCAGGAGCGGGAATTGCGGGAATCGAGGAGATGGCGGGAGTAGCAGACGCTCAGTCTATCGAGATGGCGATCTTGCGCAAACGATCACGCCTCGCAGCTACACTCGGCGATGAATTCCTCAGCTCTTCTGAGAGCGAGACGACGAGCTTCTTACTATCACCGCGATTACCCACGATTGCTGCGGTGGCAAGGAGCGCCATAAAGGTATGAACGTCGTGGAACGCGTCGCTATGTGTTTCGTTGATACCAAGGTACCGCCTATTATGAGGTGTTTCTCTTTCTTGAAACAACAATGATGGGCAACATATACCTGTGGAATTGTCACCCGCTTCGTGACCCCATCGACTATCACGTCCACGATGTTGGTATGTGTGGGACCGTCAAATCCGCGAGTAAAAAAGGAGAAGAAATTGACCACAGACGGGCACCGCGCGTGGACCTGCGCAAGAAAAAACAAACAAAACGTGAGGTGACGCATGGTGGAGCTCGCCACGGTGCACCGGCGCGGCGCTGTTTGTCCTCGTTGTTGCACGGACTTCGCGCTGCACGACCGAGGAGTGCTGTGCACTGTCTTGGTTTCAGGGCGATTCCGGTGCGAGTTGATCGAATATGCTATAAGAAACTGCCCACCTCAAAAGTGACCCCCAGGGGGGAATGAAAGCACAAGCTGATCGGGGCGCGTGGCTAGCATGGCGGTGCACTGATACACATAGAGGTTTTTAAGAGAGAGGAGGATGCTCATTGTCGGTGTACAAGTACACTGGCTGGGTAATGGAGGGTGCATTTTTCAGGAAAAGGGTGCATGTGCGCCTGATGCACCCGACTACACCCTTTTTCTTAGAGTGTAGTCACTCACAGCTTAAAGGGCGATGCAACAATTTTTGTACTTTGCAAAAGTACCATTTAGAACGAATCCCTGATGTTAATGGCCGATAACACACGCTTTGTTTTTTCACCACACGCAATAAAAGACCCAGAGAAAAATTTCAAATAACGAGCAGGCGTTCACTTCCTCAACTCGTAGCCAGAACAAGCAGCCACGTGATCTGGAGACAAATAAGTGCCGCCAATCAGCCACGCGCTGAGATTGGCAAAGCGCAGGACACGCTCTGAGTTCCTGACATTGTTATGTTTCTGCTACGGTCGTCAATGCCGCGATTGGACAGCCGAATACTTCTCGAGCTATTGATTATCACGAGCCCAAATTGAGTGCTCACGCAATGCTTGGCTTCAATCTATGAGCCGCTATTAAATATCGGCATTGGGAGATACTGCGCTCCTCCAACTACGTCATCAGGTTTAGTGAAAGAGAGATTGGAAGGAAACGTGCGCCTTTGCCCCCGAGATTACACCGCAACAATGAAGTTTCTCGGCCACTGTCATTGCGTGCGAGTGTACTTGAGTCGCACTAAGGCCAGTAAGCTCGTGTAAAGTGAAAAACATTCCAAGCAAACATTGTTGCACTGCCCCTTTAAAAGGCAATTGGGAATTACGACTGCTTTCAGTTAAGACAGTGACCCTGAATTACAAGGTATAATTTTTATTTCTTCGATATTGTGTGTAGTCTTATAAATATCACTGCTTTAAGTTTGGGTTCGGGTGTCTACGGCAAACCGAAACTATACGCTAGAGGGATGGCAACACTGATCATGAGCCGTACGGCGTATGGCCGCAACGTGACGTCATCGTGATGCTGCGCCAGTGTTCCTTGACTAAAAGCTAACCCGCTTGCCACCCGCTAAAGAGCAGCTGGTCGCGTCTTTGAAATCAGATTTAGTGGAATACGCGACTTCACTTTGACGTAATATTTCGGTTGTGATCATATTTCGCGCAACTAAAGCTTTACCTGTAATTTATTATGGTTTCCCTTTCGACTGGAGTCGATCTTTAATAAACGCAGAGCATGACCTATGGTTTTCACGTTCTTTGCTTCATGTATCACACAGTACCCCCACTACCTTCATTTATTTTCTTTCTTTCTCTCTATCACGGATATTATCGTTGAATAAAGCGATCTAATCGGCTACGAAGCGATAACTATATGCTCGGCACTTGTCACGCCACATTTTTTTTTTTGTTTTTAAAGTTTTTTGTTACTATGGTTGTACGGACACGCCTATCTATAGTCCCCGCCAACAGGATCGCGCGAATGCGGTCACAAATGTGAGGAACGGTGTCGGTGCTGCTGGACAGTGAGTCGTAAGGACGCAGTCATATTAGGGAGTTGTAGTAGATCGTTTTTCTCCGCCGCTACGGTATCCGTAAAGAAAACGCCGCAGCTGCGCATGTGCGCCGCCAGCGTTGTCTGCATAGTTCAAGGACTTGGGGCGGGTTACGGAGCGCTATGCGGACGCTTAGCGGGCTGCGGAAACGGTGAAATAAAACTTCCTATTGCTAACACATCATACAAAAGGCCCGGTGTTTGCGGCAGACATCATGACCGAATTATCTTTCGTACATGCCTGAAGTATATTCGAAGAGCGTTTGTGTCATACATGTGTATGTCTTGAACCTGTCTGCAAACAGTTTTTGTGACCAATGTGATGGGCCACCAGTGCAAGGGAGAAACAGACTTCGGGTGGTGTCTCCAGACATGTTTTTGTATGATGTATTGGCAGCGTCAGTGGACGACACGGGTCGTGTTACTCCAAGAAGATGGTGCGAAGTCATTACGATGGCGTTTGTCGCATCGCGATTTGCTCCCGATCATTCTTACGGAGTGATGCTGCGATAACATTCACTGTCAGTGACTAGGAAGGCTAGACTCACGGTGTGATTCTTACGCTCCAAGTGACTGCATTCTCACGAAAGGCCCGCATTTCCACTACTACGCAGAACACGCGGACACCCGACTGCAGCCATCTATGAAACGAGTAGAGCAGATGACGACGCCCGAAGGAATGTGGTTGCTGGTTGGACAACGGAATCTATACGCAGAAACGATATATCTCACTGCCCCTGTGCAGATCGCGTTTTTAGTTGAAATATATTGTCTTTTTGATTTGGGGAAGGGGAGTGGTCGTTAGCTTTATTGCAGGGGCGTCGACAAGCAGAAAATATTTCTAAAGTTTATAGTAAACAGTTTTATTATTAGTAGCGTCAGAGACGAGAAACAATGTGTATGGAGATCACAAACGAGCCACGTTTAAGTCATATCTAATATTGATGCTGCGCTTTCTGATCTGGCTCATGTGATGAAAGTTTCACTGGAAGTTCACTATAGGAACCTGCCCTGTGGCATATTTGGCTAGTCCTGAAGCTAAAAACTGAGAGATGTATTTTTCTCGTGCAAAAATGATTGTCATCATTGCTCTGATGACACCGTCGTGCGTGTGCCTCCAACGAATACTGAGTTCCAATGTGCGGGGCCACCTAGTTGACCGCAGAGTCTTTTCTGGCGATCCCGGTCATTGGCTTGAGTCTTAAGAGACACGTTTCAACGATGGCGCACGACGAGCAAGAATAGAAGCGTCAACCCCACCAGCTTCCTCACCCACCTCTTCGAAGTTAACGAAAAAATATCTGGAGGAGGGGAGCAATGGGGACAAAGGACAAACAGAAATCATCAAACACAGCTAGGTGCCTGAGGCGCGATAGAAAAAATCCTCTTGGTCCTGGTATCAAACCAGGGACCTCTTTATTTCCAATGGAGCGCTCTACCAACTGAGCTAACCATAAGTTAGACGTCGGTAGAGCAAACGGATTCTATCAGCTGCCACCAGTCTAACACCAGCAAGGATGATCCTGCCTGCATTCTAAGGTTATTTTGGTAATGCAATAAACGCAAATGTCCATGCGAGCTGGACAAGAATGACGAATCTTGTCCTGCTTGTCCAGCTCGCTTGCATCTTTGCATTTATTGCAATATTTTCAAAGTTGGGCCACGAGGGTCCCTGTACAGCGAATTCGATAGAAAATTTAAGTAATGAAATCGAAAAAAACGCAGGTAAATAGTAGTTTAGCCTAAAACGAACATTGCTAGAAACATTCACTAAAACCAAAAGGCACTCCCTGTCAGCTTTCCTAAAGGTACCGTGAGGAGGTTTTTGAGAATGCCTAAACATGTCAATAACTCACTTCGCGGGCTCTACGCTTCCTAGAAATCCATAAATCATAACGATACGCGAGTGATTTCCATATTAAGAAAAAATCAATCAAAGAGAGCAACACACCGAGGTCCTCTCCGGCGATGGGAGGAGCATTCTTCCGGCAGCCAGGACGACATGTGACTAATGAAAACGCGACATTTCGTTGAGATTGCAAACGCTGTTATTACTAAAACTGTACGCTATTGTAGATGAGGAAAGCAAATAAAAGTAATAAGAAATGTTTTCTTTTGTTTGTTTGTTTTTTCAGAGAGGGAGCATAATACTGCAAATCGCATAAAAAAAGCACGCTATGATTTTTTTTTAAATTTTTTATGGGAGTGATGTGTCTGGCAGTCAGCTCTCGAGCGCGGGTTCGCTGGGTTAACTCGTAGTTCGGGCTGTTGCGAAAGCTCGCGCTGCAGAACCCAGGATACTGGGTTCAATCCCCGCCCCTGCCGTTTAGATCTGGATGAGCATCGTACCGGCGTGCAGTCGTGTATCACTACTGCGTGATGCACGTTAAAGACCCCAGGCTAGCGGTTGTACTGCACTGGCTAAATTGCTCATCTACAGCTGGGAGACTCGTAGCCCTTGGAGGCAGACCAAGTTCTAGGCTGTATAAACATACACACAACCCATTTTTTTTTTCGGGCTGTATGGGCAACGAGCCGCGCGCATTCGAAATATGACTCCGCGGTTCCACTGGTCGGAGGGGCGAGGATCCTTCGCTTTCTATTGGCTAACAGTGGTCCTGGTTGCGGAACATGCTCCTTCCATCGCCAGATATGACCTCGGTGTGCTGCAATCTTTGATTGCTTTTTAATAGGAAAATCGGCCACATATCGTTATGGTTGAGGGATTTCTAGGATTATTTGTGACAGCAGCGTGAGTTATAGCCATATTTAGGTGATTTCAGAATTCTCCACAGGGCACCTTTAAGATTCACTGCGTGAGATGGAGCAAAGAGCCCTTCGTCCTCGCTTCTCTGAATACGTTTTTGTAGCAGAAGATCGCAGTCACCTTATAGTTAAAAGAGAGACCGATCTCGAAGCCTCTCACTGCATCATTTCTGGCATACAGGATATTGCTAATCGCTTGAAATATCCCTAAATTTTAAATGATTAAAGGTACTGCCGCATATCAAAGAATTTAACTCGTACAAAACCTGCAAATATCGCGCTTGGAACGAGTCTCCGACTTGTGCGTTTACCGAATTTAGCCTGGCGGCACACAAGCGTCATGTTGTCGCCCTCCGCGATCCTGGTGGTGTCAGAGCGGCGGTAGTAGATAACCATGATGCCTTTTTTGCCGCAGCTCGGTTTCCAACTTGACTGTTCACGGAATTTGCAGCAGCAATGGGTTTGGATGACGCGACTGGCAACGACACTCTCCTTCGCCCAAACGTTTTGGCGGGACGTCTGCCACCAACCACCACGATAGCGACCAGGAACTGACAACATGGCACACCGGCTTCTGTAATGTCATTTCTGCTCACTTCTGTACCCTTTCTGGTGCATGAGCAAGCTAGGATGCTAAACACGTCAGTCAAAGACGCGTTCTAGGAACCTTATCTGCAATTCCTACGTGAACGCCAGAATAGCGAGCCTAAAAAAAAAAAATTAGGTTTTATCGGCCACTTTAAAACGACCGAGTGTTATCTCGATGGCGTCTTTCATTGTTCTGGATTCCTAGGTTTTTGCCTGGCCTCTCAAAACCTTTGGCGAGTCACCCAGTCATCGTAGGGTTGGACATCGCCTATTTATCTTTCGATAATACTCATATATCACGGGCCTGAAATTAAAACAATAACGAAACATTTACCTCTGAGATCGTTCAGGAATGACACCATATTGAAGCCGCAACACCGGGTATCGAATATGCTACTCTGCATACTTTGTTCCCGGTTGTAATAACTATAGTCACTTTCATTTTATAAATCGCAGGGCGCCGCAAATCCTCAGTACTTTCCGCAGCCAATGAAGTTGCAGTATCAGCCGTCATACTCGTCGAAAAACAAATAACGCAATAATTACCCTATATTTCATCTATACTTCGTTTCAGCTTCGGTCCGAGCGCGGCCGATGTAATGAGCCGAAGGGCCTATCAAACAGCGAAGAGGCACAACGTCATGGCGTGCTCTCTGCAGTTGATAGGACTAGCCGGCATTCGCCGTCTCTCTCTGCGTGCTCCTACGCCGGCTAGTCCTATCAAGCGCAGAGAGCACGCCATGACGTTGCGCTTTTTGCGCTGTTTCATTGGCCCTTCGGCTGATAACATCGGCCGCGCTCGGACCAAAGGTGAAACGAAGTATAGTACGGGCTCTACATAGCGAAAAATATTTTTCTTCTTAATGTCATAAAGTATGGGGTTTTTTTTTTTTTTTTTGGGGGGGGGGGGGGGGGGCAACAAAATATTTTAGCAATATCTGTAAATTATCTCGTATCGTGCGGTGCAACATCAAATATCTTTTGACCATCAGATAAATTGAAAGACCCGAATTCTTCTTCAAGCGCGATTGTGTAGGTAAGCCTTCTTTTTTTTTTTCTTGCTGTTCTGCTCTTATTTTTATAATTATTTAATCGCGCGCTTAATAGTATCGAGTCTTTTCATAACTAATAATACACGTTTCTGAAGCTATTATAGAAAAATAAATGGGAAAGATCAGACTTGTAGGTCAGCTTAAACTAAGAAAATGTCTGTCTGGAGCTCATGTGAGCTACATCGTGCAGTTGTTTTACTCAGTTCCAACGGAGCTTCCGGCAGGTGCCGCCTTAAGCGTTTATAATTACGACGCGTAGCTTCGTCGATTTCAAAACCGAAAACAGAAGCGTGCTGGCTGTAGAGACCGCAACCTGGACAGTGCATTTACAGTGGTAATCATACCGTACACCTTTCCCCAGAGGTGTGTTCCATGTTGCCCGACGTCACTAGATTAGTTGCCTCGAATGCCGCAGAAAGCTGCGCGCCCCCACGTTCTGAACAAGTCTGATTACCACCGTGTGGCACATCGATCAAGCGCATTTGTTTCACGTTATTCACCATGCGTTGACCTTAGCCCGTGGCACTATAGCTACTATTTAGTAAACCTATCTTTTATTTTTTTACCAAAAAAGTGCGAACATGATTTTTGAAGCCACTTTATTGAGCCTACACTGGATTCTTTTGTGATCCAGAGGCAAGGTCTCTTTCATACGATGATTAAGAACATAAAAGAAAAAAAACATATCATATCTTTACTTTTTTTTGTGAACATTTTCTGTTAGAAATCTAAAATCTTTTGCGATAACAAGCATATGTCGTCTCTCAGATGCACCATCACGAGCAGAGACACCTAGTGACGACACGGATATGTCTACTTCTGGAAGCGGAAAAGACGAAACGTCACCTTCCGTTCAGACAAATGAACCTCGTTGTACTGTGTGGAGGTTTCACGCACTAAGAAATATATCGAAAGAGATCAAATTCACTGCTTCAACAAGACTTCCTGTCACCGTGTTGCCGCTGTATACACCCTACTAATTTCATACGTTTTCCTTGACGATAGAGCTTTCGAACAGCATTGCGCTGGAGACACTATTGTACCCTCCGCCAAGTCGCAAGGAGGACGCGTTCAAACAGGCATAGAAAGAAATAGAACAATTTACGAATATATTGCTATACTGGGTATAATCAAGACGCGAACACTGGTGCCCAATGCTGGGCTTCAAGAAGGTTGACTGACGTAGGGAGTGTGAACAGCTTTGAAGAGATCAAACGCTTCCTCTACTCACTGACAGTGCAGAGGTGAATGAAAGTTATCCGCCACTTGATAGGCTGAAGAAAATCAGGCAACTCCTTAACAAGCTACGCGAGAAGTTGAACGAAATGACGAGTAAAGAAACCCTTTCTGTCGAGCAGCAGATTGCTCCTGTTGGAGTATTTTTAATATCCTTCGTGCATAAATATTTTTCGAGACTATAAATAAGTAACGATTATTACATGCTAAAGCATTGGTGATACTTATAATAACAGTTGTGCTAAAAAGCATCTGTGCAACATACCTAAAATCAGATGGCAACTTGTGTAAACTCTCCAGATTTTCTATTCAAATGGGAGGATTAACTAGCGTGAACGGAAGACGCCGCGCTCGGCGTTTTTTCAAGCTATGAGTCACTATCGGCATATTTATTCTTAGAATAAAAAATAATAATTCAAATATTCAGTCGAGTGCAACTCAAATGGGACTTTCGAAGAAAAACAAATATCGAATTGGTAAAACAGTCCGCAACCATGTTCGCTTAAGGCAGGTGTCTCCGAACCCCGGCTCGCGGGCCAGGCCTGGCCCGCGGAAGACTTTCAACCGGCACGCAGCTGGTGGCGGTCCTTCCAATGAAGCCGGAACCGCGGCCCGTTTCCAGGAGACCCGCTACTGCAGGCGCAAAAAAGAAGTCGGTCCAAAGAAATTGCGCCGCGACGCGCTCCAGATGCTCGAATGAAGATACAAGAAAGAAACTGAATCACAACGTTTGTCCCCTCGCCATATTACTAATTGAACATTGTCACCACCAGCACCCCCGTTCTGAGTCTTCTAGCTTCATGTCTGTGTAACTATGGTAAAAATTTGTTTTCCGAAATTCCTTTTAACATATTTCTCTCGGCCTTTTGAGAAATTCCTTTCGAAAAATTCCGCGTGGCCGTCGGTACATGAGAACGCGGCTGGCGGCTGATAAAATTACGGAGTGGAGAGAGGACTACGAGAGTATCTGCTTTCTCGGATGCGTACACCGTCGCAGCCCCCCTTTCCAGTGCACAGTTTAATTGCCTCCAGATTAGCGCGCAGCACTTACCCAAGTCCACGCTTTCCGGCGTTCGCGTTTCATTCTCTGCTGATAGTAGGTTATTCTTAGTATCCTTTGACAGAACTATCGCCTATTGTTGGCAGTAGCCTTACCATTCTCATTAGTATTTTGCACTGTTCGAATGTTCCGAATTCCCGGGAGCTTGGATATATACTCTGAAAATTTTCTTGGCCAAAATTGTCGTGTAATTTCATAATCAGCTGAATTCAAGATGATGTACATATATTAATTCACCTTAGGTTTTTCGTAATTCTTACACTAACATTTATTCTTCTGTTTAATGCTTATCTAGGTTGTTGTAGTTTTTTTTTTTATAGTTTATACTTACTCTTTTTTGTTTTCCTTCGAGACAACGACAGATCCCTTATCCCGCCTCTTAGCCACAAAGTTTGGAGACCCCTGGCTCAGAGCGTCAATCCAAACTATCGCTGAACACACAAAAAGAAATGTCTGAACAAATCTCGGGTTACTAGTTGCACAAGAATAACTAGGACAATGCAAAGCAAATTGTTGTGTGTATGTTAATACAGCCGGAAGTTAGTCTGCCTCAGTAGGCGTCTGGTGTCTCAGCTGTAGATAAGCAATTTAGCCAGTGCAGTACAACCGCTAGCCTGGGGTCTTTAACGTGCACCACGCAGTAGGGAAACACGCCGGCCCGCCGGTACGATGCTCATCCAGATCGAAACGGGCAGAGGCGGGGATTGAACCCAGGATCCTGGCTCGGTTCCGCAGCGCGAGCTTTCGCTCCACGCGTTTCCAGCTGGTGTGCGCTAGACCACTCGGCCACCGATTCCCCCTAGGACAATGTGAAAATCGGTAACATTCACACAATTATAAAGCATTCTTTACATCGCGCATTTATTATTACATCGCAATGCACTTTCGGTGGTTCCACGAAAGCCTCAGTTCTGCGGTATCGAGCCTAGCGGTACGTTAATTCAGAACGCAACTGTCCGTCACACTGCGCACTGAGTCACTACGAGTCATTCCATAGTAATCCGGTTATTCATCGTAGCACTCGTCTATTCACAAAAAGATATTTCGTCCCAGGGTTGGTTTTAGGGATCTGTTTCACGCCCACACCTGTTCACTATATTTTTGTAGTTCCGCGCTATTTAACGTACATAATTTGTACAGTACGTCGAGGATGTGCATTGTTTTGAAGGAATTATGTACAATAAATAATGTTACTGGGCTTCACGAGTACGCGCGTATTTTTTTGTTGATACTCAGACAGCTGCCTCGGCTTGAATCCATCTTGAACAAAAGTAAGGACATTTTCTCTAAAAATTCAAAACACCGGCCGTATTTTTTTTTCTCTTGCGCATAGCTTTTAAAGCGCGCTCTTGACACATGTAAGTGAAGTCAAACATCTGGAGGTTTCGTTAAATTTGACATTCAGATGCGGTACTGTAGTATGGTTCACTCGTCCTTGTAAACATTAAGTGCCTCATCTTGCATAATGAAGGAATTTAGAAGAAAAAACAGTCAGCAGTTTTGCGATTATTCCGTTCGTGAGTTAGATTCCAAATAGTGTATGCGCCATTTGTGTCAAAAACTCCAAAACTAACCAAAGAGTAAAAACAGTTTTTATAAAACAATGTGTTTACATTGTTACCTTAAGGAACGTATACCTGCCTTGCACGTGACGTCCAACGGCATTGTATCAGCCGCCATTGCCCGTACCAGGCTCATGTGCCTGTACCTTCTGCAGCATACATTTCGCACAATAGAATCAGTTATTTTCCGCTTGCCCAGAACAAATTCGATGGTGCAAAATGTATGCTGCGGAAGGTACGGGCACAAGAGCCTGGTACGGGCGATGGCGGCTGATGGGACGTCAATGTAAGCACGCTGTTCAGATTGTGAAGTTGATTCAGAACTCGTCAACATGCTAAGCTGGCACCGGGATCAAGGAAAAGTTGAGTTGCGGATCACATGTTTATGACCTTGCACGGCTCGATACAACTCTCCCACGTCACGTTTTGCCAAAAGTAAGTCTTAAACCGGAATCACAATGCCGACACCTCTTACAAAGGATCCGGCGTCGGCTGCAGACACGATGACAAAACCCTCGTCAGAGGTACGCCTCAAGCTTGTTCGAAACCATGTTTCCGGAGGACTGTACAATAAGAAAAAGGAACACGCCTCAGATAATAGGGAGTTTTAGGGAACCGTTTTTGGTGCTATGGCCCATCGGACCGTAGCACGTCCGATATGGTCCGATGGGCGGTGGGCCCTCCGGTACGAACTGAGCATGTGTTACCGCAGAAGATTCGTACATGGACAGTTCCTACCAGAGGGCCCATCGTCCCGTATCGGATGTGCAAAAAGGGTTCCCTAAAACTCCCTAGTGTCTGAAGACTGTCGTTTCTACGATGTATTTAGCGGTGGGATCGAGGGACAAGAGTTCGCACGAGTGCCAACGCGGCCATCTATCTCGACATTCTACTGTCCCTGAAAGCTCAAGAAACACTGGGCGTGTTTTTTTTTTTCTTTTTTTTTTTTAGAGCGCCGTTCTTAGGCGCCCGTTTCCGGGTTGAGCGGCGTCGGCGTCGGCGTCGACGTAACCACGCGTTGCATTATGGGACGGAATTCCCAAAACGATGTCACACGTGACGTCACGTTTGACGTCAAGAGGGTAAAATGTTTCCGCTAAATTTGGCGGAAAAAATGTTTGAGCAACTTTTAAGTAATTTTTAAGTCTTAAAAAGTGACAATTTGCGTAATATAAGGGCTCTTCGTACTCTGCGTATCGGAATTCGTCTCGCGCGCTCTCTTGCAATGCGGATGCAAGCTTTTCTCTGGTAGTGCTCCACCCGCCAGCCTTCGGGCCCTAGTCCATTATAGGGTGAGACGGAGTATAGTTTTTGGAGTTCCAAAAAGTTGCCCAGCCAAAAAGTAAACCAAAAACGGGAAGTCTGAGGATCCTATGTTTTAGACCATATAACCCACATCATATATTAAAATGCAGAATTTACCGTAACTTCTTTAAGCAAATGGGACCGTTTTTGCTATATGTAAACGGCCCTTGCGGAATCCTTTTTTTTTTTATTACCGAGCTGCGAAATGTGCGGCGCAACTTATTTCTGGACAATAATTATTTTTATTTGTAGGTTTAGTTTTAATTGCTTTCATCAATAAACAACCGGCGCACCATGATGGTAACAGATGGTAGGGTTCTGCGCTCGAGGAAGCTCAAACAACTTTATATCTCGCAATAAATAAAGAAAAATCAACAGCATGCAGCCCTCGCCGATTGCTGTAATTCGCAGAATAGTGAGAGAATAGTGTCACGAATGACAATTGATGAGGAGACCAAGTACTGAAGAAACCTAAGCATTTATTGGGGCGAACTTGAGCCCAAAACAAAAGAGAAGGAGGCTGGAGTCGCAGGCGTCAATGGCGGCGTAACGGCAGGAGCGAGCGCTGGGGCGAGACTGCTCTCAGGCCGCCACGGGGAGCATCTTTTATTGACGTGGGTTTCTGGAACATTCAGCGTAGAGCGTACGTTCCGAGGGGTAGAACAGTCGTACCTCATTTAGACGACAAGGTTCTGGAACTTACGAAAACGCTAAATTGGAAGAATAAATCAATAAAAGATACGTTCTCCTCACAGGAATCGACCGAAAGGTCTCCGCGCGAAAACCGAGCGCGGTAACCATTTGGCAACACACGCGCTCGCTCGTCGACGCGCCTGGCATTACTCCCCACTTTTAAAACCGTATTGTCTCGATGCAATGTGCCTAGAAACAAAAAGAATGGAAAACTACGGAGACTTGTAAAATACAGTCCTATCGATTGTAGTACAAAAACGCGGAATAGTTCAATGGAGCGTAGAACGGCTTGAGGCGCACGACGTGGACAACTTCCGGTCGTGAAGGGCGGCGTGACGAAGTCCGTGTTCCGTCCGGCATCACCTCACAGTTCAGATCCGCGAGTCGACGAAGCACTCTGTAGGGTCCAAAGTGCCGTTTTAACAGCTTCTCGCTGAGACATCGGCGGCGAATCGGTATCCACACCCATACCCAGTCTCCGGGTTGGAAGTGGACGACGCAGCGTCGGATGTTGCACCGGCGAACGTCAACACCTTGCTGGTTGCTGGTCCTGAAGTCGGAGTCTGGCGAGCTGCCGAGCCTCCTCTGCTCGTGGGGTTATCAGATGGGCGTCGTCGGCTCCGTCGTCTGCTGGGTCGTGTCGTAGCATTAGCGAGTTTTAGAATAGGGGGCCCCACAGCTTTGGGTGCCCCAAACAGGTTGGGGCATCGCAATAGGCGTGCGCCGAAGTTCTGCGCATGCGCACTGGGACGCCCAAGCTGTTTGGGGCACCCAAAGCTGTGGGTACCCCTATTCTAAAACTCGCTATTGTGTCGAGCGTCGCTGTCACCTTTCTGCCATGCACCACTTGGAATGGTGTCTCTCCGGTGGTTTCTTTAACTGCAGTGTTGTAGGCAAACGTGGCACACGGCAAGATTTTGTCCCATGTCTTGTGCTCAACATCGACGTACACGCTGATCATGTCGGCGATGGTGCTGTTGAGCCGCTCTGTCAGTCTGTAGGTCTCCGGATGGTATGCCGTGGTTCGACGGTGTACGCTGTGGTTCAGACGAAGTATATACTGGGTCGGCTGCGCCATGAACGATGATCTCCAATCTTTAATGAGCACTTGGCGAGCTCCATGTCGAAGTAAAACAAATTTGACGAAGAACTTGGTGATTTCCACGGCTGTTCCCAACGGAAAGGTTTTGTCTCGGCGTACCTGCTTAGAAAATCGGTGGCAACGATTATCCAGCGGTTTCCAAACGTCGACGCCGGAAAAGAACAAGGTAGATTAATTGAATTCAATTTATTTACTTACTCCCATCTTACATATGGGTGACGTTAACAGGAACAAAGCTGCACAATGTGCAGCTTGACGAAGCACCTGCTCCTTAAAGGCAGATCGGGAGGTAGGAAAGGTAAAAACAACATTTCAAAGACGGAAAGAAACAGGCAGAGGCAGTGCCATGCAGGAGAACATTATAAAAGTTAGAGGTAAACATTTTTCGTATTGTTTTCTTATTAAGTGCATCAAAATGCAAACATGTTGGTCTTTTAAAAAGTTTACTACGGTTGGCAGTGTATACTGTGCCATTTGAAGCCCCTAGCTTGTACTATAGGACGTGGTATTCCCACGGATCCGAGGCTACGTACTCCATATACCATACTTTTAAGACTTAGTTTAGAAAACCGCGGTAATGGATGGTTAAAACATTTCAGGGATGCCGCGTATACTGTCGCAAGCTTATATTTGTAATATTCTTGTATTTTATTACTTTTTATTTATACAAAAAGGGGATCAGTGTGTGCGTATTACGACGCATTGGCTACGACTCGGATTACTTTCTTTTACAATAAAAAAACGTTTATTAAGGTTTGTACTGGTCGTGTTTGCCCACACTAGGTTACAATAGCATACACGAGAACTGAACAATGAATAATGCATAAAAGTTTAACACTAGATGATAACATATGGCCATGTTTACATAGGATACCTTCGATATTCGAGAGTTTATGTGTAAGATTTTGAAATCAGGAGTCCCATAAGTAATGTTTTGTGAAAACGTACACCTAAAGTTTTAACAGTGCTTACAAATCCCATCTCCGAAGACTTCAACATTAACTTTTTAGTTGCATTGCAAACTGTATCTTTTGATTTAAAGGTAACGGCTTTTGACTTATTTCCACCTATTTCGAGGCAGTCCATGAACTTAGATTTTCAGACCTATGTTTGCATCGCCAACTAATCTATCAATAATTTTCCCTAAACAAATATACTGGCATCGTCGGCATTAATACAAAATGAGGTGTTACTTGAAAATGTCGGCATAAATGACAAATGAGGTGTTACTTGTCACTGCACCGTTCCAGCACATTCATTCCGATTTGCTGGAACGGTGAAGTCGGGAGAGCAATCGGCTGCGGGAGACCTGCCGGCTTCGTTGGTGTTCTCTTCCGTCACTGGTACTGGTGGCACGATAGCGTGTAGAGGATAACGGTGTTCGGGAGCTTGGGCCAGTAATACCTCTCACGAATTCGGGCCAGCGTACGGCTGTAACCAAGGTGTCCCGACGTCGGGTCGTCGTGGCAAGCTTGAAAGGTCTTCGCTCTAAGGTCGGATTACCAGCAGCCATGGTAAGTTGTGTTCTCCGAAGTTCTCCTTGTAAAGTGCACCTTGTCGAATGGAGAAGGTCGGCAGGGCTCTCGAGATGACACGGGTGATGGTAGCACCTTGTCCTTCGAGGTGCTTGATTAGCGCCCGCACTACGTAATTGTCTCGTTGACGTGGTGTCATGCCGTTGGTGTTTACTGAGCCTAGGTAGCACCCGTCGTCATCGTCGTCGCTGCTCCAGGAAGGTGTCTCGACAGGGGCTCTGGACAGGCAGTCGGCGTCTCTGTGCTTGCAACCTGTCTTGTAGACCACAGTTATGTTGATCTCCTGTAGTTGGAGACTCCATCGAGCGAGGCGTCCTAAAGGGTCCTTGAGATTCGCAAGCCAGCAGAGCGAGTGCTGGTCCGTGACAACGTGGAACGGGCTCCCGTTCAAGTACGGGAGAAACTTTGTGATTGTCCAGAGGACCGCAAGACATTATTTTCCAGTCGTGGAGTAATTTCTTTCCACCTTGAACAGTGTCCGACTTCCGTAGGCGATGACTCGATCGGTGCCTTTTTGCACTTAAACCAGTATCACGCCAAGTCCTGCGTTACTCGCGTCCGTGTGAATCTCGGTGTCTGCAATCTGACTGAATTGTCCAAGAAGAGGAGGAGTCTGGAGTCTTGGCTTCAGCTCGTTGCTTGCCCCTGCTGCTCCTCGGCCCATTCAAAATTCTCGGCATCCTTCGTGAGTTTGTGAGCGGTGCGTGAGATCCTTGCGAAATCGCGAACGAAGTGCAGATAGTACGTACATAGTCCAAAGAAGATTCGCACAGCCTTCTTGTCTGTCGGCACTGAAAATGCCGCGATGGCGTGAGTCCTTTCTTGGTATGGGCGAACGCCATCGTTGCTAACCACGCGGCCCAGGAACTTCAGTTTGTCATTGGCGAACCGACACTTCGATGTCTTGAAGGTGAGTCCGACGGTCTGCATGGCTTTGAAAAAAGCTCAGAGTAGTCGCAAGTGCTCGTCGAAGTCCCATGAAAAAGCTACGATGTCGTCAAAGTAGACGAGACAGCTCTGCCATTTCAGTCCCGCCAGCACGGTGTCAATGATACACTGGAACGTTACTGGTGCCGTGCATAGTCCGAAGGGCATCTCCTTGAACTCGTACAGTTCATGCGGCGTGACGAAGGCTGTCTTCTCTCGGGCCCGTTCGTCGACTTGAATCTGCTAGTAGCCGATCTTCAGGTGTATCGATGAAAAGTATCGAGAGTGGCGCAGCCGGTCCAGAGTGCTGTTGGTGATTTGGAGTGGATAGACGTATTTCCTTTTCACCACACTCCGGTGCCGGTAGTCCACGCAGAACCAAAGCGTCCCGACCTTCTTCGCCAGTACGACTGGAGAGGCCCACGGACTGCTTGTAGGCTAGATTGCGTTGTCGCTCAGCACCTCTTGACCTTGCTCCTGGATTACCTTCCTTTTCCTTACGGAGAATATGTACGGTGTTCGAGGCGGGGTTTAAGCCGCACGTCCGGAGGCCTCCTGGCCTTTGACGACGTCCATTCCCCGAAGTGAAGAACCCAGGGGTTCAGTGGAGGTGGGAGAATTGGTAACGTAACGAACGGTTTAATTACATGGTTGCGATACAGTCGTCGAAATCAGAGAGAATATCGGAGCAGCCTCACGCTCCGCCTTATATAGGGTCCGTTTCTTCCTCACTCTCCGCCAGGGCAGCAGGTGCGACGTAGCAAACCGCCGCCAAGTGCGTTGCAGCAAAGTCCGCCGCCATGTGCGACGCAGCTCAAGTTCTCCGCAGTTAGGCCATGCCTCTCTCTCTTTCCTGAGCGCACGAACCCACACGCACACACACACGTCCCGTTGACGTCACGGACGCGTTGAGACTTGTTTCCGCAGGCCCCGACACGCAGGCGACGGTCCCGGACTCGTCGGGACTCGTTTCGCGCAGGCCCCGACCAGCGGGCGACGGTCCCGGACAGATCGTGACTCGTTTCCGCAGCTTTGAAACTCGGAAGAAGGTCGCCAAAGGTTCCATTCTTAACAGCCCCTCCGGGGCCAGGGAAACCTCGAATGGCCGGTGGTACAATCGCTGGCCTGAAGAGATGGGCTTGGAGTGGGCCTTGAGAAGACGCTGCAAGCACTAAACAAACTCAAAAACCTCTCACCACGGAGGCATCAGCGGAAACGTCCCCCACAACACCACGCCACACCGCAGTCATACGCTCGGAATCCGCCAAAGACCCGCCAGACTGGATTACGGTTTACCAAAATTTGGTACAATTCCGGGTATGGAGACCCCCTGTCGCAAAAAAAAAGTCATTTTTCCAACGAGGTCACTATGAACAAAATACAAAAGACAAAACACTTCGCAATTTGTGCGGTCATTTTGGGCAAAGTGCCCTTACTTTGATCCTCATTCCCGTGGATGTCGAAAACCTCTGAGATCATCCCTACTGTTTTTGGTGATATTACAAAAATCTGCTCAACCCATCGGCATTGCCGTTAAATTTGCCTTTCCTGTTTCTTACGCGGAAGTCATAGTGATCAATTTTCACGTGATTTGTAGACGTGAAAATGCGGTCCTTATAGCGCCGATAAAACAATCCGCCTTTTTCATGCCCCGTCACATTCGTCCTAGCAATCTCCTGAGCTGTATCGCGTAACCCTGACAAACTAGGGTCGCTCTTCTGCTCGGCTGTCAAAGACACTCTGTCTACTCGCAACAGACGATCAAAATTACGTGACGACGGAGCTACGAGAGATCCTTTAAAGATCCCGTCTTCCTCCGCCTTTTCCGCCGGCTCGTTGGGACGGCGTACGCTTTCTAGTGCTACGAGGTCAGGCTGTTCTACCACCTGTTTCCCCTCATCCCGGTTCTCTGCCTCCAACTCTGAGAGTGCTTGCTCCCCGTCAGCTGCCTCTGGCTCTGGATCACTCGTTAACAAAGGGGCGAGCTGACGCGATTTGGACCTCGTACACGACTGAACTAGTCCTTCTCCCAGTTGTTGACCCCTTTCGCGCAGCAGGAAATCTGACCGGTTAGAAAACAAATAAGGATACTCCAACGGGACTGTTTGCGAGACAGCCGCCTCGGTTACTAGCTCTCCGAACGGGCCAGTTATCTTTACTGTCGCCATAGGCAGACAGACACTGTGCTTTTCGAGCAGCTGCTTGATCCAAACTACCTTTCCAGTAAAATCGGATGTCGTTACATACGACGGATGAACAACGTCCATCGTCGCTGCACTGTCCCGCAGCACCCTGCACGGCTTTCCGTTTACCTGGAGCTCGTGAAGATAGGGACGAAGAAGCTTCAGGTCCTTGTCACTACCGTTCACGTACGAGAACACAAGTCGCGGTTTCTTACATCTGGCCGCTGTGTGTCCCGGCTCCTGACAGTTGAAGCACAGGAACGGCTTCCTAGCCTCGAACTGCCCTGTTTGGCTTTTCCGCGCCTCGTCTTCGTTCGAGGGATCTCCGCTCTTTTCTGGGACCTTTTGTCCTGTTTCGGGCTTCTCGGGCCCGTTTTCTCGCGAGCCGTTTCCCTCTCGGAAGGTCTTGCTCTGATCGCTCCGGCCGGGTTCGCTTTCCTCCCCGCTCAGCTTTCTACGCGTTGCGTACTCTTCGGCTAGCTCAGCGGCCCTTTCGACAGAGTCGACTCCTACCCTGTCCTGCACCCAGAGCTTGACTGACTGCGGAATGCTACGAAAGAACTGTTCGAGGCACACACACTCGACTACCTTGTCTCGGCTTTCGTGCACTTCCTCGCTCTTCAACCATTCTATCAAATTGGTTTTAAGCCCGTACGCGAATTCCGAGTAGCCCTCGCTGCTCTTTTTGGATGCGTTTCTAAACCTTTGACGGAACGCCTCGGCAGAAAGGCGGTACCGCTTCAAGAGGCTGGACTTCCCCTTGTCGTAGTCGTCCGCGTCTCCAGCACTAAGGCGCGCGACAACCTCTGCAAGCCGTTGCGGCCAGGTTTCTGGGGCGAAGCTCAACTTCTCACATGTCTTCTCAAAGTTAAGTAAGAACAGGCCCACGTCTTTCCCAACTTTAAACGGCTGCAGGAGCTTCTTCATTTGATACGGCTCGGTCTCACTTGCTCGTACCGGAGCCCCAACTCTACTGTTCTGCGAGTTTAATCGCTGTTGTTCAATTTCGAGCTCTAGCCTTTTCAGCGCTCGCTCCTCTGTCGCTGCAGTCTGCGCTCGTTCCTCTCTCGCTGCAGCCTGCTCCTGCTCTCGTTCCTCTCTCGCTGCAGCCTGCTCCTACTCTCGTTCCTCTCTCGCTGTAGCTTCACTTTTAGCGTTCTTAAGTATTTCCCACGCAATTTTTATTTCCTCTGCTTCCGCGCACTCTGAAATGGCTTTACTGATCTCAGATTTCTTCATCTTTTGCTCCACCTCCCCACCCAATTCTTCACATAAACAGAGTAAATCTGTTCTCAGTAACCTCATTAGATCTATGATCGCTGCTTTTTAGCTTTGGCTTTGTTCTAAAACTTGTCGCGAGGTTGTACACAAACCTAGCGCACGAGTCAAAACCTAAGGATTCCCAGCAGTTCACAATTAATTACCCATAATCTGAAGCCCGGCGAATCTCAAAGCAAAGTCCAAACGCTCACCCACAGATGTAGCACGATGTCGCATGGTCCAATCCCACCGCTGCCACCAGTTGTTCGAGGCGGGGTTTAAGCCGCACGTCCGGAGGCCTCCTGGCCTTTGACGACGTCCATTCCCCGAAGTGAAGAACCCAGGGGTTCAGTGGAGGTGGGAGAATTGGTAACGTAACGAACGGTTTAATTACATGGTTGCGATACAGTCGTCCAAATCAGAGAGAAAACATCGGAGCAGCTTCACGCTCCGCCTGATATAGGGTCTGTTTCTTCCTCACTCTCCGCCAGGGCAGCAGGTGCGACGTAGCAAACCGCCGCCAAGTGCGTTGCAGCAAAGTCCGCCGCCATGTGCGACGCAGCCCAAGTTCTCCGCAGTTAGGCCATGCCTCTCTCCCTTTCCTGAGCGCACGAACCCACACGCACACACACACGTCCCGTTGACGTCACGGACGCGTTGAGACTTGTTTCTGCAGGCCCCGACACGCTCGTCGGGACTCGTTTCGCGCAGGCCCCGACCAGCGGGCGACGGTCCCGGACAGATCGTGACTCATTTCCGCAGCGTTGAAACTCGGAAGAAGGTCGCCGAAGGTTCCATTCTTAACAACGGCGATCGATGCACAGGGAGCACATCGTCTTTGGTAACGATGCGCTGCTTCGCAATGGCGGTTTGTTGCACCTTCAACGACGTCGCAAAGCAGTGGCTGTAGTCGGCGAGGAGGTTACACAGCTGGCCTCGTTTCGGGCCCGGAAGCTTGGGGTCAATGCCGTAGCTGCGTTGGCAACGTACTAGAGTGCTGAGGTGGCGAGGTCTCTTCAGTAATCGCGGCGATTTCAGCGGAGTTTTGGAGCTCCTCGACGTGGCCCACAGCGGCACCTTTCGTGAGGTGTTGCGTTTCTTGTCGGAAGTTCGTCACGAGGACCGCAGTTCGCCCAAGGCTCAAGTTCAGTTACTCCTCTTATGATGCCTATTCATTTTCCCAGGAGCAATTGAGTGCTGCCTTCGTGAACAGCTTCGCCACGGGCAGCTGCATCAGTCACCACTGGTTCAACAACACCTGATCGCGGCGCCGGGTTCACGTGGTGGACATCTACTGGGATGGCAACTGACGTTCTTTAGGGTTTCTGTGGAGGTGGAACAGGTATCAGCGTCAATCTCTTTTCTCCAAGGTCGATGACGGTGTAGTATTTACTTAGAAAATCCACGACGAGAATGACGTATCTGGCACAGTCTTGTAGAACGAAGAATTTCACAGGACACGTCTTGCCGTTAACTTCGATGCCAGTAGCGCATTTTGCGACAGGCGTGATAAGGTATCCTCCAGCAGTTCATATCTGCTGCCCATCCCACGTCGTCGTTACCTTTCGACGGCGGCAAGAGAGTCTCCCAGTCAAAACTGAGTAGTGTGCTCCGGTGTCCACCAGTGCTCCGGTGTCCAACAGATAACAACGTTGTTTTCGGGCGCCGTTGCAGGAGCGTCGTTGCGATAATGGCGTCGAAAAAGTGGGCGCGCTCCGGCGTTCTTGGAGGCTCTTTACTTCGGGCGTCTTTGGCAAAGCCACCTCCAGGCGTTGCCGCACTTAGTATTCCCGGCGACGGAGGGGGGACAGGCTCTCTCGTCGGGGTCGGGGAGCTAAAGACGCTGAACATTTTGGCAATGGCCAGCGGGATGTAAGGCGGAGGGACGGCGCTGGGAATGGCGAACGTCGGAGGTACTCCTCGATGTCGCGAGCGCGTTCGCCGTACGTTGGACGTGGGTCGTTCGGGTGGGACACACGCACACCAAGTCGGCGGTAGGGGCATATCGTTGTTAAACGTGGTCCGCTTCACCGCAGTGATAGCACATTGGTCACCAAGCCGCTGTCCTCCACACGTCGGTTTTCCTTGGCGCCCGTTGGTCTCGGTGGTTGTATTGATGCCGTCCGTCGTGGCGTCGGGAGTACGGCTGGGTTGCTGAGCCCCCTCGTGGCGCCACTGGGTAATGTTGAGCAGCTGGCGGCTGTCATCAGATCATTGCGCCGTAGCTCAGCGTAGGATTTTCGGGTGCGGCCACGGTAAGAGGCATCTGGCAGGAACGCTCGCTGAACCTCGTCTCGAACAAGCTCGGCGATGGAGAGTGAGGCCGAGCGCTCAGCAGCCGGCAGAAGGTTCTTCAGCTCTTCACGGACAACGTCGCTAATAAGCTTACGAACACCCGGAATGCCGTGGCCAAGGTCGCAAAAAAGACTGCGGAGCCGCACTGACGCCGTGTAGCGTCTTGTAGTGGCTGGCTCTGGCTAGAAGAGCACGCTCGATGTTCGTGGCTTTTGTGATGAAACCCTCGATGGTCGTGGGCGGGTTCCGCACAAGGCCTCCGAAGCTAGTTTCCTTCACCCCTCGCATTACAACTGTCAGCTTCTTCGCTTCAAGGGCATCAGGATCCGCGCGGTTGTTGAGTCCAATAACGTTATCGGCAATGCTAACAACGCTCTCGTTGCGGCTTTGAACCCTCGCTTGAAACAGCTCTTCGGCGCGTTTTTTTCGCTGTTGGTTGGTGAGCTACCTCGGAGCTCAGTCTAGAGTTGATGCCAGGAGTTGATCGACGCGTCATGGTTCTTAAACCAGTTCCGTGCCGTTGCCTTCAAAGCGAAGTGAACGTTCTGAAGACACTGCTACGGAGTTCATCCGGTTTTTAATTCGTTTAATTTGTTGATTTTCCGTGCTCATGAATGGCGAGTAGCCTAAGTAATGATGCACAGGTTCAAAAGGAGCACACCGAAGAAATCTACAGCAAGTGCAACCGCTAATATATATTATGAGGGAACAGGAAATAGGTAGCAGTTAAATATCAGCCATTGAATGCCAAAACGCTTGAACACTTGAGTTGAAAATGTCGATGCTGGTTGTACTGAAAGTGTTTTAAAAATGTTGGATGCGGTCCATGGGACTGAAAAAGTTGATTTTTCTAACTAAGAAAGTGATATTTACTCTCAAAAGCACACGCGGTATATACACATATTTTTATAGCTGATGTGAGGGTTGAACAATCAATGCCA
The DNA here is from genome assembly GCA_013358835.2 of Ixodes persulcatus. Lineage (NCBI taxonomy): Eukaryota > Metazoa > Arthropoda > Arachnida > Ixodida > Ixodidae > Ixodes > Ixodes persulcatus. The sequence goes on along the minus strand of JABSTQ010010954.1, from coordinate 680,615 downwards.
CCATGAACGGATTTATACAAAAACATTACATCGCACTCAAGTCTTCCCGAGCTTAGTGTAGTACAACCACATCGTAAAAGCGTGTTATTCTCATAATAAGCAAATGCGGCCAATGTAGCGATCATAAATAATACGAAAAAAACGTCTCTCCACATTTTTTTTAATTTTTGCCTGGTTTGCACTACCAATACAATTCCAAACAACAGAAGCTTGCTACACACTAATGAAGAATGCAAAATAAATATACAAGCTGACGCGGGGAATTCACGCGTTATTCTTGAAATAACACCTAGCGTCCGATTGGCCGAATTTGTGATGTTGGAAACGTGTTCATCGAATGACAATGATGAATTAATATATACTCCTAAATCTCTTGTGCATTGAACCCTACGGAGAACCCGGATGAACACCTTGAACCCTGCGTTCCTTCAAGTTCGCTTGTTTTTGTCCCGGTTTCCTCTAGTTTATTTTACTTCGCGATGTAATTATAGCTAGCGGAGTCAATGATGACAGGCCCCTGGCCATCGGAACATCATTGTTCGGTAATAGGCTGTACGAATAATAGACGAAAGCGCAGAATATTATCGGATCACATCTGTATCGTGCACGGGATCAGACAAGGCAATGCGGCTGTAACGTCTTCAAACTCCATCACTTTCCAAATAACACCCGGCGTCAGTAAGTTGAGTCCCTAAACAAAATACAAAAACATTTTTTTTTCCTGACGCCATCTTTTCGAGTGCCCTCGGAACATTTGGTGAATATAGCACGCACCGAACTTAGCGCTCTGCCCTCGATGAACCTGGGCTACGCTCGCAAGGCTGGTGCACGTTTTCTCGTGAGGATCGCTGTTTCAGATTGAAACTTTTCGTAACTTAATTTATCTTAATGCTTATATATTGCACGGGTAACGTCGACTCCATTTCATCATCTACAATGCATATTTGAAGGCTCATTTCCGCCGCCGCGTGTGGCTGGAAATTCTTGAAAAGTTAGTTCTATCGGTTTTCGTAATCGCGATCTCCTGCGCGATAGCGGAGAGCCATGAACTTACGTTGATTGCCAAAACGCGACTGAGTTCTTTTTATTTTGCAAATTAGTACATAACGTAGCTGGAAACAAAAATTTCAATTTGTCTTATTGAATCATGATCATGCTCGGATTTCGAATCGTTGAATCATTGGTCGACTCGCTCCAGCAATGGGCCCATCTTTACTTTGCTGCTGTTTTCAGCTCTAGACAAAGGAAACGCTCGTCGACATGGGATCCTCAATTAATACCTTCATAGACATATGCAAGCCGGATGGAGCTGCTTCGATCGTTTCCTGCAACGCTCTCATTTCAAGTGTCCTTGTACACAATAAATAAAAGAAACAAATAATACATAAATGACGGACAAAACAACACACTTGTCCGTCCTGCATGTTTTATTCTTTCTTCTATCAACAAGGCGCCCAACTGAAGTATATTGTTAACATCAAAGTTTATTGCTGTGGACGACACGAAGCGCCATCCAAAAATATTCTCGGTGTGCTGCACCTAAACCAACAAAAAAAAAAACCTGAGGGAAAATTTAACAGCTGTTTACTGAAACAATATTTCGAGTACTCACCTCAAAGTCCATCGGTGGCGCGTTCAGTGGCACGTTCAGTGTCGCGTTCAGTGCCGCGTTCAGTGCCGCGTTCAGTGCCGCTCTTCTCCGCATTGCCGCGCTTGCGGAGTTCATAATTAAAGTAAAAAAGTTCCGAAAGAGTTGAAAAACACCATCCCTGGGAAAAAAAAGAACACAAGGCGCGACCTAAGTTGGACACTCAGGACTTTCGAGCACTCAGCTAGCACACCTAACGCGGGAGCGGTGCCCCGAAGAGCACTTTCGCCAACGTTTCTAACCACTGAGCATGGCCGCGGAACCTGACGCTCGCTAGATGGCGCCGCAGTATTCAAAAGGGCGCTGTCCACGATAAAACGGTGTATACTCCGGACATCTATTGGATACGAGAGTTGCATCAGTGTTCGGCGTGAACTCTGCTCTGCTCGTATCAAAAACGAGTGCCGTGTCAGCGTTTGTCCAGGACTCGGATGCAAGCACACGCTTCTTGTCCAACAAATGGCGACCGCCAATGTTGTTTGATGGGGTTTTGAAAACGGTCCATTGGGATGTGCTAAGGTGAATGTGTAAATGTTGATTAAGGAATTAAGGATATTTTTTTTGTATTCTTTTTGACGGAACAGGTAGATGTACAGTTTAGCAGTGCTGCATAAGAACATAACAAAATTAAGAAACTATGACAAATGCGATACGAATACTTCTCGGAAGCAGCCAGAGCGAAGCGAAGCGGACCGGTATAAGCATATAAAGCTTTAATAAATGTCCCGCTTTAGTGTTAGGTTTTATAATTCATGCAATAGTATGCGAATATATGTCAAACTTATATTTCGCACATGTCGTTAAGTAAAGTGATGAAATGTAACTGAACAATGAAAATATCGTCCGCGTCTCCCTTGCTCGGCATAGCAAAAATGTGACAACACTAGTCAAATTATTCTCCCAATTATCTTTCTTTTTTTTTTTTGCACTCGTAACATAGCGTTCGTTTTCGCGATTAGGAGTTAGTGACATATTTGTGCCGCCCCTCTCTGTGAGGACGAACGTGCAGTGACTCGTAATTAAACTTTGTGAGGTTCATATAGACTGTGATACCGAAAAAGTGATTACTCTGCAGTACATATGTAGGTTATCGACGGCGACACTATCCATCGTGCTGAATAGGTAGACTGTCGTCGATAAGCCATCGCCACTCGCATAGCCGAAACGATTGCTTAACGAAGAAGACAATTGATGCTGCTATCTTCTTTTTTATCTGATACCTATCTCTTTTTTATCTTGGAGTTGCTGTATAGTACCTGCGATCACGAGCGGGCTGCGTGACACAGCGGCTCCAGCGCCTATAAAATTAAGATGAGATGTATAGCAGGTATTCCTAGAGTACCACAGTGTCCACCAGTGGGCATGGCCACATCACTTTCCTTCCATCTTGCGGTAGCGCTCCTACTCGTGCTGGTACGTGTGCCTTTCTTCTCGTTTTGTTATAGTCGCCGGTTATTCTGTTGTAGTCACTGGTTATTACGTTATTGTCACACAGGACGGGAATTCTCATAACGTCCAGGCATCTTGCTTTCTGGTTGGTTGTTCTCTGTTCTCACCAGCTAATGGCTCAATGTATTTGATCGCGGCGCGATGATAGGTTGCTCCGGACTCGACACGCCGCGGGTTCCTCCCTGGCATCAAGGCGTTAGCATCCGAAACTCGAGGTTCGGGGCTGCACTTCGTTTCATGTTACGTTCAGACGCAGCCAACGCTCTTAGCTGATGGGACCGATCAGCAAGCGCCAACAGCGCACTATCATGGCGTTTGTTGTGTTTCTCTACATGTTCTATCGTCGCTGAGCCAATCATAAACAAAAAAGGCCCTGTGACTTGCGCTTTTCACGCTGCTTGAAGGGTCCCGTTTACTTGTAGCGTCTCCTGCGTCTCTGCTTAAGTTGAAAACGAAGCATAGGAAGATCTGCAAGCTTCTCCGCTCATCGTTGCCGATGAGTCGCTCATATAACCGCAGTTGCTTTGGAGCAATGTCTCCCAATAGGAAGGCCGCAGAGCTGAATTTTCAACGCCACCCTAAGGAGGCTAACGCGAGGCGCTGATTGGATACGAGTGCAGCGTCAGAGTTCGAACGGGAGTCGTGTCGTCACTGACTGGACACGAGTCTCGGCCAAGTGTGACGTAACACTCGTATACGATCAGTGTCCCGCGTTCGACTCCTCGGGATGACGTTAAAAATTCACCACTATACACCTTTTCCACAAGCGCGCAGCCATCTTGAATCTCGTCACTTCTGGTATGCGGTAAAACATCTTTTTGATCTCTCCCCGAAGCTAGAAGGTGTTTACGAAAAATGCGTGGTTGTCACACATTCCTGATTTGCCTCAGCTATATTTTCTCGCATATTCCAGGTTCAAACGTTTTATTATTTTTTCGCCCCGCATACCAGATACGGAACCCACGTGACTGAGAACGACAGGAAACAGAAAAGGTCTATAGCTTTCTAATATAGGTAATGTTGTTAAGCGCATGCCCCCTCCCCCCTCCACTCCCTTTTTTTAGTCCTCCCAGTTTTTGGTCTGAGTGCCCAAGTGTTCGCTTCAGTGATATGGTAACAAGGGAGTCGAACATTTGATTATTTCTGTTCGGTTCCGGTTGGGGTTTGGTAGCTTCGCCTTCTGTTCCGGTTCGGTTCGGTTCAAGTTGAGTGATGAATTCGAAATAACGGTTTGGTGACCGGTTCCACCAAGAGCGGACAAGTTCTAACCAGTACTTAAAATTAAAAGTCCACAGCTCCCAGTCGGCGAGATAAAGTGGGTTCAACACGACGTAATTTGCATTAAAAATAGAGGTAATCAGAAGCCGTTCTGCGGAAACGAAGACAGCGAGAGAAATATATGCATCATTTCGTTTTGTAATTTTGACCTTTTATCGCAAACCCCATTTTACGCAAATTTGTATGTTCCAGGGAATATAGGGGACGCCGCGGAAATGCAAGATGGCTGCCAAAAGGAGTATCGGTTCTCTATAAGCATCACAATTCGTAGGAATCGACGTGTTTTGCGAAAGATAATACTGTCCGATCGACCTCAGTATTTCATTAATCCCTTTTTTTTAAAGATTCACGTGCGGCTGGTCACACATTTGAATACACCTTGTAGCTGCACACCACGCAAGGCAAGGATGAAAAAAAAAATCGCCACCGGCATGGTCGAAAAGCGGACCGCCGGCGCCGTGGACCCTAAGTTTCAGGAAGAAGAGTTTTCCTACACAAAGTGTGATGCGATAGAGAGTCGAGTTTTTGATTTATGACGCAAGGGCCGCCAGAATATTTTAGAACATCCACCGCTGTCTGGTCGCGCAACGTAAACATAAAGATATGAGCGGTGCGACCACTTTCATACGCCAATATTCAGCAATACGTCTCAAGGACACTAAGCAAGGGGCCGCTGAGTTAAAACGCGATTATTTTATGTAACGATTTTGCTTAATGTGGTAAGCGTTGATCTCCAACAAGGTGTACGATACGGATGATAAGCGGTCGGAGATATCGCGTTGGACGAGCGAGCGAACGAACCTTGGTCATTGTCCTCCTTGGTTAAGCGCCGAGAAAGATCGGAAACAACGAATCAGACATGCAGGCTAGATACGTTTCTTTTCGCGAACATAATTCATATCTTCTTCGTTTTGTTTGCGCGCACATTACAATGCGGTGGAACGAAATGGGGTCGTTACATCGCCACTTTGCTAAAACAAATAACTCCGCAGAAGCTACGAATCATTCGCTTATATTTTGCTCCTTACCACTAACATTTTGCGCATTACGCACGGCCAAACATTGCACTCATATGCAATCCTTTTACACTGACTCAGGAGTAACGAGAAATTAGTCCCTGAATTCGTAACACTCTATTTGACGTCAAACAGCATAATTTCAAGTCACAAAACGGTCAATTATGCTGTGATCGGAATCAAGCGAACTCAACACACATCGGCGATGCCATTTTGATCAAGACATTTCTGCACTCCTCGTAAGCAATATAAACAAGTCATAATAATAAAAAAAAAAACGCCGTCAATTGCGAATTGCGTTCGAAGTAACAGACCAGCTGCAAAGGTAAACGTGCAAAGCTTTCTGACAAAAGCAACGTCGTTAGGCGCTCGCTCTAAAACCTCGATTAAGTCGTCCTGATGCACAGAGTGTAGTTACTTTGGTTATATTTGCACCCACCAAAGCTAAACCTCGAGAAGGGCTTTAAGCTGAAGCTAGCGTATCTTGCTGTCACACACACCAGCTTTGACCATGGTACTTTGCGTCTCCCAGTTTCCTTCCAAGCATGTGATCGTTCTCTCCCCTCGCCCCCTGCACGCATTACCACAATTTGTGGACAAGTATTGTGCAGATATCCTACACAGCCACACTTCTTTCATGTGCACTGTCAGCACAGAGCTTTCAACATCGGCTTCAATGCCGGCGGAATGGAGGTTCGAGACCGAGCACTTCCACGCTTTCTTTATATATAAATGCGGATCTTCGTGTGATGCACTTCCGTTATTAAGCAGTGCATCACAGGAAGTGCTACGAGCTAGCCTCAGTACATTATGTTTATGTTAAAAGCAGTTTTGCAAAATATCAGTAGGAATCAACAAGAGTTCAACAGTTGTACTTCATGGTAACATACTCTACATTCATAAACATGAATGCATAAGGTTTTATGCACACAGATGTGTATGCGTGTGTGCTATAATTGCACCATAATGGGGAATGGTTTCAGCAAACCATCAAAGGAGGTCAAGTATTACGATAAGAGATGAAAAAAGCCGTACACGCAAAGTGTCCCTTTCGACGTAAGTCTTCCCACCTTTCACTTGAAACTGCTTGCGTACCCTTCATTGGGTAATTTGGCTTTAAATTACCTACTTTAGCAGTAGTAGACTCAAAACTTGCCTGTGTCTTGCATCACTCATGGCCAGCAGCGACTTGGTGAAGGAGCCCTTGTAGTTGTGGTTAAGGCTGCCAGACAGCGTAGGGCACTCAATGATGACGTGCTTCCCGTCAATAGCTCCTATACAGTTCGGGACATTCCACCTCTCTTCAAAATCAGCAGCGACCTGTGGCAAAATAGATCCCCAGTGGTGTCTTAGTTACCTCAAAAGCCCATGAGAGTTGAAGCCTACTAGGACACGTACAAGAATGTTTCCCAATTTGCGTGTTCGTCACTTTTTAATGCAATGGCACCAGAAATCATTGAGAAATATAGCCTTCATTTATTATTATGAACCAATCACACAAACATTGACTTCTTGTCAAGGCTGGGCAGAGATACTCAAGAAAGTATTGCGGAATAAAGATACTGAGATGAATTAACAAAATATTCCGGAATAGCGATACTGAGATGCATTCGGTTTGGTTATATATCGGGATATTTCAGAGATACTTCCGCGGAAGAAGCAAAAATGTATCCGAGAATACAGCTATAGGGGAGTACAGGAGTACAAAAAAAAAGCACACGTACACAGCGCTGTGTACGTGTGCTTTTTTGTGTGCCTGTTGTGAGTGAATGTCTTGTGCGCTGTTTCGCCCAAGCATGAATAACCAACTCGCCCAAGTCTCCATCCTATCGTCTATTCTATCAGAGCGACTTTGTCTGATACGAATAAGAAAGCATTGTCTGCCCAACCTTATGGCGCTGGAGGACTGCGGTAGCTTGACAAAAGCGAGTCTACCCTAAACTGCCTTTTTTTTTTTTACCCCGTCTTCCTCTTTGTCCATGATATTTTTATTTCTTTGTTGCATTTGTGTTTACTGCGTTCTTCCTCATCATCTGGACGGTAAAGACGAAACTTTTACACCATTGCCATATTTGCACTAGCAGAACCTCCCCTCCGCTGCAGTCAGTTTTCAACAAGAAATGTAACCAGAAAACCTGGGGGAGTATCGCGCTCCACTCGATACTTCGTAGAAGTGTTTCGCTACTGAGATACAGATACATTCTGGAAGTGTGTTTCGATACAGAAATACAGATACTCAAATGTATGTCTAAGATACTATAGCGATACATTTGTATCGCGATAATGCTCAGCTCTGCTTCCTGCAGGGCATAAGTGGCACTCGTGATAATGAAACTGGACCATCTCCGATCTCTCCACCCCTGGGATTCAGTTAGCGACTGTCGGAACTTTCTTCAGTTCCGTTTGCTAACGACGTGCAGGTGTTCTTTTGAATCATTTTCGTTAGCAAGAGATACTTTGGGTATGTTAGCAGACTCTGCTAACAATATTTTTGCACTCAAAGTGGAAGACAGTGGATCTTTCTTGCTCTCTCCCATGACAAAAAGTGGCAACTGTTTTGGTCACTTTTATGTGTGTGTCCATAAACTGCAACCTCTACTTCCGACTTCACCCCAAGGCTGCCCATTTAGCCGGCTTCAGCTGCTATGCCGCCTCCTCTAACTTCTACCATCATGCTTTTAACCATCATCTTATTAGCTTTGTCCACTTTTTTTAATGGTATAGTAGTGACCGATCAGAACATTAGCTCACACTTTTCTGTGATTACAGGGAAGACTATGTTGGGGTGTTCGATAGTTTTTGATGAAATTAGGGAATGTTTTTCAGGACATAGAGGTCTAAATTTTCAGCTGTTCTAGGATGACAAAATTTATTTTACTGCCTTCATAATGCATGCAATTCGGCAAAATACTCATGTATGAAAGAGACATTGAGTGAAGCTACTTACAAGTACATAATTTTGGGGCATTTAGTATGCTCGAATAGAAAATTGCATACCTTGTCCCACTTCTCTGGCTGTTCCGGGCAGGCTACGTAAAGAAGTCCAAGCACCTCCCACAGGGCGGTGCACACTTCGGAGACAATTCCACAGCAGGTCGACCTTCCGATCAGGAAGTTGAAGGATGAGCTCCGTAGTGTTTCCCAGCACCAAGAAATCTTAGGAGAAAACAGAGAACAGTTGAAAGCAATGGTTCAAGAACTTTACATATCATATGGTTGGTATTACTGATTGTACGACATAAGAATTCGGTCACTGAGGGACACTTCTCAGTCACTAGTGCACTTTAACGTCTTGCAAGTTCAAATATGCCATAGCTGTTTAGAAAATCGGATAGATAACTTCATCAAGCCGGCAGCCGAACGAACTATTATAAATTGCCTCTTGAAAACCCTCTACGTGACTCTCACTATTTGGTACACAGTTATAAGCACAGGTTGATGGCATCAATATTCCGCTTGGTTTTACGGTATCTTTGAATTTCGAGCATTTGCGTCAACAGCTTAGTTTTTTGGATGCCGAACTTTTGCGTCAACAGCTAAGTTTTATGGTATAATTTCTTGGATGTCGAATTGTTGCGTCAACAATCCGTACTGCCTTGCGTGTGTGCGATTATTGTTGGAGTTATTACCTAGATTTCGTACCATCGAGCAATCAATTTCATCCTTTCTATTTTGCTCGCAATTACCTTATCGTCAGTGCGAGGCGCACCTCAGGAGGAATTGCCTCCGGAGGTTCGTGTCCTCTTTCTTGATCTGGTCGCGGACCGGGCCCAGGATCGTGTCAAACACGCTGGGAGGCATCCGGAGGAAACTGATAGAAAATTGTTATACTTATTCTCGATCTGCTACTGTTTCCTTTTTATGAACACGTAATGTGAACATAGATAGATCACTTGCTCGCGGGAGTACTCCACGTCCCGCGAACGCAGCAGGGAAACGAGGCTCGTTCCCTGTCCCTTCTCGTCTCTTTCATGGAAGCAAGGGCGGGCCCTCCATCTACAGGGACGTTTGCTTTTATCCCTGCCCTGAGACGCCAAAACAACTGCAACTAGAGCTACACCAGCAGCCTCTTCGTCGCTGAGGCCCTCATCACTGCTGCTCGCGAGGTGTTCCATGTAGGGGTGTCGCGAACTTTTGTTGAACCAGATTTTTACGTCGAACTTTCGGGGTTCGACTGGGTTGAACCGGTTCGACGAACCTTCGAACGTTTCACCAGATTCGACCGGTTTGACTTTGTGAACAGTGTTGCCAGACCTTGATACAAGCATGTCTAGCTTTGGAGAAGTTTTTTATGCAAAAAAGGTTATTTTATTTTATAAACAGTTGCAATTAAAAGAAACCAATTCTAATCACTGAAGAAGTTAATAACTTAATTTTTTTTGTACTGTATTAACTGAAATAACCAATCAGCGCCGCCCTTAATTCATCCCTTAGCCATCACCATCCAATCCGAAGCCAACTGGCCAGCCTGTCGCGCATGCGCACACGAGTCGAACCTCAATACAAGGTTCGTCGAAGTTTTCACTAAAAGTTCGAAAAAGTCGAACCTGGTCGAACTCGAACCTCGGCCGGTTCGCGACACCCCTAGTTCCATGCTTGTTTTTGCGGGAGGCTTCGTGTTGGATTTGAATTGCAAACACAAGTGGATTCTGGATTGTAAAACAGGGTTGCCACTCGCAAGTCTTGCAAAACCACGAAGGGATGCGTGTTCGCCGAGAAACCGCCAACCGCGCTCCTCGAGTGTGAACAGGACCGCTTCCGAACCGCATCCGCAAACGCTTCGCAAACGCTGCTCAACCGCCAGTGTGGACGGGCCATTATACTGCAGCGAACTAGAATATTGGGGCAGTGGAAAAAGCGTCGCCGGCGCCCCATCGGCCGTGTGAAGCCAGAAGTGTAGACTGCCGCGAGTGGCGCTGTTGTCGAAATCCGGAGGACGTGGCTATTGTAACATGGAAATATGGCTGTCGCGTGCGTTCTCAGATGGTTTCTTTGATGTCTATGGCCGTTTTCGCAATTTGTATTCGTGAATATAAAGTGCTTGGCATTGTGATAACATGGGTTCGAGTCTTGTCACTAAGCAATAAAACAAAGAGAAAGAAGACGGATGCGCACCGTTACGCACCAGCATGCAAGACTGGTTACACCGGTTTTCACTACATTGCCCAAGTAAGCTTTAAGCATTAATTCTTAGACGTTGAAACAGCCATAATGCATACATAGGCCACACTAATGAACCACTAAGATCAAAAACAGCTACGCTTCGCGCGAACTTCGTTGGCAGGAGTACTCCGGAATCGAACACCAGTCCTACCTGGTAGGTTCTACACGAAGCGCCTCACCTGGAGGCCAACTATTTTTCACTACTACTATTCTAGCTCACTGTAGTAATACCAAGAGTAGTGGGGAGCTAATAAAATGAGAAAAAACTACAGACTATATATAGCTGTATACTAAGCCTATTTTCTCGGCGAGTGTGTTCTACGACAATTGAGGAAAAGATGGAATGCACGTGGGGTATCCTTCGGTGTACTGCCAAAAGAATGTGTTCCGTGTAAGTTGAAGTGCATGATTATTCCCTGTTTTTAATGTTACAAGCTCGTTACTCTATGCAATTAATAAACAAAGAACGCAAACCTTCACGTCTATACTTTTTTTTGTGGTAGAGTTGTCCGCTGTTAATAGCCCCCACGAGGTGAGAACAGTGGGGAAGAGTTTAGATTGTCCCACCTCCAGAGCGAGCTTTCTGCCTTCGACAGCGCTTCGGCGGCTCGTGCACCACGAGCACGCGCGTGCATCCAAAGCACTACAGAAGGCAGGGAGCGCGTACTGGAGGCCGGGCCTTGAAAGAAAACACATCCTGCTGTTCTCATTCTGCCTCACTGCAAATAAAAATTAAATAATAATTAAATAATAATTAAATAACTGTCTTGAAATGTTTGTTGCACAGAGTTGTGGAAAACAAAATCATTGGGAGAGTTGTCGTAATTGATCAAATTGTCTAGAGATACGGAGTGTTGAAGGTACCCTGAGGATGTTTTTGAAATCGCCTAAATATGGCGATAACTCACTCTGTAGGCTCTAAACATCATAGGAATTCATATATCATAATGATAAGAAGTCAATTTCTCTATTACAATCCCAATCAAAGATCGAAATTATCTCTGGCGAAGGGAGGAGCATTGGGCCGCCAGCCGGGACGGCATGTGACCAATTAAAACGCGACATTTGCTCAAGATTGCAAACACTGTTATTATAAGATATGTAGGCCTTTGAAGATTATAAAATCAAATAAGAGTAGTCGAAAAATGTCAATTTTTCGCAGCGAGGGAAAATCATACTGCAATGATCGTCTCAAAAACAACAAATAATGTTGGCTTTTTTTTTTTTTCTCTGCTGGAGGGATGTGTTTGGTGGTCAGCTCTCGAGCGCTCGAGCGCGCGCGCGCTGGGTTGAATAGGAGTCCGGTCTGTATGGTGTTATGATCCGCCTCATCTCCCTGTGTCTGTGAGTGCGTGGGAAGCTCGTCGAAGCATTTTCCCAGACGTTAGGACCACTTTGGGGGAAGGATTAGCCCAGGCTTAGCCGAACGCTCCGGGCCTTGCCAGTCTGGCTGGCGTCAGTCGCTTCCGGGGAAGCGCCGCTCAAGGACTCCTCTCCCTCACGTCATGTGTCATCCCTTCTGACCTCTACCTGCGGCTGGCGCCGAGGCGGCGGAACGCGATAATGTGTGTTCCGAACTTTCCGAATTCTTCTCCGTCACGGTGGCGGGAGGGAGGATTAAACGGCGCCGGCTCTCTGCGGGAAAACAATCCAGGGATCGTCCAGCAGCCAACTCGAAGACCTTGGAACTGTCCCCCAACCCCTTTGTAGGATTCCAGAGTGGGGGGATTATTGTCGTCTCGCCTTTCCCAAGCGTTAAGCTCCCCTTTGGAGGAGAGCTCTGCTCGTCCGATTGCCCTCGGTCGCTTCCGGAGAAGCACCGCCCACCAGATCCTCCTCTCCCTCGCGTGTCCACTAAAACCCCGACCGTTCGAGAGACGGTCGTCTTCGATCAGAAATTTCGCTATGAAATAAACCTGTTAAGTTTTTCCGACTTACTGGTTCGGACGTTGTTCAAGAGATAGGTTAGACGCCAGCGAGATGACCATGCTACCCGGGAGACGAGGCTGGGCGTTGACACCTAACAGCTGGATGGCAGCGCTGGGATGCTGAACAACGCGGATCAAGACCCGCCCCGGACTCCAGGAACCGATGACCACACATGTGGGTGAGTGTTCGGCTTTTGTCCCTAGAGACACACCCGGCTTTCGCTACAATTAATTGTTTTGTTAGACGAAGCGGGTGGTTCAGACTATTATGAGGCGTGGGTTTTAAGGAAGCCGTCAGGATAGTAACAGAGCCAACATTCAGAGCAATCACGAATCTCAGTTCGTTAGGCAAGGCAGATCTGATTCTGATTTGTGAGGAACTGGGTGTGGAGGGGGTGAGAAACAAAACGAAGGCGCTCATCATTGAGGCCATTAGAGCCACGGAAGCTGATGCGGCCGAGCTTGCGGAGAGTTTGGACTTAGCTAACGACAGACAAAGAAAGAAGCTCGAAGAGAGGGAACAAAGCGACCGCATTCGTCGCGAGGAGATAGAGAAGACACGGCGTAAGATCGAGATGAAGAAACTAGATCTCGAGTTAAAGAGATGTCAAACGGAAGGGCAAAGGGTAGAAACAGAGGTAACAGACTCGAAGTACCTAGCAACGACCTTTCCTCACTGGTTCAGGTACAAGGGTGACCCGAAGCCGATAGAAAAAGACCTTGTGTCTAGGGAGGAAGGAGTACTCGCGCCGAGTAGAGCTAGAACTCATCAGGTTGCGGCAGGGACGGCGGGTGAGAGAGAAGGGGTAGAAGATGAGGAGTCTGATTTGACCGACGACCAGTGTCTTTCTGGCGATGGGACGACCGCACCTGTTCCGCACATCGCCGACTCCAAGCTTGAAGCGGTGGAAGTTGTAGGGGATAGCGATCCCGCCAAAGAAAGAGAGGAGGCCTCTCAAGCATCTGACGTCTGCTTCCTGGGGGACAAAGGCAAGGCCAGCATGGTGACGTCGCCGTGGAAGTTCATCCAACCCCAAGAAAGCAGCGCGGAAAAGTCAGCGGATAGGGAGGCAGAGCAGGATTCGGGTCGTCCTAGCCGTCATCCGTGGGACTCCGATACCAAGCACGGGCTGGACAAGCGAGACCCAAGTCAAGGGTGCTCGAAAGAAGCGTCTTGTTCGAGCCGTCCATCGGGGAAGAAGAAACAGAAGAAGCAGCGCAGGGTCAGCGTTCTCCGGCCTGCCCCGAACGATTTTGATCAGCAGCGTCACCACAGGCGCGACGCGTCGAGCCAGGAGCAGAAGTCATCGAGTCCGGAAAAGGGGAAACGCGGAGGGACCCATCCCAAGGACTCATCCACCGGCAGCGGCTGCGAGGCCAAAGGATCCAGTGGAGACGCGCATATGTTCAAGCTGGACATGGGAGATCCGAGCCAGGGGCTCTCGGGAAGGTCGCCCGGGTCCGGCCAGCCTTCCAAACAGAGGGAACAAGAAAGGAGGCCGCACAAGGTCAGCGTCCTCCAATCTGGTCCAAACACTTCGGATGGAAAACGACACCGTGGGCTCGACGACGGCAGGTCCAGCCAACGGCAGCTGTCATCGAGACCGAAAACGAACCCCGAGGATTCATCAACCAGCAGTGGCTGCGAGACCAAGGGATACAGCAGGGACGCTAATGAGACCAGGCTGGACGAGGGAAATCCGAGCCAGCGCCACACGGAAACCTCGCCGCCATCCCAGAACGACCCCAGGCGTTTGTCCAAGCCAAAATGGCACAAGAAGGAAAGACATCGCGGGGTTAGTGACTTCCAATTTGTCCCGGACTCCTTCAATGAACAACGTCGCAAGAGGCTGAAGAGGCGCCACTTCAGAAAGAGAAAGCTGTTGTCTGAGCTGGGAGACAAAAATCGCGAATATATCCACCCCAAGAAAGCATCAACCGACAGCGGCTGGAAAAGCAAGGAGCACAGCAGTGACACTAGGAAGTCAATTCTGACCGAGCAGGGAGGTCCGAGGCAGCGGCGCTCGAGGAGGCGGCGCTGGGTCTTCCGTTCTGGTCCGAACGCTTCCGATAAACACCGTGACCGGAGGCTCAGCGCGCGCAACTCCAGATTGTTCTCTTCGAGGCTGTGAGAGAGCAAACGCCAGGGCACCTATCGCAAGGAGCAGTCGATCAGCGGCAGTACGAGCAACAGGCCTGGAGAGAACAGCCGTGAACGCAAGCGGGATGAAGAAGCTTCGACACAGAGCCTCTCCGACGAGAGACACAAGAGCTGCGAGGATTCATTCATCGCGAAGAAGCCGGGAGACAAGCCGCCGAAATCGCCACAGGAATCCGCTGCGAGAAGAGAACCTAATCGACGGGTTGCAGGAGCATTGCCTGACAAGTCTTCAATCTCGTCCAAGCACCTCGAGACCCCTGAGCACCTGTCAAACTCGCAGCTGGTGCTTCATCCCGGTATAAAGTCGGGTGCGGAAATCAAGTCGCAACTTTCCGACAGAGACCTCCAGAAAACTATCGAGTCTAGGGATCAGGGCCTTTGTAGTAAGAGGGGTACCGAGAACAGACTGGGTGTGGGTTAGAGCGCAAAGTACTCTCCGGCGAGAGATAAGAGAAAGGAGACGAGGCAGAGGCCGCCAGAAAAGGGGGAAGCTTAATTTGATTGTCTTTTCCAGGAGTCTGATTAGCCAGGTGTATGAATAGGTTTGTTTTTTTCAAGGGAGTCCGAGTTTATTGCTTTTGTTTTTAGTTTAGTTCCAAGCAAGAGCAATGTTGAATTTTTGTTTTGCTTTTGTTAAGAAGGTTTTGATGTTATGCCTGGTGTGTCTCTGGGGATGGGCTGGGCACTTGCCTACGGGGTGGTTTGAGGTTGTCGTCAACGGGAATCTTGGCCATCATTGTTGTTGAACCGACCCAAGGCAATGCAGATGCAGGACCTTAGGCGGCTGGGATTACAGCGTCACCCTCCCAGCGTCATCGACTGAACGACCTTCGGCCGAGCGGCTGCTGACCGACTCCACCTCAAGATCGACTACGGGCGGCGGAGGTGCTGTTATGATCCGCCTCATCTCCCAGTGTCTGTGAGTGCGTGGGAAGCTCGTCGAAGCATTTTCCCAGACGTTAGGACCACTTTGGGGGAAGGATTAGCCCAGGCTTAGCCGAACGCTCCGGGCCTTGCCAGTCTGGCTGGCGTCAGTCGCTTCCGGGGAAGCGCCGCTCAAGGACTCCTCTCCCTCACGTCATGTGTCATCCCTTCTGACCTCTACCTGCGGCTGGCGCCGAGGCGGCGGAACGCGATAATGTGTGTTCCGAACTTTCCGGATTCTTCTCCGTCACGGTGGCGGGAGGGAGGATTAAACGGCGCCGGCTGTCTGCAGGGAAACAATCCAGGGATCGTCCAGCAGCCAACTCGAAGACCTTGGAACTGTCCCCCAACCACTTTGTAGGATTCCAGAGTGGCGGGATTATCGTCGTCTCGCCTTTCCCAAACGTTAAGCTCCCCTTTGGGGGAGAGCTCTGCTCGTCCGATTGCCCTCGGTCGCTTCCGGAGAAGCACCGCCCACCAGATCCTCCTCTCCCTCGCGTGTCCACTAAAACCCCGACCGTTCGAGAGACGGTCGTCTTCGATCAGAAATTTCGCTATGAAATAAACCTGTTAAGTTTTCCCGACTTACTGGTTCGGACGTTGTTCAAGAGATAGGTTAGACGCCAGCGAGATGACCATGCTACCCGGGAGACGAGGCTGGGCGTCGACACCTAACAATGGACATAGCCTCATCTATTAGCGGCGAGATGTTTTGGTGGCGCCCTCCTATGGTTTCCTCTCATGACGTCATTACCTTACGAACAACAAGTTCGACGGTGTTTATAACTAGCAAGGTGGAAGCTTGAGATCATTGCGCTCTCAAAGAAACACTGCCAACACCGTCAAAATTGAAGTTCTTACATTACTCTTATTTCTGTCGATGAGACATCCTCTGCTGACGTCATAGTCAGCATTCGGCCAATAGCGGGAGGCCGACCGCAGCGACGCTTTTGATCGCGCACGTCGCCAATACTCACAAAGCCTGGCAGTTCGACGACGGAGCCATAGAGTGCCGGGTCGCAGATTTGGAGCGCGAGGACCGGGTAGCACAGAGCGTTTCTCGGGGAACCTGGACGTCAGCGCGCAGCTTTTGCAGCTGTGAGGACCCGAAACTTGCTTTGCAAACCCTACGAGAAAAGAAGCGGTAGCGCGCGGAACGCGAGGAGCACGAGCGGACATTCCATCGCTCGGGAGAAATGTGTTTCGGCGTCTCGCCGCAGCGTGGCGCCCGTCACGTGGCTCTCCTCTCCTCCATTGTCTGCCGCTCTACCTTTTCATTTTCGGCGGCAGCTTCTCGGGGTCATCTGCCGGGCTTTTTCAGTATAGATGAGACTATGGTATGGGCAACAAGCCGCGCGCAATCGAGATATCACCCCGCGGTTCCACCTGTCCGAGGCGCGAAGATCCGTCGCTTGCTACTGAGTGACAGTGGTCCCGATTTGGGAACATGCTTCTCTCATCGCCGGTGATAAAATAGGTGTGTTGCGATTTTTGATTGCTTCCATAAGAGGGAAATCGGCAGCGTATCGTCGTGATTTAGGGATTTCTACGCTCCAGAACAGGGAATTTTCGCCATATTTAGGGGATCTCAGATACCTCCTGAGGCCTCTTTAATAAGCAATTCTTCACCAACAGAGTATCAGACGTAGAAAAAATTGTGAGCGACAACAGAGGCTTTCTTTTCGAAGTTTCGAGCTGAGCCTGCTCTCTTTCAGGTGTAGGGAAGTACAAGTTGCAGAATGTTTCGGTCCGAGATCGAGAAGAGAAGGAAAGCAATAATAAATAGACACAAGTCGGCCCCGAAAACAAACTCGCACACAGGGGGCGATGTTTGCAACGCAGACGGGCACGCTATAGAAAAGCAAAAGAAAAGATGGATAACCCGGTCATGGCACTCTCCAGGGAATGCAAAAAATAGTGTAAAAGGCGACGTGCCTTTTATCTCCACGCCCGCCCTAAAGCAGAAACAACAAGTATATAATCAAAACTACGCGCGTCACAAGAAAAAGTACCAAAAACAAAAGCGAGGTTAACAGCGAGCGCCAAAGACGAGGAGACAACGCAGGAAGTGAGGGCCGTTAACCACCTCCTCGGAGTAACTGAACACGCCGCGTGGAGTGCAACTCACAATTTTATTTACGTCTGTTTAGAGATACCAGGGAATTTCGCTGTTATTTTACAAATGATCTGGACTAAATATCTAGTCATGAAGAAAATGTATTTTTATGTTCTGATTGCAGGTTCATCAGCATGCCGGTGAGTGAGCAAGCCCTCCACACTTTTCCATCCTTCCAGACTTCAAGCTTTAGATGCAAAAAAAATTGACAGGTCCCAAAAAGTTAAAAGCTGTTGACCCTTTAAGATAAAATATAATTTTATGGAGCTCTTCAAAATACACACATGGTGTTTCAGATTACCGAAGATTGGAAAAACAAAATGTCTGAAAATACTGAGATTGACATCAAACATTAATTTCTATATTACTTAATCAACCGCGACTTCTAGTTCTCATAAGTTTTGTATTTGTATGTATAGACCATGACTCGAAGTTGTCAAGAAGTTATTATTTAGTTACTGCAAAATATAGGAACTAATTACTACGTTTACTATGGAATACAAATGGAATACTACGGCTTTGGAATACAAAAACTGGCAAGGCACGGTAACTATAACACTAGGTGCACTATTTTTACTAACAAAGTGTCGCCTTTAGAAAGGCGACACTCAGGAAAGCAGTGTAACATTTATCTAAACTGCGTATTACAGCCATGCTAAAAGACATGCTTCTAAATTTGCGACTACCCAATGATCGAGCAAACATCCTTATTCGCAACCGCTCTTTACGTGCCCGATCAGTCGGAGAAAGTGTTCCATTCTTAGGTAATATAGATAAGGTAGTTTTCTATTGTATCTCTCAACAAAATCCGAAAACCCAAATAGTTCCCACAATATTCGCGACGAGAGGTTTGAGTATCGCCGCCTGGTGGAATACTTTGACAACCCAGTGTGAGGATCCCTTCAACTTCCTCTGCTGGTTCAAGCACGTGCAGTGCCTGACTTCTATGCACTGAAAGTTAAAACATTACCACGTGTGTAGCACCTGCACTGCCCATAGTGAGGAAAAGTGAAACGCCTCTAGCGAGTTCCTCACCGCGAATAGGATGAAACTATTAAAACTGGGTTGGCTTCCACAAGTAAGCCTTCCCCGATAGTATTAAATTAAACATTCATCACGCCTCCACCGGCAGCTTACTTCAGTCCCGGACAGCCTAAAAAACGAAGGGCGTGGTTTTCCGCTTCTTGCTTTTTGATTGGTTCTCCAGCGTGCTTATTGGGCAAATGCTGCAATCTCATTGGTTGCAGACTGATCATACGCTGCACGAGATTCGCCACACCCTGCGTTTCTTCAGCTATCAGCGACCATTAACTTAAACCGAAATCGATTAATATTGAAGGTCACAAAATTTGCAGCAGCGTGCGGTATCAGACCCTCACCACTATCGCTGTTTCGGAAGTCAAACCTCGTCGAAGTTAGTGAAAAGGTCGAAGGTGCGTCGAACCCGTCGACCCTCGAGAGTCGATGAAAGTTCGAAGTAAAACATCGTTAATATCTAGAGTTCAGCGAAGTTCGACGAAGTTCGGTTTGCTCGACGTTCGGACCTCACCGATCTCGAAGGTTCGACAAGGTTCGACTGGTTCGAAATCGGACCTTGTCGATATTGAGGTCCAACAAAGTTTGACGAGGTTCGACAAAGTTTGACGAAGTCCAGCTATGTTCGACTGGTTTGATATCGAACCTAGTATATTGCGAGTTTAGACAAAATTCGACGTGGTTCGACTGGTTCGACGTCGATCCTTCAACGATTCTCATGTTTGACGTCGATCTTTTTAAGCGACGAAAGCTCGCGACGTCCCATCTTGAGGCCCCTTGTTCTAATAGGGCATCTTTGACACTGTTTTCTCGCTACACTGAGAATTTCTGCACGCCTGTGTGTGTCTTAAACAGCGGAGCAGCTACGCGCGTTTGACTTCGACAAGAAGGTGGCGAGCTTCGTAGAAGAATTGTCCAAGATCCACAAGCAGAAGGTGACGTGGTGGGACATACACGGGGAACACAAGCGCATCCAGGAAAACCTCGAGAAGTATGGCCGGTGAGTGATGCTTCGTCCAATTTGTTTCGCATTTTTTCTTTTAAATATACGAGGACAGTCTTTTCATTTCCAACTCCCTATAAGCTGGGAAAAAGAAACAAGAATAATAACAATGTTGTAATATTTTTACCACTTACCGTTTTTAGCGAAAGCCAACGTGACGATTCTATGGACTTCAATCAAGCGGGGCCAAAAGTTCAACGTCGTGGCACACGTCGTCTTTGTGTATTTGCTCTCACTGCCTAAAGCAACCACGCACAAAAAAAAGAAAAAACAAGAAAGCGCAGGATTATGACGCACTGACCGTTCGCGATTAGTCCAGACGGTGATATGGAAGCCATAAAGAAAACGAGCATCTTGACGATGCACACTTTGCGCTGCTGGGTTGGATGAAACGGATGGTGAAGTTGGCAGCGGTCGGGTCTATACCCGTTTTCACCTCAAGAAAAAAGCAAGTTTTGCGCATTGTTCATACGCGGCGCGAAATTGTTCTTACGAGATTTGGTTGACGGAGAAAAAAGCGATGCTTTTGGCGTCTGTAACCTGTGCGTCTTAATAAGATAATATATATCTAATCTACAATTCACCTACATATATCTTAATTCTCTACATAAAAGAGGAAGTCAGTGATGCTCCGCGAGGAGCCGGACTTTTTTAACTGCTGTTCTTAAGGTGAAAACGGGTATAGTGTGAAACGGAGTACAGCTAGATCTCTTCATAAGCATCGCGCAGAATAAGGCAGCTTTTGAATGGTCCTCCGGAATGAAGCTTGCCGCCTGGGCTCTCGTTGCAATAAATACATCACGACGTTCAACCAGACAGGCAGTCGCCACAGACGTTCTTTTCTGACCCCTGTATAAAACATGTCTGTTTCTTCTTCCCGACGGTTTATGCAGTTTTTCCTCCTTCGCGCACATTTCTCGTCTTTGTCGAGTGACGATCGTGCTGACACCTGACGAAACGAAAGAAAATCCGGGCGGTAACCTTTTCGGGGAGGGCATCTAAAAGCTCGTGCCACGTAATAATAACTGCCTAAATCTGCGCGACGGTTATATGGAAAAGTAGCTTGAGTACGTACTTACATTATCCGTGTAATAAAATATTCTTCGTAGCTCTTGTGTTTTTTTTTACCCAGCTCATCGAATGTTGAAAAAAAAAAACAGACTCTCGTTAAACATTTTAATAAAAAAAAACCGAGACTGCGACGAGAAGGGACGGACAAACACAAAGTCTCAAACACAGCTGAAATTGATTTGACAACGAAAGGGCTTATATATGCATCAAATCCTACTCAAAACACTAGAGACGAGGAGTGTAGGATTTGATGCCTATATGAGCCCTTTCGTTGAAAAATAAATCTCAGCTGTGTTTGAGACTTCGTGTTTGTCCGTCCCCTCTCGTCCCAGTCTCAGGGTTTATAGTAAAAGTTACCACCAGCTCGTTTGCGCTCTACCTTTTGTTCAGCTATCGTGGATGTCTTAGCCACCAAAACAGTTACCTTTGAGATGTTTTATGACATCCTGACCTATACTAACGAGTCAATGTGCCGTCACGCTCTGTTTGTTACCGGCCACAAGATCTCCCGTCGTATTGCGAGTTTAATTTGAAATTGTATAACAGGGCGTTGACTATTCTAGGGACGGACCTGTCTGTGGCAAATGCCTACGATGTTTCTGGCGTGTCAACCGCGTGAAAATGGAAGTATTAGTGTCAACTCAAAGTACGTTTAAAAAGAGTAGGACCCGGCATAGCGTCATGCCTAGTGACACAGAAAAACAATCTCCATCCTATGGACTGTCTTGCACACCGACGCACTCTCATCCAAGCACCCATCGTCTGCTCGCCGTTCGGTCGACTACGTTAGGCTTTCGGCTACGTCTGCTCCGGGCCTCCGGTCTGCTTCGTCTACCCGCTGTCGCAGCTGTCTTTCGAAACGATCGGTGCACCAGAAGAAGTTTCCATGCGAACCCGCATTCTCATCAGGGCAGAAGCAAACGAACACTTACTGGAAGCAGGTCTTGCAAGGCTTTCTCAACCAGCAGTGCCTTTCTCATCGTTCATGAGTACGACAACTGACACGCTCGCTTTTCAAAGCCGCGCTATTACGACTCGCTCTAAACGACGGTCCCGGCGCGGTGTCGAGAGCATACGCTACACCCCGACTTTCTATACTGGTCAGGCTAGTGTTGGGCTCTAATTCTCGCCTGTTGGACACCGATTCAGTGGACGCCGCCATGAAAATATGAGGCAGACAAACGCGGTGCCACGCACTGATCTCTATTTTAGTAGGCTGGATCGCGGATCGGGAGCCCGTCGGTGTCGCCACCGGCGGCCATTGCTTGACACCAGGCAATACACGCAAGTCTATGGGAGAAACGCACAAAAGTAAGAATATTGAAGCATGTACGCCGTGCTCGGAGGGGAGTATTTTATGGTGTGCTGCGATCCTTATGTCGGGTGTTTGGAGATCGATTCGGTATTTGTAAAACGTCCGGTCGCGGAATAAAAAAATCAGACGTACCGGAGCACCTACGGCTGAGCTGGCAAGCTTTCCCTCGTAGTGGAGTAAACAAAAGAACTTGCCGTCAATAAGACCGTCCTTAGGGAAGCCCAGAAGTTGATGAATGACAAAGAAGTTCCATCTCGACAGCGGCTTTCCGGGAGTGAGCGAATTCCGCGTCTCAAAGCCTTCGAGCTTGTCGTCTGCTAAACCCAACTCAACGAAACCGCCACCGACTCCGCGGTAACTCTAGTTAACTCTCGCCTGGTTGAGCTGCACTACAGCGGAGTCACTCTCGACCACAAAATATTTATTTATAAGAACTGCGAGGGCTGTTAGTTTTAATGTTTGTACGCAAGCTATTTGATGGGCTTATCGAAAAGCATCCAAAAAGTTTCAGTGCCGACAACAGCTTAGAAACAGGGGAAAACGTCACTTTTTCTCGTTCTTCCCATAGAGTCCCATGCATTGGCTGGTGTCAATCAATGGCCGCCGGTGGCGACACTCGGCCCAAGCTGCCGAGGCCGAGGTCCGCGATCCAGCCTACTACAATAGAGATCAGTGGTGCCACGGTAATGCCGTGGCAAAGCGGATGTTTGCGCCATATTTTCGTTGCGGCGTCCGTTAACTGGGGTTTTCTAATCATGATGAAAATTAGCCGAGACTGTAGTAAAAGATAAAAAAGATAGTAAAAAAGAGAAACAAGAAAAGGATCGTTTTAATAGCCGAGATATTTAGGGGACATTTCGCGGCCAGGCCTACTTCCGTTACACTTGGCTGCATGCAACGTTACTAGATTACCTCAGTTGTGGAACTCCCGCAAAAGGGGGTACCCCCCCTCACTCCCTTCAGTTCTTTTCCCGTCGTTCGAAGCGCCATCTAGATTTTTGTTTATGAAAAATGTGTTCCATAGAGTGCAGTGAAGCGCCATTCGGACCCTGTGCTTCAAAACGTACGTATTCCATAGAATACACTGCAGTTTCCAAAGCAGCCGTCTGGCGCGTCGAACGACGGGAGGCGAGTCGTGGTGAGTAAGGGGGGGGGGGGGGGCACTGCTCGTGCGTGTAGCTTCTTTGAGCAGTTCTGTAACTGAGCTAATCTATAATGTTGGCTTCATGTATAGAGAATACGGACGCCCCCTCCTGCCCACTAAAATCTACCTGTCCAATTCCCACAGCATAGTAACTGAAACACAGGGCTTGGACTAGTATGTTCACACTCTTGCTATGTGATTTATTTTTGGGCCTTCTCATTGGCTAATGTCACGATCTCATTGGATGCATAGCGAAAAGGTGCCCCGGACCCGTTGCATCCTGCGCTTCTTAAGTTCCTCATTGACTATAATGGTATGGTGCCTGGAACGCGTCTACAACTGCTGTGTTTACGGCGTCCAAAAGAGCGCTCCCTCGATTTCCGCCTTGGGACGTCATAGATGTGCCATGCTGCCGCCGGTGGCGGTCCTGCGGCGTCCCAGCTGCGGTGTTGGATCTGGAAGACGCCTGTTCTGCTGCAGGCCACACTACAGCGTGACGGTCCACTGAAGCTTCGACAGTCAGCAGTTCGGACGCCGCGAGGACAGCGACACTCGCGCTTGCTCGTGCTTTTCGCCGGCATTTCAAGGAGCAACAGCCAGGATCGCGACATTCGAGAGGCTTACACTCCTCCTTTTAAGACGTCATTTGTCGATACTTTGGGACCACCTTGGCTGTACCAGTGGGGCAGGGTGCTAAAAATACCAGTCGGAGGCGCGCTTAAAGGGCCTCTGACACGCCAGAAACAAAAATTTGTTTTTCCATGCTAGGAGTTGAAATGGCACGTCAGGACATTTCAAAAAAAAAATTGTTTCACTATAGAGTTGCGTAGTTTTTTTTTTTTTTATAAAAATAGAAATACGAGGCCCAATTCAAAGTTCCCGCCGTGCAGAGGCCCTTCAAGGCACCGTACCAATCGTGACTATAATGAAGCCGGAGGTCAGGATGTCCTTACCACCGGTTTCAAATTGAGTAGCGGTGGGCATCCTCTGTCTGAAATCTCTTCAACTTTTTAAAGCCTCGAAAATGATGTCACTGAACTCTGTTCGTCCGTCCGCCCGTGCATTTCCCGCTAAATTTGGCGGCAAAACTGAATTGCTGTTTAGGTCACGTGATGTGAACTGATGTCACGTGGCCTGACTTGACCTAATATATACACCAATTATGTTTCCCCGCCAAAACTAGCGGGTAAATCGATGTCACATCACCTGACGTCACGTGACTTATGCTATAAACCAATTCAGCTTGACTGCTACATTTAGCGGACAATTAATATCACGTGACTTGATGTCCCTTGGCCTATACATCAATTCGGTTTGTCAGCTAATTTAGAAAAAACATTGGTGTCATGTGACCCGATATCATTGACCTATGCATCAATTCACTTTCCCGCTAAACTTAGCGGAAAATTTGATGTCGCGTGACCCGAAGTAACGAAATCTATCTACAATTTTAGTTTACCCGCTCAATGTGTCGGGGAACTTAATAAGGATAAAGGTTCTCTTTCCGAAAAAAAATTGGTTTAATATCTTTGTAGTGATTTTAAACGATCGCACCTTAAATACTGCCTTTCATGCGTTCTAATTTGAAGATGATGGTCGCTGTTATTTTTTGTTATTTATTATAGTACGCGTTAATTGTGCAGTGAAAGCGGATGCATTAACACCTGTACTCACAGGTACAAGGTGACGGTAACTAGCGGAAGCCGTCAAGTACGGACAGGCCAAGATCTCTTCAATGACGCCGAACGTGGTGTACACCCAGTGGGCCCACAACGGTCAGCCGTCCTCAGCCCAGCAAGTCTCGGTCAAGAGAAGAACTCAGCGCGAGAAGTCTGCCACCTGGCAGACACAGACGGCGTTCCGCTCTTCGTTCAACTTGAATGCCACCGCCAAAATTCCGGCCGTCACGAACTTCCAGACCCAGGTCCAAGCCGCCTTGGACTTGAAAACGGCACGCGGTGGACACCATAGTGAGACCGAAGACTTTACTGTTCATGAAGTCGTCAACGTGCCCCCCATGAAGAGCGTGAAGATTGAATGGATCATCACCGATGTCGTACAGGTATGTTATGCTCGGCTACGGAAAACAAAATCAGAGTAATAGACTTACAATAGAGGCGTGCCACCTAGTAGCTGCAGTGCCAATTAACAAATTCCTACATTGCTTGGGCACGCACCCCGGGCATGTACCTGGCACGCTCAGTGTGAACTCGGCTGAGCTTATATCGAGAACAAATGGTACGTCAGCGCTTGACGATAACTAGGGTCCAATCACAGGCTTCGTGCACAAGACATGGGGATTGCCAATGTTGCTCGATGGGGTTTTAAAGAGGGTCTAATGTGTTGCGTGTCTTTTATTGCTGCGGAAAGTTAGTCAGCCACGGTGGCCGTCTGCAGTCTCCGCTAAAGTTAAGAAATTTAGCCAGCGAGTACCTCTGCTAGCCCGGGGTCATTAACGTACACATCGCGACACTGTTAGCGCGAACACGAGATCGGCGCATTTTTGCATTTTACTTCTAAGAAGTATTAGCGAGCACGAACATTTATCGCTTACTTTATAGAACTAAATGAGCTCTCTCCGTAGCAATAATAACTTGGATGACATCCCTTGGTTTCAAAGAGAAAAACTGGAAAAACCGGCGATCGCTTGTTCGCGCTAACAGTGTCGCGCTCTGTACATCACGACAGCAGGCCGGTACAACGCTGAACCAGTTGGAAACGAGCAGGAGTGGAGATTCATCGAACCAAAGGTTCAACTACAGTTGGGGCCACACTGCTTATATATGATAAAAAAGACATTCTGCACACAGATTCCAACGCGAGTCTCCGAGAGATATCAGTGCTTCGAATGGCGCGTGGCAATGAGTTCAAGGAAGAAACTTGGGCACGCGGCATTCGAACCAGGTATATTGCTGTGGCTCGCGTTTGCAGACTGTCTTTTGTGTGATTTACTATTGGGGAAGAATGAAATGCGAACAGAGGAGCGCGTGACTCACGGTACAGGCTGCACCCCCTGGAAGTGAGCCTATAGGGGCGAGGGTGCGTGCCCTACTCCGATGTGTTTACGCCCTACGCTCGGCGCTCCTTAAAGGGGCGATGCAACGATTTTTGTATTTTGCGCAAATACCGCTTAGAACAGATCCCTGACGTTAATGACCTGTGAAATACCCGTTTGTTTTTCACCACACGCAATCTAAGTCGCAGAAAGAAATAAATAAAAACGAGCAGAGTTCACCCCCTCAACTCGCAGCCAGAACAAGCGGCCACGTGATCTGGAGCCGATTATATGCCACCAATGTTGATCATAGCCATGCGCTAGGGTTGGCAAGGCACAGAACACGCGCTGAGTTCCAGACATTGTTATGGTTCGGCTGTTGTCGTCATTGCAGCGATTGGACACAGGACACTACCCGAATGCTTCTCGAGCTATCGATTATCGCGAGCCCAAATCGAGTGTTCACGCCATGCTCGGGTCCAATCTATGAGCCGCATTCAAATATCGTCACTGGGCGGTACTGCTACCGCCCAGCTACGTCATCAGGTTTTGCGAAGGAGAGATTGAATGAAAACACTCGGTTTTGTCCTCGAAAATACAGCGCAACAAAGGCGTTTCTTGGCCAGTGGCGTTGCGTGCAAGTATCCTTGAGTCTCACTAGTGCCATTCAGCTCGTGTAAAGTGAAAAACATTCCAATTCAATATCGTTGCACCCATAGAGTTATTACAATAAACGCTAGAGGCTCAGCTGGCGCTAGTGTCTACGGGACTTCCGGTTGCAAATTGAAGCAGACAGCATGCAGTCTACTTTGCCAGTCTCCCTGTGTATTCCTATGGGAAAACGCGCGTGAATTTTGTCTCTTCGCCGGAAAATAACATGAATAACTTTTGTTATCTTGGTTGTACCGGATAGTATGTACCTTTATAAATATGGTGAGAGTGTAATTGCTTTAGTTACAGCATTTTTTCTTTACCACAGAACGATGTTAAACTTCGCTATATTTCAGGCCCAAACCTCTGTTCCTTGGCAGGTATGTAGAAACGAGCGACGATTCTAAGCAAAATAACGATCGAAAGGAATGTAAAGTGTGTTCAAAGTTCGCCAGCATTCCGTTGGTGCTTATATATTGTTAATATGCCCGTCCTGTCACTATATGAAAATGACCCCGTCGTGCATATTTACGAGTGGTTAAAAAAACGTTCGAAACGTAAAGAATAAAGTACGTGGGCTACTAAAGGTGTGTTTTCTTATTATTTCCTATGTCGGAAAGTTTTTATCGGGCACCTGTTCTCTGGCTTCTCCCTATTTGCAAATATTTGGAGCGTGCGGGTGTTGACTTGAACTTAGAACAAGCATCTTCGCACATATCCATGAGCAGAAAGAATAAAGCAGTACTTATTTATTGCATATCGGACTATATTACGTGTCTTTCAATTTATTTTGATCGTCTGCAAGCACAAGGAGTTACTTATCCAGTGTTACTTCGTAGTTCCTGTCGTCTCTCTTGGTTTTTCACATGTCCTTCGTTCGTTTGACACGTATATCCCCCATGCTGGAAAGCGCCGACGCCGTGTTCGCGCTAACAGTGTCCGGCAGTGCACATAAATACACGTACGAAGTGGTTTTAACACCGTTTTTCATGCCACGAATTTCAAATAAAAATGCTGTAACTGACCAATTATTTCGTCTGCGTGACTGAGAAATGTTCCAATGTGCCTAGTAAGTGCAAATTAATCGTGATATTTGCTCTTATAATCGAACGCAGAGAGAAAATGCACTCGCTTTTTCCCATAGAAATGCATTACCGGAAGTCAATTTCTGACTGCTTGCTGTCTGCTTCAAAATGCAACAGCACACTAGCGCCAGCTGAGCCTCTAGCGTTTATTGTAATAACTCTATGGTTGCACCGCCCCTTTAATGGCCGGTTCTCACATGAAGCGAAGCGCTGATGTAGCACTCCTCACGTGCCGTCAGCTACTTATCGCCTGCCACGAGCAACAGTTTTGGCGGTGCGATAGAAAGCTGGTGAACGCTCCGGTCAGCACGCGCTTAGCGCGAGGTTAGCGCTATGCGCGTGTGGCGCGGTGAATCTCGCCGCTAGTAGCAGCTAAAGCTCGCGCTGGCTGAGCGCGCGTTTTAGCTGCTCCTCCGGCGAGCTTCCTCGCGCCGCACGCGCCGAGTTCTATTTTCTCGCGCCACAACTTGTAATTCTAGTTTACTGTACCATGTCTCATAGCCTCCTCTATAGACCTTTCCAAAAACGAGCTTGTGGCCGGTGCCACTTTGAGCGTTCGTGCGTATGGCGCGTGCTTTGCTCGCTTTCCGAAGCGACGAACACGCACGTGCTGGGCTGTGAAGATCGCACGCTGGACTGTGATTTTGTAAACAATGGAAAGGTCTATAAGGTCTATAGACCTTTCCATTGTTTACAAAATCACAGTCCAGCGTGCGATCTTCACAGCCCAGCACGTGCGCGTTCGTCGCTTCGGAAAGCGAGCAAAGCACGCGCCATACGCACGAACGCTCACAATGGCACCGGCCACAAGCTCGTTTTTGGAAAGGTCTATACTGACAAAGAACACCGTTCCTGAGTATTAAATGATGTACATATCAACTGGCGACGAGGATGGGACAATGATGTACATATCACAAAGCCAGGCAGATCGCCACGAGAAGCTGCCGCCGAAATTGGAAAGGTAGAGCGGCAGACAACGGATGAGAGGAGAGCCACGTGACGGGCGCCCCGCTGCGGCGAGGCGCGAAAACACACTTCTCCTGAGCGATGGAATGTTAGAGCACTGCACGGGCCCGGACCAGCCCGAAAGCTCGAGCCCGGCCTGGCCCGCGGGCCGGGTTCAGGCCGGATAGCATGCATTTTCTCGTGGCCGGGCCGGGCTTGGGCTTGAACAAATATTATTTCGGGCCATGCCGGCCCGGGCCGCGGCTGAACAGTCGTGTGCCGCAAATTCTAAATTGTTGGCAACAAAAAATGTGCTCATTGATTTTCTAGGTTCAATGAAAACAAACAAGCGAAATGCGAAATCACTAAAGCGTCGTTAAAAAAAAAAAAAAGACGTTTTGCATTTCGCAATTGTTCACGCGGATGGAAGGAAACGTATGAATTCCGGCAGCATAGTGGGAAAGTGCGGTCAAGGAAACGAGGGCACTCCAGTCGCAGGGTAGAACAGGTACAACATGAGTGCCTTTTCCTCTTCTTTTCAAGCAAAAAAAAAAACAGAAAAAACATGATCTTCACTTTTCACTTTGTGCAGGGAGCCTTACTATGCCACCAAAGATAAGCTAACTATAGATATTTTTATGCTTATACAGCCTTTTGAAGATGCACTACCATGATTGTGATTGTTTCCACAAAAACATGTAGAGAGGAAAGTTCTCTGAAACGAACTGAACAACGAAAAGTCGAATATATCTTCAAAAAAGGCATAAATAAAATATTCGGCACTTTTTTTTTTACTAGATCACTTATGAACTGCATATTTCGCCCATATTCTCGAAAATACACCGTCTAAGTCGGGATATTTATCGCGTCAAAAAATCTCGGTCCAAGCGTAAAGAAAATTTAAATCAAATATGCTCGCTTTATGCTTATACAGTTTTTAGGTTAAAGCCTGCAAACTTTTTCAGGCTCATGTATATAATCTGTCGGGATCAGGCCGGACTCAAGCTTATTTAAAAAAAAAAAAAAAAAATTGTCGAGCTCGGGATGGGCTTCCGTCTCAAAATTCTGCCGGGCCCGGGCCGGGCCCGGGCCGTGCCTCTACAGGGCCGGGTCGGGCCGGGCCTAGAAATTCTGGCCCGTGCAGTGCTCTATGGAATGTCCACTCCTGCTCCTCGCGATTCTCGCGCTACCGCTTCTTTTCTTGTCTGAAAACCATGTTTCGGGTACTCGACGCTGCAAAAGCTGTGCGCTGACCACCAAGTTCCCCGAGAAATGCTCTGTGCTACGAGATCTTTGCACTCCAAATCTGCGACCGGGCACTCTGTGGCTCCTTCGTCGAACTGCCAGGGTTTGCGAGTACAGAGGAGGCTATGCATGTCCCCATGAAACCCTTCATGTAACCAGAAAATCTTTTTTGATGGCTAGTTTAGCAGACGGAAGAGCCCCATTGACTAGCAAACAGCCCCTGGCGGTCGATCGCCTGCTTGCGGAGGACTACTGCAATTAATATCCAGAGTGATGACGATGAAGAACGAAAGACGACGTAGCCCGCACCACCACCAAATGTTACGATGATGTACTACCGGCAGCAAGTCACAAAGACCTGTTTCCTCAATAAAAAAGGAAGATTTTATGAAAGTCGGACCGCGCTCGCGGGGCCTGGCACGCTATGGTCAGGCGCGCCACTGTCCGAGCGTCGTCGTCTTCTTCGTCACACTATTCAAAACGCGACGACTAAACATCGCGACAAGCCGGTTTTTTTTTTTTTTGTGATTTCTCTAAAAAAATAGGGGCGAACAGCGATGTTTGGTCGCATCTATATAAAAGAAAAAGTCACACATGATTTTTTTTTTTTTTTTGGGGGGGGGGGGGGGGTGCTCAGGCCCAATTAGCATGTTGCGTTATTTGATCACGTTTTCATAGAACTAAAGGCTACGCAGGATCCTCATTTCGAGTTTTCTAGGAAGCCTAAAACAAACGGGTGTGGCGCCATGTTCGGTCGCAATTTCAATAGAGAAAAAGGCCATGCATCATTGTAAGTTTTTGTTCTCGAAGATGTTAAGGGCTAATAAGTTAACTTTGCATCATCAAAAACACGATTCGAAAATCCACTGTAGTGGCCCTTTAAGCTTTTGAGTTACTGAATGATAATTTTTGTTTTTGTTGTTCTTTGTTTTCAGGAAATCCCTTGGACGGCGGAAGTCATCGCAAGCGGATGGATCGCTCTTTGGTTCGAAAACAAAGTCGACGGCCACTGGATGTGGTTTTACCCCGTCTCCTCGCTCCGGGATCCACTTCTGAAGAATATAGGAAACAATAGAGTTCAATTTACCGCCCAGGGCGTGCTCACGGCATCCAACGCTCAAGAGGGGCACCTTCGCGTGACTGAGTTCGATCTCCAGCAGTACGCCGGAAAGCCTTCTCCAGTCAAGACATACACCATTCCTCTGAAATTGACTCAATAAACTGCACCATTTTCTTGATAGATGTTGAAATGGGGTTCATTGAACGCTGTGAAGAGGAGTTTTTGTTTCCATTTTACTTGGTTATTGTCAAAATTTGGGGGTGCACGTTCCAAACCGACGGAGGGCATCTGGCACGCCCCGGCGGAGGAATGGGGTTGAATTTGACCACCTGGGAATATTCGGACATGCAATCAAAATCTTGGTTATGCGGCGCTTTCTCCGCAATAAGAATGAACACCTCGGCTTAGATTTGAATCCGGCACCTGCAGATCTGTAGGTCGGCGATTTGCCTCAAAGCCACCGAGGCGGTATGGGGTGGGGCGGGAGGTGGAAATTTTCTGAGAAGCCGTGCAAATGCTTTTATTTCCTAACTAATCTGCGTATCGAACTATATTACATAACAAAACGTGGCCTATTCGTTGTTTTTTCAAAGTAAACTTAGGTTTATTTAAGATGCAAAAGGGAGTTTAAATTTTTATTTCTTGAAAATACAATGTACCTGCCGAAGGCGTATAAACGCCGAAACGTCTACAGCTAAGTCAAATTAAACGACAAATAAACATTCAGAATATAGAAAATGTGCCCCACAGCTACGACTATTACTTCTGAAAGTTAGTGCGCTTTAACTGACGTTGTCTATTTGTAGTTTGTCTGGGAGTTATTGTCTCTAACACCTGTTCTTTTCAACGAAGGAATGTTTATGTTGGCGAAACACAGAAAGCACACCTCATATCCCCAGCAGAATGCTTTCCTTGTGTTCTGGCCCGGTTTAGTCATAGCCCTGATTGCAGTTCTCTCGTATTTAGAATTTGTGTGTGCATTGTTGGGAACAGGAAACCTGCACGCGAGCTCAGGAAAGCCTTGGAAATTTTAGCAATGCTTACCGACAGCCATCTGTGAAGCGACACATAGAACCTAGTTTAAAGTGTCCTTGTAAGTTTTGGAGCCTAA
This sequence comes from Ixodes persulcatus, assembly GCA_013358835.2. Classification (NCBI taxonomy): domain Eukaryota; kingdom Metazoa; phylum Arthropoda; class Arachnida; order Ixodida; family Ixodidae; genus Ixodes; species Ixodes persulcatus. The sequence continues at coordinate 648,272 of JABSTQ010010954.1, read as the reverse complement.
AAAAATGTGCCACAATACAGTACAACCGTGTGAATAATGCCATCTGTGTTACGAAGACTGATGCAATCAGTTAGGCATGTTAGACAAGTGCAACTACCGTTTCCATGACTATTTTTGACAGCCCACCAGCTTGTAATATCAAACCGTCGTCGAAAGCGAAGCTAGAGTTCTTCGACTATTCACGAAATTGCGGAATATAATTCTCTGAACTAAATTTTATTTCTCCACGGCGCTTGGAAGCCATCGAATCACCGGTGGCAGATGGCCTTTTGGCGAGGTCAGGAAACAGTTCAGGATGATATTGTGTTGTGTCCCACCCCCGCAATAACGACGTGATAAAAAAAAAGTGCACAAAAGATAGTACAACAAGAGATAAACACATAGAACAAAAGCGCTTGTGTGATCCATGTGTTTTTCCCCTTTTTTCCTGTCCTTTGTGCACTGTTTCTCATCATGTCGTCTCAATACCAACTGGCCCAACTCACTATATTGCTCCTGCTATAATATTGTAAAAGTTTGCAGTATTTCGAAATAAATAAATAATCGCTCTCGGCCGCTGTCGCCGACTGGCTATAAAAAAAGATAGACTTCCGTCTGACGAGCCGTATTCAAACCAGCGACACATGAATGGCAGCGATAGACCATTAGCCGAATCACACAAGCGTCAAAAAGAATGCCGGGAACGTAAGTACACGCGCTGCGCGTGCTGGTGTCTTCAGATCTAACTGTTCGAAAGCAAAACTCTAAAACAAATGGCACTTTGCACGCGCGTTCCCCGGACGCTTTATTTCGGTTATTTACTTCGAAATTTTCGATAGGAAAGGCGGCGCACGTGCAGTGCGTGTACTATCGGGGAAAATAAAATACAGAGGAGCGCGTGGCTCGCGGTACAGGCTGCGCCGCCTGGAAGTGAGCCTAGGGGCGAGGGTACAGTGTTCTAGCGAGGGTGTGTGGCCTACTCCGATGTGTATACGCCCCTCGTTCGGCGCTTCCCAAGCTTCGGCATTGCGCCTCCTATACTCTGTTTCATACTTAGCGTGCAACGCTGTCAAAGCTACTTGCGCGAGCGCATGGCTTCATATACGGTTCTGTTTGCGCGAGAACGCGTGCAAAATATCAACAAGATCAAGCCCTACGCTCGCGCCAGTAGCTTCGACAGCGTTGCACGCTATGTATGAAACAGAGTATAGTGCGCCGAAAGGTATCACCGCTATGATTGCTCGCTAGAGCGCGCGCTAGCTGAGCGCGCGCTCTAGCTGCTACTAGCGGCGGGCTTCCTCGCGCCGCACGTGTCGAGCGAGCAACGATAGCGATGATAGGTTTCAGCGCACTAAGAGGCGCAATGCCGAAGCTTGGAAAGCGCCGAAGTTGGCCACACACCCTCGCCCCTATGCCCACTTCCAGGCGGCGTAGCCCAGAGCCGTATATTAGGAGAGTTTGGACAATAGGCGGAGCAAAGGCCGCCGCCAGCGCCGAATATTCCCCCCACGCTTAGAGCGTAAACTAAATTTGTGACACAGCGTCGACCAATCAGGAGACCTCTACTCCATCTCACAAATGTCGACAGTGAAGACAAAGGCACAGGCGCGTGAGCCTAGCTCAGCGAAACGCTATTGTTTGTACGAGACCTCGTGCATATTAGGCACTTTCCAAAGCCACGCGCTCGTGCCCATGCCTTTGTCTGCACTGCTAGAACAGCGTCCTTAGACTGGCTGAAAGAAAGCAGTGCAAAGGGTGGGGTGCGCGAGCGTCTTGAGACGCGGAGTTCCGCTCGGCACGGCTCAAATTATACTTCGTTTCACTTTACCTGCGAGCGAAGCCAAAGCTAGAAGCGCGAGACCAGCGCTTTTTGCATTTCTCCCCAGCTCGCGCGCTCGAGCAAAGCCTGAACGCACGGAGCTTCCGTGCTCGCGCTTCCAGTTTTGCCTTCGCTCGCACATAAGGTGAAACGAAGTATAGTCGTGGCACAAATTTAGAGCACGCGACCATCGCTAGGGGCTGTTTCGCGGCCTGTGGTTGGCCCGAGATGCTCGCCTATTCAAACCAATGTATGGCCAAACTCTCTCAATAAACGGCTCTGGCGTAGCCTATTAGCGGCGAGGCGTTTCGGTGGCACCCTCTTTTGGTTACCTTTCGTGACGTCATTACCATGTGAACAGCAAGTTCAATGGTGTTTGTAATGAGCAGGTGGAAGCCTGAAATCATAGCGCTCTCAAAGCAACACTGCCAGCACCATCAAAATGGAAGTTCTTACATTCCTCTTATTTCCGTCGATGAGACATCCTTTGCTGACGTCATAGTGAGCATTCGGCCAATTGTGGTGGGCAGACCACAGCGACGCTTTCGATCGCTCACGTCGCCAATACCGCGAGCTACGCGCTCCTCTGTTCGTAGTTCATTTTTCCCCAATAGTACAAACGTTCCCAAGATGAGAGAGTTTTAGAAGAGCGTAGAGACCCTTGCGTCAGCACTGCGTAGAACGCACGCAAGCTGTCGACGAAACGTTACGGAGCGCGTCGAACGCGCACTTTTAGTTCAGCGGAAAGCAAACGCAGACGTAAAGACTTGCAGCGTCATCTAGATGTGCTCCTGCAAACTGCTTCACACAATCCAAGGCGAGTATTCGGTCAAGCCAATCCAACGTCACGAATCTCCTCGTTTTGCTACGAAGTGCGTGAATCTCTTTCCGGGTGAGTGTTGTGAACGTGTTTTGTCTTTTAGATGCGGAGCATCTCTTGCTCGGGGCTATGTCCCGCGGCGTCGGCGTTGTAGTCTGCACTCACACTACGCATGCGCAACTCTCCTCCTTCCCTCTCTGCAACAGCTGCGCGTTATTCTCTCCGCTCTCTCTCTCTACCAGCTGCGCGTGCATTCGCGTGTGTTCGATTCTAATCACACCGCGCGCGCATGCGCAACTCTCCTCCTTCCCTCTCTCCAACAGCTGCGCGTTACTCTCTCCGCTCTCTCTCTCTACCAGCTGTGCGTGCACTTCGCGTGCGTTCAATTCTAACCACACCGCGCGCGCATGCGCAACTCTCCTCCTCTAGTCTCCTCTCCTTCAACTGTGAGTGCAGCGGTAGCTCCTTCTCTCTCTTTCTGCGCGCGTTCAGTTCAACGCTGTTGACTCCACTTCACTCCGTTCTTCCGATGAAGTGTGATGGAAGGAGCAGTCCCGTCAGTTAGTGGGTTGGCGCAAGCAAGCGTCAGCACCACCCCACAAACTCACAGCAACGCTACGTCCACTGAAGACAAAGCTGCGCAGCGAAGGGCACGCGACGCTGAGCACAAACGCTTGATGCGAGCGGCAGACCCTCAACTACGGCAACGAGAAGCGGCGTCCATTCGTCAACGTAGAGCGGCGGATGCTGAACTACGACAACGTGAAGCAGCGGCGGGTCGAGAACGTCGAGCAGTAGAACCTGAGGTTTGGGACCGTGAAGTTCAACGTAAACGTAGGAAGCGAGCGGCGGAACCCGACCTTCGAGAACGGGAAGCCGCGTTGGTTCGTGAACGTCGAGCAGCAGAACCTGAGGTTCGGGACCGTGAAGTTCAACGTAAACGTACGAAGCGAGCGGCGGAACCCAAGTTAACAACGTTACTAACAACGTTACTAACACCGTTAATAACACCGTTAATAACGATCCGCGATGCTCCGCATCACCCCATGGTTCCCCTCGGGAAGATGGTGTAATTTTTTTTAGGACTGCGCGACTAGCAGTTCGATCTTTGGTTCGCTCCAGCGTGTTGTGGGATCCCTACTACCTTACGTTGGCCTCGTCATTTGCTTGGAAGTATGCAAGCAATAGGTCGCGCCGCTCGCGTACCGGCCGCATGGTAAACACCTTTTTGGGTTCGACGGCGTCGCCAACGTTCTTGGCTATCGACACCCATCTTTGTGGGCGCTCGAAAAGGTTCGCCGGGTTGATTTTTTTGAGGAGGTTGCGGGTCGCCTGTCAATACAGCCCAATCAGGCCGAGTTCCACTCGCTCCGAGGAAGTCACACGGGGAAGCGCTACCATTGGCAAAAGGTTTAATCTGTACTCAAGTTCAGAGTTCGATGAAGAGGAGGGCCAAGGTTGTCTAGTGGTCTGGGTCTTCTATTGGAGGCCTTGCTCGGCACCGGCTCTTTCGTCTGTCTTCAGCTCCGAACTCCGCATGTCCTCACCCGCCATGAGCCTCGCCCTTTTTCCCTTCTTCTTTCTCTTTCTTCCACAAGGTTGAGGTTATCTTCAATGGTGAAGCGAACCCGTACAACGCGCGTAGCACTTCCACTGGTTTGCCTCACCGCCGCCATTTTTCAAACTCGAGTGGTCTCGCGCTCTCCCATGCACGACGAGAGCAACGAGAATGGCACGCCGGGGACCGCTTGGTATGCTCGCGAAAATCGATAGCGAGCGTACGTACGCATAGCTCGCTGCAGTCCGTTCGTACGTATGGCGGATGCGCAGTGTGGAGGACGCAGCGTTAACGCTAGGGCGTTTGCGTTTGCTCCTATACGCAATACTAAAACTCTCTATCATCTTTGACGCTTTGTAATTTAACGAAAGATTTATTGTTTCCTCTAAAATCAGCCGCCGAGCCCACTGAGCTATAAGTGGTTTCTTTTTTTATTGCTTACTTTGACCTATATTACGAAGGAATCAAAATGTTAAAATCACATACACAAGCGACAAATTATGCGCGTGTACAATTTAAACTTAGTTCACGTTCTCAAGAACGTCCAGAATCGCCGTCCAGTCAAGTGGACGCTCCCACATAGCGTACAAACTTCAGGGCGCGAACAGAATATAGAAAATACAGTCGGCATCAAACCTGTATAGAGCGCGGGAGCGGTGCGCCCCGGACTGCCCGTACGACATCTGCCGGCGAACGCTGCGCCCGAAGTAGTGCGCCTCCGAGCAAGCGGCGCCGTTGGGTGGCGCTGGGCAGATGCCAACGTTGGTGCTGACCTTTCTGCAGACTCTTGCTGGCCGCCAGAGGAGCGCTCGGCGCCTCCACGCTTCGAAATGGCTGTGATATTTCAACGTCCACCGTCAAAATATTTCAAAAATTATTTCGACGTCTTTGATGTCACTTCCGTAAAACCTCAAAATAGGGACAATAGTGATTTTATTATTTCGACGACCTCCCGGTCCTCCTCAATGCACGCAGCGGCCGTCGCGTGGCAGCCGTCTTAAAGGGGTCATGAAACGATTTTCCTACTTCGTCCTCCTTAGCTTTAATCCTCAACTCAAATGCGAATTGTGAAATCACGTCGTCGTGACATTCTTCAGCACCGGTGAGATGACTCCTAGCTTCCACCGTGCTTTTTATGCACACCATAGAACTTGTCATTCTGCAGTGACGATAAGTTCCGTCAGGGCACTCATTGGCCACGAACACGAATCCAAATATTCGTCCACGGATTGATTGTTGACGAGCGCATACGTCCGAGTGACACAGTTCTCGTGTCCAATGTGTGAGCTGGGCTCGGCTGACGTCAGTTTGGCACCGCTGATGCGCTTTGGGAACCGCGGATGTATCATAGTGAAAAGGCGGAGAGCTTTTGAAGGAAAGAAGATACAACATAGTCCGCTATATTTTCACATGTTCGTACCGAAAAGCTGGCTTTTGAGTTTCTACCCTCTTCCTCTTGGCCAACAAAACGATATGCGATTAGTAAAGTCCCCATTTAAAATCATTCATTCCAGCCCAAAATTTGTTTCATGGCCCCTTTAAGGCCGGTTCACACATACAGCGGAGCGCTACGTTAGCGCTCCAAGGAGCGCTCATGTGGCGCTTCCTAGCGCGTGATGTAGCGCTCGGTTAGCGCTTCAGTAGTGCTCTGTTAGCGCTACAGAAGCGCTTTGTTAGCGCTCTGTTAGCGCTTCAGAAGCGCTTCAGAAGCGCTCTGTTATGCCCGCGTCCCACTAGAGCGACATACAGAAACAAAAGACAACGACAAGCCTCAAACCAGTCTCTTTCGCGATTTGAGAGGTTTTGTAGAATAAAGGAGGCGATGCTCAAACACGAGCATCATGCACGCGAGGGTATCTTTGGAAGGCTTGCAATCGCTCGTGCTTACTTCACGAGCACCGAACGACTAAACGCTTGCCAAAGGTACCATGGCGAGAATGCTGCATGGGTTTGAGGCTTGTCGCTGTATTTTGTCTCTGTCTGTCGCTCTAGTGGGACACGGGCATTAGCGCTACAGAAGCGCTTTGTTAGCGCTCGCACGCTCCCTCTGCCGTGCTTGCAGCTGCGGAACAGCGCGTGCACGGCAATTTCTTTGTTGTTGTTTTTCTTTTGGCATTGAAAGAAGAGGAAGTAAAAGAGCCGCTCTCCAAGCAAAGGGTCGGGCAGGCGGTCCATGGGCCTCCTGCGTTGCCCAGGGGGTGCTGCGAAAAGGCCTTGTTTTGGGTAGTACAGACTTTAGCGTCTCAAACTGCCACGCATGCAGAAGCGTGCCAGCTCTGGTGCCGAGCGCGAGATCACGATGAAAATACAAAGAAACAACAAAAATTCGAACGCCGTCAAAGCTAAGACGCTAAGCGCGTGAGCCAAGAACAGCCGTTCCGCGCGTTCCAAAGTAGCCATGACAAAGAAAAAGAAAAATTAAAGCGTCGCTTCACAGGTGTTTTGACGTCACCACCCAGAGATAAGAGACGCGTACCCTAGCGGTGGTGTCATGAATTTGGCACTTTTGATTGTCTTGCGGCGTTGAGTCTGGCCGATTTCTTGCGTCCAAAGGTGTTTTTCATTCTTCAGCACAAGACAAAATTTAAAAAAAACTCAACCAACGTGCCATAAGTAGTGCGAGGCTCAATCAGTTGAGCTTGTACTACTCAAAAGGAGGGCGCTACAGTTTGTTCGAAGCTTCAGCGCAGGAGGCCTATAGTCATGAACTCTGAGCGACTATTTGGTTGGGTACGACCTCATTGCTTTCTATTTGATATGCATGTCCCCGGTTTCAAAGACACGCAGCTAAAAATAATCGCCTTCGAAAGAGCTCTGTGTCTCGGTCCCTCAGCCTATAGGAACAAGGTTCGCCGGGTACCCGTTGGTATCTCGGTGGCGAAAGATTTCGCGCACCCAGAAGGCTCTTCTGGGCGTTAAGCCGTCCACACACATATGCACTAATTGCGTATGTAGGAGCATTTGTCGCAATTCTATTTCAGCTTCCCACATGTCCGCCATGGTGCTGCTGATGCACACCCAACCACAGGAACCGGAACCGCAGTGCACGCGCTAATCCGCAGCACCGCGGTACAAGAAGCGCTACTGAAGCGCTAACACGGCGCTACTGAAGCGCTAACAAGGCGCTACTGGAGCGCTAATCACGCGCTATATTCGAACGAAGTCACGCGCTAGGAAGCGCCACATGAGCGCTCCTTGGAGCGCTCACGTAGCGCTAACTTAGCGCTCCGCTGTATGTGTGAACAGGCCTTTAAAGTTCCGTTTTGTTTAGTTTCTGATGGTGTTGTCGGTATTGTGTTGCCATTTTGACGGATTCATGTGTTGCGTGCCTAAGAAGTTCCGGTCCTAGTTGGCAGTGTGTGGAACTGGCTCGACAGTTGATCCTTTTGGAGGTGACACGCCCGGTGGCGATGTTCTGAGCGTTCTGAGCTCGCATCTCGGCACGCGTGTCACTTGAAATTTTGAATCTAGAAACGAGGCGAGTTGAATATTTCTCTGTCTTGCCTGCACGTAACAAATGTAAGTGCATAAACTATGCAACACACTCACATTTGACACGCTTTTTGTGCCTTTATATCGTGCGAGCGCGTCTTCGTATGGTTGCAGCTTGCAGTCTCGCTTCGCATCTTGCTCCCGCCCTTTTTTTAACCAGATGTCGTGAGTTCGTTGTTTAGTTTAGATTTTTTGTTTGTTCGCGTATAAGGAGCGGGTTAAGCACGAGACAATCGGGATGTTAGATGAAAGGTTGTGTTCATTTCATGGCTAAGGCAGTCAGAGGGCAGTGGCTACGGTTGATTAACACAGTCTACGAGAGAGATTTCATCGGGAGGCAAGTGACCTTAATGAACCGGAAAAACGAAAAGGCAGAGGACAAATCGAGAAATAGGATTGCAGTGATGCCTTATTTTCACACTGTGTCACACAATGTAAAAGCGTGTGCAAAATATTTGGCGTTAATGTGGTCTTCAGCACGGACTTGGGCATCCTCACCTCAGCTTAGGCATCCTCACCCCGTTCCAAAGAGAGAAAAAAGGGTGCCAAAAGGTCCGCAGGGAAAGTTCTGTGCTTTGTGAAACTAGTGTCGTTTACGAGATACCGATGACTTGCAGTTTCGGTATATAGGGCAGACCTCAAGATGCTTAAACGATCGTCTAACTGAACACAAAAGAAACGTAAAGATAAAAGCGCCTAATTTCGAAATTGCGACACATGTACAAGAGTGCAGACACTGCACAGCCGAGTGGTCCAATACGGGTCACTGTCGTTTCAGCCGATAGTCGCATTACGGGCTTGCGTGCATTACAGCCGAGAGGGGTGGAAGGGCCGGGAGTGGTGTGAGGCCAAATAGGGCATAACGGCCGAGAACTTCATTAAGGCCGATAGTCTCTGAATGGGCTCGTGTGGCCGCCTCCTCGGGAGTGGTGTTGTGGTTGACGACCGTAGTTGCCACCATATTGGACAGATGGCGCCACATATTTCTTTTATTTGTCAGTGCATATTGTATCTCTCGGTGACGGCGAATACTTCGTTTTTGGTTTTATTTCTTTAACCTTTACGGAGACGTGTTTGGCACATCTCCGCAACGGAGAAGTGCCAAACACGAGCAGGTAAAGGACTGCCTCGAAAAAGTGTGTCAGGCAAAGGTCATATCCACTCTAGATCTTGTTCGTGGATATTGGCAAGTACCGCTCACCGAGCGTGCAAGGAATCTTGCCGCTTTCGTGACTCCTTTTGGCACTTTTCGGCCTTTAGTCCTTAGCTTCGGCCTTAAAAAATGCTCCTTTCGCCTTCTAGGTTGATGAGCGAAGTCCTTGCAGGGTTGGAAAGTTTTGCTCTACCCTATTTAGACGACATTGCAATCTTTTCTGACACCTGGTCGGAACACTTGGACCACCTAAGAGCAGTCTTTTCGAGACTTCGCCAGGCGGGACTAACTCTGAAAGAAGTGCAAGTTTGGTCGCTCGGAGGTAGATTACCTCGGACACACAGTAGGCCAAGGCCACCGAAGCCCGTTGGAAGTAAAGGTTCTGGCGATCAAGGAGTTTCCACGTTCAGAAACAAAAACGCAGACTCGTACGTTTTTGGGCTTAATTGGGTATTACCAACACTACATCAAGGGGTTGTCCGAGCTGGATAGCCGGCTGACTGATGCGTTGAAAAAGAACGCGCCTAATCGCGTAAAGTGGGACAAAGAGAAACGGGCATCTTTTGAGGCCCTTAAAAGCACCTTGATGAGTAAACCCGTCTTGGCAAGCCCGGACCACTCGAAACCTTTCCTCGTGCAGTGTGACGCCAGCGAAAAGGGGCTGGGGGTAGTCTTGAGCCAAGAAAGCGCAGACGGGGGAGAGCACACGATCCTGTACGTGAGCAGGAAATTAAGCGCTCGAGAGCAGGCGTACAGCACAATTGAAAAAGAGTGCGCTTGCCTAGTGGGGGCGGTCGAAAAACTTTCATGTTACTTGTCGGGGTCGCCATTTGTTTTCATCACAGACCACCGACCGCTAACGTGGCTCCAACAGATGTCGAACAAAAATGGTAGATTGCTTCGCTGGAGTCTAAGTCTGCAACCGTACGTGTTCACTGTTAAGCACAAAAAAGGATCCCTGCACACTAATGCAGACAGCTTGAGCAGGGCTTTCTCTGTCTAGTTTAGGAATGGCATGGGGGAGAGGGCAAATCGTTTTTTTAGTACGTTTCTGCCAGTACCGATGGGGGTTCTGTTTGTAGTCTCCGTAGGTTCTTGTGGCATTGCTCTATGTAAAGCACTCTGCGTGCCAGAGGGCGGGCCTGCCCTCGCTTGACCCATGTTTGTGGAGTTTCTGGGTTCGCCTTCCCTTCCGTTGCCCAGGCATCTTGACGTCGGGTTCCACACCTTCGAAAGCATGGACCAGCTCCCACAGGGACCAGACGCCTCTCCAGTGCGCTGCCATCGTCGACCCCTCGCTCAGCGTCCTGACGCGTCCTGACCAATCCGGACCTGCATCGTGTGTCGGCCAGAGAAACGCAACGCCTTCAAAGCACGGACCGACTCTGCAGGAACAAGACACCTCTCCAGTGCGGTGTCATCGGCGACCCCTGGACACTGCCTCAGCGTCACAACATACCTTTACATGCATCGTGCGCCGGCCGGAAACACGATCCACGGACTATGCCGGGGATTCGAGCCAAGGACTCGCACCCCCCCCCCCCCCTCCGTGTTCTTCCGGGGGGGGGGGGGGGGGAGAAGTTGTTGCGTTGTCACGCGTGAGCGCCGCAAGAACGCGCGAATGTTGATAGCCGCCGCGCCAAAAGCGATATCTTCGGCATCGCACTTTTTCTTTCATTTGTTCTTGGCAGCAGCCGATAAAAGTCGGTCGCGCCGCCGCCGGTATTGTTCTTCGGTTTTCGTCCGTCGGCGAGCTTGCCTGGATTGAAAAGTCCGTCTGCCCTGCTCCCGGTGTCGTCTTCTCGCCGTGGCCTGGAGTCCCGCTCGGCCAAACGCAACGTGTCGACGAAGGTGCCTAGCGATTCGTCGCCGCACACGAGAAGCCTGCGTTGTGTTCAATGAAGTTAGCATGCCCATTTCTCGCGAATTTCTTCTTTCTAGCGTTTTCTGTTGGCGATAAAAAGAAATCGATCAAGCGAGATCCCGTTGGTGGCAAACGCGGCGATTCGGGTACACACACTGCCGTCCTTTGAAAATATTTAAGTACGCCACCGCTGTTTGAGGACGAATGTTTAGAGTGTTTGATGGCGCTTGGAAGAGGTCGAATAGGCATATCCGTTTATTCTCTCACCCGGCCGAAAAGCCGTGCTGTTCACTAAGGCTGATCTGGGCATTCGAGCGTTGCTAACCGGCCGCCATGTTGTTTTGCGTGGGTAGTCAATTTCGACTACCGGCATTTTTTTACTTTGTGCGGGGTTGTTATTGTTACCCTAGGGGCCGTTTCGTTTGTGGCAGCTTTTTAACACTTCATAAGTAGTCATCTAGACTACCCTTTTTCTTAGAGTCTACGTCAGCGTGGCTTCGCACAAAAGAGTGACACTGTTACCAGGTGATCATCATCACGGGCTGCAAACGGAGGGATTTCTCCCCCATGTGAATACTCCTTAAAGGGGCGTTCTGGGTTTTTACCCAGAAGTTTTCGAACTTGTCAAAAGACGTGCAGCTTCTTTTTCACCAGAAGACAAGCCATGTATCATTGCCTTTGACGAGATGCACGTCATGAAAGAGCTCTCGTACAACCCTTCTGTGGACAGGTTTGAAGGGCTTGAAGAAAGTAGCACTGAAAGAGGCCATAACCTCGCAAACAAAGCTCTTGTGGTTATGGCTAAAGGCATTCGCACACCATGGAAGCACCCACTGGGCTATTTTTTGCTCTTGGGGGAACACCTGCCAACATTTTGCGAGACCTTTTTCCACTGCCACAATTTGCTTGTGAAAGCCGGTCTGGAGCCAGTAGTGGTCGTATGTGACGAAGGGAACCAAAATGTTGCTCTTTTTAATGGCCTTGTCATCCCTGAGAAGCCCTACATAACTGTGAATGAGAAGCCACTTTTTTCAATTTGATGTTCCGCATCTGCTGAAGTGCTTGCGAAATATGTTCTTCAAGTACAATTTCAAGTTGGGGACCACACGTTAAAAAGCTCTGTCCTGAGGGCAGCCTACAAAAAAGACGAACACCTTGAAATCCGATCCATGCCCAGGCTCAATGACAAGCATTTTAATTTGACTTTTGCCTCAAAGATGTCAGTGAAGGTAGCAGCACAAATATTCAGTAATCACTGTGCTACTGCAATGTTTGCCATGGTAACTTTTCAGCAACTGCCAGTTGAAGCTGTCCACACGGCCCGGTTCATTAAAATAATGGATTGCCTTTTTGATATCTTGAACAGCTCAGAGGAACGCGGGAAGAGTGCAAATGTGTCTGCAATGCACGAAGGCGCTCTTCACAAAGAGTGTCTGATAGAATGCATTCTCATGTTCGAAAGCCATAACGTTCTTGGGTACCCACGGCAGCCTGCTTGCATTTGCGGTTTCTGCAAGGCTTGACCATTCGGTCTGTGATGCTGATTTGTGAGCACCTGACATTTGGTTAAGTATGGTTTCAGATACCTTCTGACTCGCCATCTCAACCAAGATGCACTTGAAACACATTCTCCACAATAAGGTCGAAGTTTGGTGCGAACACCAATTCCTCTTGCCGACAGTTTCAGGTACCTTTAGGCATCTCCTAGTTAGGAACTTGTTTAAACACTCCGACAAGAGCAACTGCGAAGGGGACATGGCAAGTTTTTTAGCGGCTCATCTTGCCGGTCTCTCAGTTCCCTCACCTTCACTTACTCTAGGAAGCTCCCTTCCACAATGTGCAGCTGACCTCACATCCTGTTGTTATCCCTCTTTGTTATCACATAACATGGTTCACTTTGCTGGGTGGCTGGTAACGAGCTTTGTCAAACTCCATTCATGTCAAAACGTGACTTAGCAATGTGAATTGCAAATCAAGAACGCCACTTTTTCTGATGAAAGCCAAATGTTGTTGTATTTGAGTGCGAAAGGAACAGCTGAAGGAGACTTTGAAGCCTCTCAGTCCCTTCACCTTGCTTTGTTTTCTTTGTCCAAGCTTGTGAGAAGGTTGTTGCGGCGTCAGTGTCTGGTTTTAAAAGAAGGCGTTGGGAAGGCGTTATGGATCACTCTTCATGAGAAGGTTGAAAAGTTGCTGAGTCTCTGCAGTGAGGATGTCTATAATGATTTATTTGCTTTGTTTGCAAGGGTGCGACTTCATTGGTTTGCCCGTAAAAAGAATACTGAGCTCATTGATGCAGCTGTGAGACGCAAAACCAAGCAACAAGTCCAGAGGCTGTGCAGATGAGACAACACTTGCGTTATGCCCACAGGAATCGCCTTTAGTTTATTTTATATGTTGCATTCAATGGTTGCGCTGGAATACCAAATTGTGCGAGTACATTCCTCTAAATTATCGCATGCCCTTCCAATACTGTCTACAGCGATGACCAAATGAATATAGCATACTTTAAATTAAGTGTAAAAGTCCGTTTTGCATGCTCAGACACTGCAATTAACGTATAGGTTCAGCTAGATGAAGTTGCGTTTTCCATGGATCAATATCAAAATTTTAGTGTGCAGCATGCAAAACTGATTTTTAATTTTATTAAAAACATGTTAAATTCATTCGACCCTCGCTGTATAGTGCTAGATGACGCCGCTCTCTTGAATGATTGGACAGGGTGTCTACCGAATCACTTATTCCAAAATTTCCCAATTTCCCCAAGGTTTTCCTGACTATTTCGATAAAATGTTGACCGTTACTTTGGTTCAGGGAGTATTTAGTCGCCTGCGCTGCCTAGTGACGTGTCGAGCAACGTTATTCAGTGCCGCGGCACCCACGTGCAATCATCGGGCTTCGAGGCCGTTGCACTCTCACTTATCATTCTTACCGACTTGGAACTTTTTATGGTTTCCGTGATATTACCTTGTCCTTTCAATATAATCCGAATTACTTGAGACAATTTTAGGTTTTCCAGGTTGCTAGACACCCTACACACACTGTGCAACCCTGCACATGATTGAAGAGTGTGTGAGAATAAGCGTTGGTTTCGATGTGTACTTGTGCAGTGTGACGACTTGAAATTTAATCCTGGGTTAATGTTTGGTTGTCTGAGGTATACAGTAGCAGATCAAACTGCGATGAAAGGTAAATCAGTGAGTCAGTATGGCACTAACAATTTGCTACAGAGCAAATTGATAACCTTTTTCTAATGCTTTTTTTCCTGTCAATTTGTGGCAGTTTCTTGCGCACTAGCGCTCACATAGTCAAGCTGTGGGCCACATATGTTTGTGGCGAGCGCATGTAGTATAACGAATGTTCTGAATTTTCGATCTCTTGGAGCATTAATTCACGTGGACGTTCTAATGCAAAAGACATGAATGGCCCCACACTTCAACCTGTGACTGATATGGTTTATTTATTTATTTATTTATTTAAATACCCTCAAGGCCAATCGGCATTAAAGAGGGGAGTTTGAGTAACAAAATAACACACAAAAAGAAACAAAAGGGCAAGAGTACATAACATATCATGGCGGCTCAGGACAGTAAAGAGTGTTTATAGCATTTTTAAACATTTGGGTATCAATAATATAAATTACGGAAGTCGGAAGGTGATTCCATTCCAAAGAAGGTTTAGGGACGAATGATAGTAATTCTAACTTTGAGGTGATGATCGATGCGAGGTGAAATGTAGAACGGTGGGATGAAAAGTCGTTGCTTCAAGTACGGGTTAGCATGATAGATCTTGTGAAAAAGACACAAACGAGCAACATTTCGTCGGAGAGAGAGGTTAGGCAGGGACAAGGTGATGTTCATGGAGCTAACACTGGCAGTGCGGTGATAGTTACCTAGAATAAAACGGGCAGAACGGTTTTGGACCGCTTCCAGAACATTAATTAGATTAGACTGACTGGGGCCCCAGATAGAAGAAGCATACTCTAATTTGGAGCGAACGAGAGATTTATACAGTGTTAATTTTAAGGCTGACGGTGCGAGAGCAAAGTTTTTTTTCAGGTAACCTAGCATGCGGTTAGCGTTATTGATGACATATTCAACATGCAGTTTCCATGAGAGGTTACAAATAATGTGAACGCCCAAATATTTATAAGAAGAAACAGATCTAGTTACAAGCTCTCAACGTGAACAGTGCAAGATAAATGCGTAAACGTGCCTACTGTTGAAACTATTAAGCAAGGTAATTAAGTGCGTGCATAGAGTTGTCCAAACCTTCTTTCACTGTTTTCAACGCCATATCTCTATATTTAAGTGTCCTGTGGTGGTGTTTTAAGTTCGTATATAATAAACTGTGTAAACCAAGCTTGTGCCGTTTTGTCTTTCTTGGCGAACAAGCCATAGTTACAATAATAAGTATGCCTTCATAGACGTGTTGTAACACCCTGCTTAGTTGAAACGGATAGTAACCTATTGTTGGTTCCCAGAACTGATAAAAAAACTGGATCTTTTGCAAGAGAGATTACATGGGAGTGATTGATACAAACAAGGCAATGACGCGTGAAGCAATGTAAGAAGGACGGTACTTGCGCAGGCATGTAGAACATCGGAAAAAGCATTTCAATTTCGCGCCACCGGCGAAAATCATTTAAACTTCGCGCCAAAAACAATCGGGACGTCACAATCACGAGGAATTTGCGTCATTTCGTGTTTCGTTTTATAAAGCGTCACTTCCTGCACGTCACAGGCAAGCATGACTAATGACAATGCCGCGCATCTCACAAATGGCGCTGCGCCCCATGAGCCGCCATATTTGCGCCTATGGGCTTCTCTGGAAGCTTCGCTACCATACCTTGTGGGCTCTGCGGCCAGGCCCGCACCGCTGCACCGCTCTTACCGGCGGCCAAGCCGTTGCGTGCGCTGTGCCGCCATGGAGAGCGCTTCTCTGGTGGCTTTTTTTTTTTTTTTTTGGAACTAAGCCGCAGGAGATCCACTGGGAGCCTCGTTCCTTGATGACACGCGCCAGCCAATGGGACCAAGATCCTACAGAAATCGGCTTCACTTCGCTTATTGGACAAGGGGATTTTAGGGGCCGTTGGGCCAACGTTTGGCGTGGTTTCAAAGCTAATAACGTCGGTTCGGTTTATAAAACAAATAATGCTTTTGCATTTCAAAAATATATATATTGCGATGATTTTTAGTGTTTGCGGGAAACCGGCGTGCGCGTGACAATAACTGGAAAACCTCGACGACCGCAGACTGCGACGTTACTTATTTCAAGGAGAGGCACAAAACAAAAACTGTGGGGTCAACTGTACAACACTACAGCATTTTCGTAGCCACCGAAAGCGTAGAACAGCACAAAAAAAACCGTTTAATTACACAACACGCGAAACGTCGCGGGAATACTGCCCTTTCAAAAGCAAGCAAACAATACCCGAACCGCGAATTCATCTTCGCCTCGTATTATGGTGGCCGGAAGTGCCCGGTGTACGATATAGTATCTACATGAATTGACACTGAGGGAGAGGCGTGAGAGGGCACGGGGGTGTCAAAACACCGGGCTCTGGTTGGAATGATTATGGAGGTAGACGCAAAGCTAGCAGCCTTTGTCTCTACTCACTGTTCGGCCGCCTCGGTGGCTCCGAGGCGAGAGCGCTGGCCTACGGATCCCCATGTGGCGGGTTCGAATCCTGGCCGAGGTGCCCGCAATCTGACGGAGGCTTATTGCGGAGGAGGCGCCGTGTAACCGAGCTTTCGGTTGCACGTCAAAAGATCCCCAGGCGGTCCAAATTAATCCTCAGTCCTCCGCTGGGGCGTGCCAGAAGCCCGTCGTTGGTTTGGCACGTAAAACCCCAAAATTTGACTTTTGTTTTTTACTCACTGTTCGAAAGCAGACGCCCAACGTTGGCCGCGGGCGTTCGGCGGTGGAATGCGTGCATTTTCCTCCACCCCCCAAAAAATTGTGCTATCAAAGATCGGTGTTCCGACGTCCCTTCGCGCTCTCACCTCCTCCTCGCCCTCAGTTTCTACCCCCAAATAGGAAAGGTTGGCTGTAGTTGTCACCCCATTGCGCCATTATCCGATCAGATCTGATTGCACGCCGTATGGCAAGAATTGGAAAATTGGTACTGGGTTCGAAAAAAGCAAAATTCAATTACGGTGGTCCGCTGAGCCAATACAGCCGAGTAGAAAAGGCCTCGCACTTTAACCCTCCCCCCAAACTTCATCGCCGGTGAGTCCACGCCGAGCCGACTAGATTTCGTCAGGATCGCCGCCAGCGCACTTTGCAGTGTCGCACGACGAGGACGACGCTTGCAACCAGCAAGTTCAAGACGAATGCGTCTGCCGGTTGGCGGCGACTCCCGCCGAACTTCGGGGTGTTTGCCGCTCGGGGCAGGTCGGGCATCTAGCAACAATGACTTCATACAGAGACCTTGTCTTCTAAGTGGTATTCACCGAGGAGCAACGAGGTTTGTAGTTGGGCTAGTGGGTCCATCACGATGAAATGGTATTAAAACAATCACAAAAAAAGAAGGACCAGTGGAAGGAGAACACAGACACAGCGCTGACTTACAACTGGAACATTTACTTGTGCACGGTAGAGCAAGTAAACAAAAAAGAACCGGACAGACGCAAAAACACTCAACCCGATAATACACCCCTCCCCCATCAGGCCGACACACGGAGGGTTGTTATCGGGTTGATTTTTTTTGTGTCTATCCGGTACTTTTTATGCTTACTTGCTGTACCGTGCACAAGCTTTTTTTTTTTTTTTTCAGTTGTAAGTCAGCGCTGTGTGTGTGTTCTCCTTCCACTGTTTCTTTGTTTTGCGCTTTTTTTATATTAATTTATCACAGAGGAGGTTGGTTGCAAAAGTACCGATAATGCCCGCCAGCGAAATTGAGAGCGGAAGCAAAAATGACGTCAAATTCCTCAAAATGTCGCTCCGGAGGCGGTGGAGAAACGACAACGGCGCCACAAGGATAGCGAATTGCGCAGACCCGGAGCTGCTGTCACTGTGCCACATGTTACGCGGTAGCGTAAACGTACTCGCATTTGTTTACATCTTTATTCCGATAAACACCACAGTGTAAAGTGTCAGTTTATTGCACAAGATGATGAACAGCGAATTATTAGGACGCAGTCATCTCCCGACTCCGCTTTGTGAGACGAACTTCGGCTAGTTACTAGACATAATGTACGTGTTACTGAAATGAAGCAACTATACAAAGTTACTCTTCAGTCACCCAAAAGGTAATTAAGTTCGTTAGCGTTACTGCAATTCAGAAGGAACGCGTTAGAATCCTTACCGAAATTCAAACTTGGGAAGTAATCCGTCACAAGTAACGGATTACTTGTAATCCGTTACTTTTTAACCTAATGTTTTAGCCGCCACGATACTTTCTTCGGAAGTATGTTGTGGTGTAATTTCGTGAAAAAATATTGGTAACGGATTGTACTTTAACTACTCGTTACTTTTTAAAAACATGAGCATAATACAGTAACTGGAGCAATACGAGTAGAACATTCAGCACCACAATAAAAGCAAGTTCAACGAAATACAAAATATCAGGAAGGGGAGAATAGCCGAAAAGAAAACACGATTTGTTTGTATGACCGGTCACTAGAACCACTAGAAAAACAAGCAAGGCATGTACAAATATAAGAAAGACAAAGATCAAGTACGACAACGCTAAGTAGGCTCTCCGTCGCCTCCCATCGTGTTTTTCTTCTTCTCTCAGACAGAAAAAAGCTCTTCGTGTTTTTGGTTTTTTTTGTCTTTTACACCGTTTCACTCTTTCCAAGTGTTTCGACGTCTCCCGCCACCTGCACAAACATCAAACGCGAGTCTGTATCCCCTCGATTTGCGGGCTCACAACTCGCGTAACAGACCATGTAGTCTCGCGCGAGGGGTCCAATTCTCTTTGCCTTTGATGTGCGCTACTTTATACTAGCACGTTCTTGAGGCACGGCTGAAAGGCGAAAAGGCGCGAGGCTAATTGAGCATTGTCTTTGAGGGTACGGACGAGTCTTCTTTTGGTTTACTTGCCTGGGCATGATGGTCGAGTCCACTCCTCACTTTACAGTCAGCTGCCAACATAAAAGGGAGGGGGGGGGGGGGGTAGGCCATACAAGGAGCGCTGACAGAGAGAGAGAGAGAGAGAGAGAGAGATAGAGAACGCGTAAAAGTGGTGTGGTCTTCTATTGTTTTCTGAGACCGATGGCAACAGGTTCTCTCGCTCTCTATGCCCTCCTCTCCCCTGGCCTCCACGAATATTTGGATGAAAGTGAGAACCGATGAACGATCGATAACCCGCGAACGCCACTTTTTCCCTGACTGGTCGAGTTTTCAGTCATGGGGTGTCCGTCGTCTCCATGGCCATCTTTTAATGAGATGTTGAAAATTCAGGACATTAAGGAGAATGAAATCTAGAGTTTCAGTGCATACTTTGCTTGCCAAAAAACACATATTGTCACCAGCAAGAACAACAAACTTTAATCTACGGAAACACATCAAGGTAAGCTAGGACACCTGCATTCTGCATTGGCTGTACATTGTAACGTTACAACCAGGTTTTTCTTTTCTTGTGAATAACAGGCGAAACACCAGAGTCAGAAGGGAGCTTTCGTAGATCGCTTCTTTAGCTCCGAATCTCGCAGCGGAGGTAGACGCTGCCACTGAGCATGCCTACCGCTAGCTTTGCACAGTTTCAGGGATCATTTCCTGAGGCCGTAAGCTAGCGGGATGGCGGGTGTCGTTGCAGCTTTCGGTGCACTGTCAGCTTACAGGTGAACAGATTGCACCTGCACCCTACCTTTTCTCTTAAATACAATATTTTATTTTTACAAGGACTGCCGTAACACGGGCGTACGAAAAATGAAAAGTAGTTAAACAACCAGAAAGAATAAACACGAAGACGGGACGAAAACTGACAATTTCCGGTTGTTTAATTATATTTACCAACAAGCTAGTTTTTAATGTAGAAAAGTAGTGTTGCAGAAGATTCTAAAAAATATCACAATTGTTTTTTTTATAGATAAGTGTACGGAAAAGCAACGTGAAAGCAATTTGTACTGTCACGAGTAAAGTAATTAGTTACTTTTCAGCGAAAGTAATTTGTAACGGTAATCAATTACATTTGAGACTCATTAGTTTGTAATTGTAATCCATTACATTTTTCAAGTAATGAGCACAAATCTGCCAAAATTATGAATGAGCTTCAAATGATTTTTACATCTACTGTATAAGAATACCTTTGAAGTGCAATTGAAACTCATTAATATTTTTGTAACTGATCAGCTTGAAAGTAACGCGTATATATACTTTTTTGTTACTCTGAACGCGTCATTTTTAAGAAGCGGTAGCCAGTTCCTATATTTGTTTTCGTTCGTAATTCCTATATTTTAACAAGTTTATTAAAAAATAACTGGGTCTATACCTCTATACCTTATGCACATATTTTTCTGGTCTACTTATCTTTTTCTAGTACTTCAAACTACAGGCGAGAGCTTGGGTGAGAATACTCTTACTCGGTACTCTATCAAGGAGTAACAACAAATTGTTACTCGTTCCTTCACCTAAATGTGACTCGGTCATTACTTTTTTGACCAAAAAAGTAGCTAGGCATAACTAACGCGTTACTCCTAACACGTTACGTACAAGTCTGCTCGTTACCTTGTTTCCAACGTTAATTCAGAAGTAACACTCGCATTATGAGAAACGCTTGCTATGCAGTAAAGTTGCGTTTCACGTTAAAATTATAATGAAGCGTTATTATTTCCGCTTGTCTCTACTACGAGAAAAATAATGAGTGCCTACGCTAGCGAACATCACTCGTAAGTTTCCGTGTACTGTGTCGCTCACATATGTTTTTTTTTTTTTCATCTTCGGCAATCAACAGTTGGAATTTTTTTCTAATTTTCTGAATCCCGTACAATACAGAGTACCTCTGGCACTTCTTCAGAAAATCTATACTTTAAAGAAAGGGCCGCAGTTTGTGTTCTACCTTGGTTTCTTAGAGGCTTCAGTGCACTGTATTCGCCAGCATAATATAGCACCATGTTGAAAAACAAAAATTATGAGACGTTCCTGTTTAGACAACGTGAGCTCGCCCTGCCTTTTAGGTATGGCGACGCTGGCTCACATTTTCGGTAAAGACCTTAGCCAATGCAATGACACTGCGAGACTGCAAGGTATCTGTAGTGTGCGTCACGCAGCAGTGATAGACGACTGCTCGCCGGCACGATTCTCCTTCATATCGCAACGGGCAGGAGGGGGGATGAATCCCAGGGTTCCTTGGTTTGTCAGCGCCAGCTTTAGCTCCACGTGTTTGCAGCTGTGGTGCGTTAACTCACACTGAAATCGATCCCACAAAAACAAATTCGATGCGCTTTGCGCAACCCATGGATTGTCTTGGTGCACATCAAACTGCTCGAAGTCAAGGCAGAAAATGGCTCCCGGCGGGCGCATTTTCAAAAGGAACGGATTGAAAACTCCAGATTGTCGATGATGACGCGTTAGCATGCAACAGGGTGTAGAAATCGCTTGATTTCACACGTAGTAGCAGACGGCTGCTCCCCACACAAGGAATGTCTAAAAGACATTGCCATGCGCTTGCGATTGTCTTTTTTTTTTTTTATTCCAGATCTCATCCACCCAGCTTTACACAATACTGTGATAATAAAATGCTTCTGCGCGTGAACTCGTCTTTATCTTACTCAATTTTGGACGGGTGAAGTAATGTTCTAAAGCGATTACATGTGCTCCATCACGAAGATATGCGGCGAACAGCTGACGAAATTCACACACGTAACCTTGACGAGCGGTTCTGCTCAGTTCTGTTGACGCAACGCGCAAAACTAACGCCGCCTTCTCAATTTCGTCATTTCTTCTCAGCGCATATCCGCACGTGTTTTCGAGTTGACAGCGGTAGCATGGCGTTTCAACCCCGCTCCGTCCCGTTATGTAGGCAACCACGCCACAATCCGGGAATGGACAGTATCGCGATAAAAATTTTATCGCGATAGTATCTTAGAGATACTTTCGAGTATTTGCATCCCTGTATTGAGATACTTTTCAGAAATATACTTGTTTGCCCGTAGGGAAATAATTTTACGATGTATCGATTATATGGCGATACTTCAATAGGCTAAGGTAACTCGATACCGCCACATTACTTACCTCTTAACGGGAAGATGGGGGAGGGGGATATCATTGCATGTTGCAAAGTGAACGAAATTGAAAAAAGTGGTTTAAAGAATGACCAGTTGAGGCAGTCGTTCTTTCCTGGTTTCTTATTTCCTGTAGATTTCATGGGTTCGTCTTTCTTGCTCAATCTCTACATTGCCCCCCCCCCCCCATGTTATGGGTTAGTCAGGAGCTCTAACACTGTATTTACACGGGCACAGTTAACTACAGTTTAGCTTGACCGCAGTTACGGCAATAAATTCTTGGAGAAGTTTCTGCGGCTATTTCAAGCTTTGGGAGCTAGTGCGCATGTGCATCTTGAGCTTTGCTAAACAGACTGCACCTGTTAACAAAAATTACTCGAAACTTTAGTACACGAGGTCCTCCCCCTTAAACTCGCTGAATCAATCTTCGCAGGCTTCTACCTGGAAAAAATTTAAATCTTCGAATTGTTTGAATTCGAATACCAAAGAAATAAAACTTTATAACACCAATCGTGGTAGCTTCGCGACATCTGTAACTACAAGCACTCTTTGGTGAAAGATAAAGGCTGCCATTAGTGTTTAAAAATAATAAGGTACTGTGCAAGACGTTTTAACAAACATTAAAGACACTACACCAAATCAATTGGAACCCATGTTTTAAAGGAAACTATCGTACCAGTGTGGTGCCCAGAGCACATCTCTGGCTCGTGTGCTTACCGCATTTTCGTTTTAATGCGAAAGCATTAACTGACATATGAAGCGAGCCGATGTCATCAGTTCGAAGCGCGAAAACGGCACCTAGTTTCCCTGATCCCAAAGGTCCCATTGGCTGGCGCGCGGCGACGAGGCTCCCATTGGCCGCTGCGCGCGTCAGTTTCAACGACCGCCGCCAGATGGCGCTGCGTGACCGTGCCGCCAACGCTCCGATAAAACTAACCGCCGCAACCCAATGCCACTACGGGCCCCGCGTCGGTTAAAACGGACACGTTGGCGCGAGCTCGGAGGCTTCTGCTCTTCTCGCCGCCGACCAACATGCCGTCGCCTCCATCATCCACATGGCGGTGCTTCTGCTCGTCTCGCCGCCTCTATACTTCGTTTCACCTTATGTGCGAGCGAAGGCAAAGCTGGAAGCGCGAGCGCGAAAGTTCCGTGCGTTCAGGCTTTGTTCGAGCGCGCGAGCTGGGGCGAAACGCAAAGAGCGCTGGTTTCGCGCTTCTAGCTTTGGCTTCGCTCGCAGATAATGTGAAACGAAGTATAGCATCCACATCGTCGCCGGTGCTTCTGCCACAACGCGAAAACATTACTCGCGCCAAAAAACTCCGCGGATCACTCCGCGACGTTCCATTGGACATTCATGCTTTCGCATTCACAACTCATAAGAAGTGCTTAGGTGTCTTCCGACACTTTTGGTCCCTCTATCTATGCTTCGCGACATTGTAAATGGCTCAATTTATCGCTGGCAAAATAAGCACAGCAGCGAAGATCATTGCACCAAACGCCTGTTCCGCAGATTGAGATGCCGTTGCGCCTTCCTTGCCATCACTTCTACAACCAATCACCAGGTACACGACAAGAAAGGAAACCAGCCGCTGGCTCCTGCGACATATTTTGTAGCCTCTTTCAGACCACTTTTCACGCATGGCCGTTATACGACAAGGGACGTGGGTAAATTTGAAATATTCAAATATCGAAGGGAATAATGCCATATTGGGTTCTGTCAACCAGTTTTAGATTGAAAAGAGAACTACAAGCAAATGCGCTTCTGATTGGAAATAAGCCTGATAGTATTTTTTTTTTAGCATGGGGCAACCTATTTTCCGGCACTTATGTAAAAAATAGAGGTAAACCTGCAATCGTAGCCAAGATCGACCTAAAGAATTTCCAAGCCCATGAGCTGAGATGTTCTGGTGCAGTGAGCCAATAAAAGATGGTGAAGATTGACCCGAGCAGCCAAGTGCTAGAGAGTGAAGGCGTGGTTTGAATTCCGTTATACCCAAACATGTGATAACCATTTTCGCACTCTGAGCACGTTTAACGTTTAACACGTATCATCAGGGAGTGACTCATTGCAGAAGAGGCACAAATAAGACAGACATTTCTGGCGGGTGAAAATGAACAACCATTCAACAGCAACACCAGCGGATGCAATCGGAGGAAAATTGTTGGAAAACAGGATACCGTGTACTCTTCGTACTAATCTGCATATTTTGAAGTCAGTAGTAATTACGCTATCGGTGTCTTGATTTCAACAGCCGCTGGGCAGGTGTGAAGAATTTGTCGAGCGCCGTCTTTAGGGATGAGACGACGTGCTCCAGGTTCTGCTTTGTGGGCTGGTGGCTGTCTGATCGAGAAGATTACAATGTTGACGATGTCTGT
The DNA here is from genome assembly GCA_013358835.2 of Ixodes persulcatus. Classification (NCBI taxonomy): domain Eukaryota; kingdom Metazoa; phylum Arthropoda; class Arachnida; order Ixodida; family Ixodidae; genus Ixodes; species Ixodes persulcatus. The sequence goes on along the minus strand of JABSTQ010010954.1, from coordinate 624,043 downwards.
CAGGCGTTGTAGGCAGGGCTGCACGCGATCAGCAATTGCAGATTTCGGAGTCGGTGGTTAATATGATCTCGGTCTCTCTATCGCCGCCGTCGCTGTGAAAACAATTTTGTTTCCAGAGTCGTTGTGAGTTTTTTGGCATTTTTGTCATATTTTCTAGATAGTGTTTCTCGGTGTGGGTCTCAATAACAAACAGAAAAATACAAAGAGGACCATAGAAAATACTCACGACATTTTTCATGCATTCTTTGCGTTTTCTGATGTAACTAAGGACGCATGTTTTGCTTTCTCCGAACGCATTGACTGCCGTTCTATAATGGGCTTCCTGTCAGGAACAAGTGAATCGCACCACAATTTGAGCTTTTCTTTCAAATTGTAGAAGTTAGATAGGCACAACCGTTATGTCGTCAGTCTAGGAAGTTTTTGAAGATTCTTTTGGCACCTCTTATAACAATACGATGCATGTGCAAGGGCGTCAGCTAAATATCAGATATTGTTATCGGAGTTATTAGAACGAATTATTCTAACACAGTTTTCACGATTCTGTACCAATGAACTAAAAAAAAAAAAAAAACGGGGAGGATCACGGCACACAACTGATCCTTGTAATGGTGGCCACGAATGGTATTTATATCCTCGGGTCTTTTTGGCATCTTGACGTGCATGTATATTGAGCGTAAATGCTTTAATTACGTTTTTCTGAACAAAAAAATTTTGGTTGTTTGATCATTTCCTCTGGCTGATGGCAGCTTGCAAACAAACTTTGCGCTCGAGTGCACCTGAGTCAAGACAGGAGCACGTAAAGCGTCATGCCTTTGATACGTGGGTCCTCTTTGTTCTGAGATTTTTAGATGCTTCCATTATATCGCTAACCTTTGTGAATATCCTTTTGGAATATCACCTAACTTATCATACCTGATAATAACTATTAAATTACTGGTCACTTTCTGGTTGTGGTTACGACAAGGAATGGTGGCTACTGTTAATATTCGTTTGCTCTATTGACGGTTCTCTCCTGCTTAGATCAGTTCGTAGAGCGTACCACTAGCCTTATTGGGGACCGGGTGTGGATTTAAAGGACCAGCCGGAATTTTTCAGCGGCCATTAGTCGCCTAGAGGGCGTGAGTTGACCATCATTTTATGTGGAACTAGTTTATTATTTCATATGTCTTGCGGATTCGTAACTATTTATAAATGAAGTGTGCTTACAACGATAATGTCGCTTCGTGGTCAGCATGAGTCTAGGTGGTTAAATGTTAACGTTTAACAACACGGAATGTGATGATTTGAGTTAACCAATCATATGTACTATATCGGCTACATGACGGAAGGTTCGCGGCGAATTCGTAGAGCCCCATCTTCCCCTCGCGAGGCGCGCCAATACCAATTCGGCGGGCAGTTGATGAAGTAGAAGACGTTGGTAACTAGCCCAGCTCGTCGCATCAGTATCCCGCTTTGGAAAACAATGTGCGAAAGGCTAAAAGAAACGGTACCAAGCATTGTTGTGTAGTCAACTGCTACGATAGCGCTCCAAGCACGAAGTAAAGTGCCTGCCGTAAAGCACGAAGTAAAGTAAAATATTGTTTCCTAGGATTTTTGGATGGATTCCTTATGTAAATAGGAATAATTTCCACATCAATATATTCAATGTCTCTCTGCTTCTACTGACAAAAGATACGCGGATATAGATTAAAAACTTTATAAATAACAAAATAATTGGAAAACCAAGCCCACTCGCCTATCCGCCATTGTACTTCCCAGATGCTTACAAAAGAATGCGTATAAGCTGCAAAAATTCCAAGACGTAAAGTGACGCAGATAGTCGCAGTTCCCACTCCGCCCGGACTTAAACGCATTGTTCAAAAGAAATTGACCCCAAATGACTTTGCACTATACTTCGTTTCACTTGATCTGCGAGCGAAGCCAAAGCTAGAAGCGCGAGACCAGCGCTTAAATTTGTGCGTTTCTCCCCAGCTTGCGCGCTCGAGCAAAGCCTGAACGCACGGAGCTTCCGTGCTCGCGCTTCCAGCTTTGCCTTCGCTCGCACATAAGGTGAAACAAAGTATAGTTTGTTTTTAATATATATATTACAAAATAATGTAGTTGCAAGACAGCAGTCTTAGTTGCTTTTGAACGAACTCTAGAAAATGCCGATTCTCTAGACACTACCAAGCATCACGGCGATACGTGGCATCTGTCGTGACAATGTCGGCCGAAACCCGGCTCCTATATTGGCCGAATGTGCGGTTTTGCACCATGTTCAGATATCCGGCAGATGTTGGCGTATCGCCGTTCCGCCACCGCCCTAGTAACGGTGGAATATCGTGCGAGTAGTGCCCAGGTCGGACTGTCGGCAAGGTACCGGCAAGATATCGCATATGCATCTGCTCTGTATCGGCCGGACGTCGCCTATGCGCTCTTTTTGCATCGGCAATATCGGCAGCATTAGCTAGCACGTTTTTCGCAGATATAGAGCGCATTTTGAGCGCGTACATGGAGAAACGAAATTGTATTCGATCCCACATAGATTATTAAACCACTACCATTACACACAGCTTGTTCTTTACCAAATAGAATTACATCGTTTTTATGCAAAGCAAAATTCATAGATTAAACACAAACGACCACGGAGATACGACGTTTAGTAGATCGTTTCAATGATTCCGAGAACGACACCCAATACACCGCCTCCGTCTTTGCGCGTACATTGTATCGTTATCGGGGTTGTTGACGGTATCGGAACAATCTACTAAAACTATCTATTGAGGTGGAAGCAGGAATACTATCACAAGCATGCTTGCAGTGTACTTACGAATAAACAGCGATATGATGTAATCCGTGATAAATGCATGGTCCGACTGGGGCAGCTCAGAGCAACGCAAACACGGAGTCTAGAAAGAAGGTCTCCCACATCCAACGTTAGCCTCGCTGTCTCCGATAAGCAGTTCTTTGTCGAAGCGCGTCCATCAAACACAGCACAAGAATTCCACGGACTCCGACGAAGAAAACGGCCATTACCGAAAAGTTGGCATGGACGTATTCCTACCGTTTTTGACGAAAAACCCTGGCCGCTTCTGCAACGTACGAAAGCAGCAGAACACTGAAGAGCGCATTTCGGAAACCGGACCTACGTGACCATTATACCGTTTCCATAACTTGGCAACCGGCAAACACTACGGCCCCGGTGACCCCATCAGCGCATCATAGTGAGTCTCGTGGCAAACTTTCGCCCAAGCAATTTCGTCTAACGGAGGGCGGTCACGTGTCTCGCGTCACCCCTCTGATTTGCTTGGAGCAGCCGTTGCGCTTGCTCACAGCCACACGAAGACACAAATATAAATTAACTACATATTTTACAAAAGAAAGTCGTGCGCGCTATTGCTTATGTTTTATGATCATACTGAACACCTGTTATCATTGTTTAAATATAAAATAAATTTCAAATACTCACAGGTGCCGGCTTCTTGTGGTGTACAAGAAGTCTACGCAGTTTAAAAATAAAGTTTTTGAGGAATTATGTCACCTTGTCCTTTTCACTTCCCCATATCAACTCCGACCTAAGAAAAAATGGTTTGTTTCACTACCACGCACATTATAATATAACCACACTATATTACCAATTAGAACTTTATTAAAATAATGATTTTTAAAGGCTGTTGATATTCATGGAATGGCGCAGGCAAAGGTACGAGCATTATTTTAGTGTTGTTTTCTTACGTACGGCTAAGGCATACAGATCACTGTACCATTGCATACTACTATGCAATTATTAATTTCCATTTTTTTTACATTTTGTATGATCTGTGGTTTGTATATCTAAATCTCAATGTACTTTGTTTAGTTCGTTTACTTAAATTGCTCGGAAATCGCCTGCCGTAAAGGGGGCCAAGACCTCCGTCAAGCTGCTCCAGCATCTTTCTGTCTATGTCCTCCGTTTCAGTGATGAAACAAAATTAATATTTATTATACTATAAACAAAGGTGGGGAAGCTTAAAAAAGCTAGGTCCAAGGGGGATGGACAATGCAGCTGAGCTCCCTTGACTTGTTTTGTCTGTCCCTCTCGGGCTAAATTAAGCAGGTTCCGTTTGGCTTTTTTTTTTAGAGCGCAGCTCTTAGGCGCCCGTTTTGCGGCTTGAGCGAAGTCGCCGTCGCCGTCGGCGTAACCGTGGGGTCACGTGACCCCCCTAAAGTCACGTGACCCCCTGAGGTCACGTGACCCCTTGAAATCACGTGACCCCCATTCAGGTCACGTGACCCGCTGAGGTCACGTGACCTCGGGGTCCTCCTTTTCCTCCTCAAGAGCTCCGCTTTAATCCGGCGTTACAGGGAGTTGTAACGGCTTTCTTTTTTTTTTTTTTAATTTCTTCCACATCGGTTTTTGGTTGGTCAATAAATCCGAATACCTCGCCATAATAGCCGATTCACCAAGGACACTCCCCACACTCAACGGAAAACGGGAGAAGGGGGGGGGGGGGGGGTATGGTACCCAAGATAGCGTCTGCGTGAACAACCCGATACTTCAGAAATATTGGCTGGACCAAATGTTATCGGCACAATCTTTCCGATTTGACGCTAATACGGGCGCAATTCTATGCGATGCCAGGGCTAGAATAAACCTGGGTTATGAAGGTAAGAATAATCCCTGGAGAAGAGGAACAAAGGGACAAAGGATAAACACAAATCTCCAAACACAGTTATAGGTGGCTGGGGCGCTACCGAAAAAATCCGCCCGGTCCGGGTATCGAGCCCGGGACCTCTCCAACAATGGAGAGGTCCCGGGTTCGATACCCCTTAGAGTGTGTTGGTGTGCTGTAAAAAAATTTGTATTTGTTTACAACCCGCTCAGTGCATATAAGCGGTGTTCACGTTCACGTCCCCCTTCTTTTATTGTTTTTTTTACAATTTTCTTTATTGTTGTGGCAGGGTTGTGCAGGTCTCCTCATTAATCGCATTCATGCGTATAAATTCAAAGAGCTGCGGTATGGTTAGAGCATCCAGTAACTTCGGCTTTGTAAAAGCCGAAGTTACTAGATGCTCTTGCAAGAGTTCAAGGAGCGTGTGCTACTGCAAAGGCTCACCCGAAAAAACAATTTAGAAAATATAAAATCCTCGTCTGCGTCCAAACTGTGCCGACTTTCTGGTGCTTCTCGTCCCTAACAAATATTCCGTCTTTCAAAAGGGAGGAAGCCGCGATAACATCGTAAGGTGCTTCTCGCCACTTCAACTGGCAGCACGACGGGAGAAGTGAACGCCGCATAAGGGCCATTTTCCGCCACGGCGCGGTGACACTAGAATCCCTCCAGCTTACAAAGCCTAGATCAAAGGGAGTGCCCATTACAAATCATGGGGAGCGTTTGCAACGGAATGGCGGACGCCTCCCGCGCCCATTGGTCACAAGCGCGCATGCGCTGTGTTGTCGCGTGGAAAGGGGAAAAGCAGGCGGAGAAGCAGAGACAACCTGTAGACGATTATCTCAATGATTTAAATGGAGCTTTCGTTTAGCCGTAAGGCCATTATTCGACAATTGGCAGTGCAACCAACGAAGCACAGGCAGGGCTTGCAACACTTTGGTCTCTTCATCTCCGCTGATTTTTTATCGTTTCGTTCCTAGTGACGTTAATCATTTTAGGGTTCAGTGACGAGAATGTTTTAAGCAACACTTGGGGAGACGCGATTCAATAACCTGCGAGCAATGTGGGCACTAACCACCTTAGTCGCTACTCTCCTTCTACGAGGGTAAGTAATTCACGTATCTCTATTGGAACGCGAAGAGATCGGAAATAGCGAGTTTTAGAACAGCGTTCTCAAGAAATTTGCGTGCGCAAATAAATAGCGCCGTCGCCACGCGCCAATTCAAAACGCGGTTTGGATTCCGCGCAAGAACAGTGGCGACGACGATATGTGTTGGCGAACGCCAAGCTTTTTGGGTACATCATTAAAAACAGAGCGTGAAACTTATCTAAACGATAAAGTATTTACTGGAATTCTTTCGGATAGACTGTATATCTAGGGCATCCCTTTCTCGTAGTCCTCACAAAACGTATATTTGGCATTGTTCGGTGTAGTCTGACAAACTTTAATATAACGCTTCATTTGCCTGCACGTATTGTAGCGCTAGTTCTTTATAATATCTATTTTTAGTCGGCACATCAGGTGGCTTGGGCTAAGTGAAATAGGAGCGTTGAGAGGAATAGTTAGACCCTACCCATGTAAGAACTTGATCTGCTCCATCAACGCAAGCTGCGTCTCAGCATTATTAGAAATTTACAATGGATGAGCATATGCCCTCTACTTTGAACTATGTGATAAAGGACACATAATCTGGGGGGTGATTACTATCTTACACCGTGGTGGTGATTCAAAACTATAAAACGAACGACTGGTGCCGTGCTCACAACTCAGTTCCCAAATGGTTTATTGGTGTCAGTAAAACAGACCCACAATACAATTAGTGTAATTAGAGTAAACTGCCATAATATGCTGTATCCTGAACGGCCGGATATTCAACGAGCAAAATATATTCCAGTCTGGAAAGAATCGGCGGAGCCAGGAAATTACTTGCTGAGTGTGGCGATAGCATAATCGGAATAGGTTACATTTGTGTCATAGTGAACATAAGTTAATTCAACCACTCATGGGCCAAAGTAGTTGTAACTGTAAGTATATTACCTTTTTTTAAATTAATATACAAAGGTATATCAGATGTTCATCAAAGATCTCATACATTAGCCACTCTAAGGCTGACCCAAATAGAACACATTGTAAACATATTTACGCGCGTTTCAGCGGGTGTAATCTCTGCATTTGGCGGGCACTTTTTTTTACAAAAGGGAGGAGGGGAAGGTAGCTAAACCACACAGTGCGCTTTTCGTCGACGTCTTCTCGGCGTTTGGTGCCGTATGGCCCCGACTCACGCTTTTCATGAAGCGATGCAAAACGTAGATCAGCGTTATATTATTGCTTTTCGCTGGGGAACAGAAACAACTGAGTGTTAATCAATCACAAAAGCCTAATTTGCTAACGCTTGTCTCAAATATGTTCCTTGCAACAGCCGCGTCGCCAACAAGTCCCGGTGGGAGTACGATCGCGAGCTTTGCAAAAAAACCTTTTCTTTTAGATTTTTTTTTCACACCACCCGTCACATAGATGGTCTTTTCTTCTGTCACAGTCGCTCTTCTCTCGTTCTAAAGAAATATAGCAATTTCGTACAGTTCGCCGGTAAACCGTTCAACGCTACAAGCGAGCGTCCATTTCGGCGGTTGAGTCAAGCGAGCCAGCCGGCCGTAAAGCTAGGCAAGCCACTAGGCAAGCCGATCCTCGAGCATTTTCCGGCTGTCAAATCGCGAGCTGATTAGCCGCCACCGCGCCGTATGCTTTCGGACACGCCACGCCGAAATGCGCCAAAGCGCCGAGATCTGTCTCGGTTCCCAAGCAGCACATAAACGTGAAGAAAACGTCGAAAGAACGTCGAAGACGTCTGTAACGTGACGTCGTACAACGTCGAAGGTCCGGACGTTACCTTCCTTCGACGTCGATGAGACCTTTAAATGTCCGCGAGAAAAGGTGCACAGGAGGTCGAGAAAACGTTCCCAATGACGTTTGTCACACGTCACATGCACGTCTCAGTGGGCCGTTGCGTCCTCCCTCGACGGTTATGATACGTGTGTTTACGACATCCGGACTACCAACGACGTTCCTAGAACGTCGAGACAACATTCCAAATTACGTTCCCTAGGCGTCGTGGGGAAGACGTTGTGTCCACCCCCCCCCCCCCCCCCCCAACTAAAAAAAAAAAAAAGTTACTTCTTGAGTATTATTGCGAAGGCAAGTTGCTCTCATGCCAGTACGAAGGAAGTAACTAAAACACAGGTTTGGTACGAACTGTTTATTTTACCATGTTCAGACACGAGATGCGATACGGAGCACCGCCGAAAGACGTCTCTGGATGTGCCAGCCAGAAGTATATAAAACAAACAAATTCACGTAAAGAAATGCACAAGGGACGATGTCACGCTGCGGGGAATGTTCCACCGCTTACCTTGTTCTGCTTCTGATTAATCCGCTGACGCGCGTGCTTTACCCACCCCATCGCACATAGCTGGTACTCTCGCTGCGTTCACGGGAATGGATTCAGAAGTGGGATCCCGTCCGCTGGGCGTTCTTGACTGGGATCGTCGGAGGCGTCTGAAGAGCCTTGATCGGAGACTGGACATGACGCGCCATTATCTGCACTGCCCCTTCTTTTCTGGGGGGCGTCATTCATATCCTCACAGGCACCTTGATCCGAGCAGTAATACGATTCAGCGTGTGAAGCGTCATGGCCTTGAAAAAGGTCCACGAGCCGTGACTGAACACGACGGCGTTTTGGGCGATCACCGACTTCTTCCTAGGGGCGACTTGAGCGACTCAGTCTGGACAGCATTATAGAGAAATCGAATCGCAGCACTTCCACTGTATGCAGACTCGAAAAAAATCACGGCGACAAGCAGCCTGCCTCGTAGACCCTGTAGACTGACTTTTGGAAAAAGCTGGACCGGGTTATACCCAGAGCTGTTCTCTCTGAGCCAACATAGAATTCAGCGAAATATTTTAGGAACGGCTGAGAAAATACGTGCACCCGGAACTAATGCTTGTCGATTGTTCGTCGCCATTATCTTCTCGCACTTTTCTCTCTCGCCCTCTTCTTGCCGAGTTTCCCGATGCATCGCATGGGGCTCTATGGAGATGCCACTATAGTCGGTTAGAAGTTAAAGGACCCATGAAACGAATTTTGGGCTGGAATAAATCGATTTATATTGGGAGTTTACTAATAGCACATCGTTCAGAGGGCCAAAATACAAAAGGTAGAAAGTCAAAAGGCCTGACTTTCGGTACGAAAATTTGAAAACACAGCGGACTATTTCGTACCTCCTTCCCTTCGTAAGCCCTGTGCCTTTTCACCGTGATACATCCGCAGACCCCGCAGCGCGTCACCGAGCCCCCGCAGAGCGTCATCGGGCCCAAACGAAGGTCACACGACACCGGAGCTCACTTATTCCCTTCACCCCTAAGCTGACATTGTGGTGGAAGCTACGCGCTTGCCGGACCAATCAGCCGCCCCCCTTTCATCACCTGATCTCATTCTCTGCATGTGGTTATGCGCGAGAGAGCGTGATCACGTGGCAAAAGTGTGGCTGGCCCAAGGAGCACGTAGCTTCCACAGTACTGTCAGCTTCGGGGTGAACGGGGTGGGGAAAGCAACTTTTGTCTGAATTATGAGCGACGGGCTAATCTTCTAGGGGGAGAATGGATGTGTCCGGATTAGACAAACGAGAGTCCGAGCAAGAGGGGACTCCCCCTTTCCGTCTCCTTGAACTGTTTGGTAGAATGCGCTATTTATGAGTTGAGGAGGAAAGCTAAACAGGAAAAGAGAAGCTCCTCCCACAGGCGTGGTTCGCCGGTTTCAAATCCCTCCGCAATCAAAAGAAGAGTTCACTTGAAACGCTCCTTGGTCCGCTTCAATGGATAGATAATGGCCACAGAGTGGTGCCAACTTGTCTCCGACCCCCACTTTTTAAGAAAGCGACCTTTGTATTCATCGGAGAAGGAACCGAGCCCCTGAAAGCAGCCTTTGTATCAATCGGAGGGGGAAGCTAATCCCCGAAAGTCGTCTTTGTTTCCATCGGAAGGGGGAAGACTTAATCTCCCTCTCGTGGCTTCCACAATGCTAAGTCAAAGTCGAGAGATAAAGCAATTATGTACAGAAAGGCACGACCCCCCTCGCGCGTTGGCCGCAACGTCACGGAAACGATGGGACGCTATTGGATGCGGAGGTGGCGGAGGGATATATGATTCCCTTTGAGGGGCATTTGCCGCTACCTTCTTGACTTGTAACCTACTATAGCATCTCTTCTGCCTGCCTTTCTCCCTCTCTCTCACGCCGCGTTGGCGCCGGCTTTGTTTTTTTTTTGTTTTTTTTTTGTTGCCGACACGTAGGTGCGGGCTGGACTTGAACGCTTTTTGGACCGTCATCTGGGGCATTCAACGGTTGGCATCATGAGTGCCAATCTTCACAAACTGTTGACAGTGTCTACCGGATTTCGCCATTGTCGGGCATTTATTTTTTGGAGTAGAGTTCAAAAATGCGCCGGCGTGCGATTTTTGTTTGGGTACGTCATCAGTGCTAAAGAAAGCAAGATCTGTTTTGACAGTCACGTAACAAGACTGCGCACCGATCTACCGAAAGCGCTCATGTGCTGGAGGTTGGTGTTGTGGACGAACTGTGATGTTGATGCGAATTTTGTGGTTCTGCGCAAGTGAGCATGGGTAACGAAACACGAAGAGAAATTGCCGAACCTTAAAACAATGCCAGGTGGTCGTGGAGTAGTATGGATGCTCCCTGGAAATGATGCATGCCTGAAATCACCTGGAGAGGAGGTAGTGTGGTGACGCGCCTGTGGCGCGTCCAGGACCTTACGGAAGACGACAACGCGCGTGCAAAAAACAAGAATGGCACAATTCGATCCATTCTAGACGCCATGGGCTTCACTTCGCAAATCAGAACCGTAACAAAATTTTGAACAAACCAAAAGTATAACAAGCACTTGTAAAAGGAATGATATTCCCAACATGCCTTCATATTTTTTTTCCTTCACTGTACATTGAGTTTTGTATATGCCCTCCCTAGCGTAATCCTATGTGCAATTAATAGTATCTTGAAATAAATAAATTAATGTATAAATAAATAAATTCCTGAAGCTCTCAAAAATTAAGCTTTGCTTGCGGCTCTTGAGCAGTGTCACCTTGACCACAGCTGTGATTAAGCTTTTAACATTGAACGCATATTATACGTGATTTACGGCTGGAGATGGAGCTGGAAAAGATAAAAAAACACAAAACAAAGGTTGTGGCATGACATCGCCAGGGCGTCAATGACAGGACAAAAATGGAACGTAACTTAAATATGTCCTCAACGTTGGACAAAACGTGAGTGGTCGACGTTGCCAGTACGTCCTGTATGTCGTTTACGACAGTTAGGTGTGAACGCGACGTCACTGAAACGTCTCTGACGGGACAATAATGTAACGTCACTAAGGACTTCATTTTAACGTCGAAGAAACGTGAGTGGTCGACGCTGCTAAAACGTCTAGTCTTGACGACGTGGCGACGATGACGACGTAGAAGTTGAAACATGACGTCGCCAGCACGTCACGGACAGGACGATAATGGAACGTCATTTATGAACTTCACGTCAACGCCAAAGAAACGTGAGCGTTGGACGTTGCCTGAACGTCGTGCCTCGACGTCGTTTGAACGTTGACGACGTTTGAGTTGAAATACAACGTCGTCACAACGTCCCTGATTGGACTATAATGGAACGTTATATAAGGACGTCACCTCAACGTCGAAAAAACGTCATCGAAGTCACGCGGGACGTCACGGACGTCAGGGACCTTTTCTCGACGTTTCCACGACGTTTTGTGCTGCTTGGGTCAGATCGCCGATTACGCGCGTATTTATGCCGACCAGGAGGCGTCGGGAAAGCGCTCGTCCCGACGCCCGCTATACGTCCGGATTACGTCCGCCAAAACGCCCGTAAATACGTCGAAAATAAACCATATGCGGTTAGGCCTTAAGACATTGCTATTCACCGAAGATTTAATGTTCTTTCGAGCTCTTGCTGATTTTACTGCTTGTGTCAAACTGAAGCAAGCTATCAGTGCCCTGAATGACTGGTGGAAAAATAACAAGTAAGAAATAGCAACGCTAATATATTTTGTCAAGTAAAGAGTTCCTCATCGTATTAAAATTCACTTTAGACAAATAATATATACGTATAGTGCGCTGAAATAGTGCGAAAGTTTTTTTGTGTATTTTTATATAGTAAATAAAAATTTTCTAAACTTGTGGCATTTACACAGGTACCGGCAAAACTCGTTTCCAGGATTTGGTAGCTGCGTACGTAAAATATTACTAACATGGGATGGTGTTCTTTGTTTTGTTTATTTTGTTGTACCATCAAAACATGATCTCGTTACTTGTTTTCCTTTTATCGCTACTGCCGTGTCCCACACATAAGACCCCTTGTCTTATTTTAGAATTAAACAGCAACATAAATAAAAAATGTCTTCAAATGTTTTTTTTTTTATTGATAGTACGGGCTACCGTGGGGCAGCCAAGGTAGGAAAGATATATCGATCAAGGTATACGACAAAGCAAACACAAAGTGTGGTAGCGCAGCAAAAACGTAGATAAAAAAGACATGACATATATAAATCAGGAACACTTCTTATTCTTTTATATTGTATTATATTTGAACAACGCATGTTATCATAGTTCGCTCGCGATCACTAGAAGGAATATTCATTGTAACTGTCTCTTGCTTTTTCTATCTGGATCAGAGGGCTTATCTCGGCCGAGTTGCATCCCCTGAGCACGATATGGGACTGTTTCAACCACAGAAACACAAACACACTTAAATATACACAGATGTTTGTTCGACATTTTTGTGGTGTGTATTTTAACTCGGTGAAATATTTCAGTCGTGATAAGTTATTACGAATTCCTACCGCGGTCACGATCTCTTTCTTAAGAATTGTAAACGTGATTATTCATCTTTTTTTAAGCGTAGCTCTTAGGCGCCCGTTTCCGGCTTGAGCGGCGTCGGCGTCGCCGTCGGCGTAACCGCGCGGTGCAATATGGGACGCGTGACGTCACTGATGACGTCATCCGTGACGTCACTGATGACGTCATCGGCATCCGCATCGTCATCGTCACTGATGACGTCATCAGCATCAGCTTGGCGGGGATGACTACGGATTTGGAGGGGGCACTGGGATTTCCGGACATAGATGGACGAATGGATAGGGAAAGAATTGCGGTAACTAAGAGGAGATTGGAAGATTGGTGGAAGAGATCTAGGGAAGGATAAAGAGAAAAAAATACAGATAAAAATAAGCAATAAATTCACTGGAAAAGAGAGAGAGGGGGGATCTTTTATAACAAAATTCATACAAATTAAAAATAATGAAAGAAAGGGATGACGAAATGTTAGGCTAGGTGGCGCAAGCTGCCGCCCGTTGCAAAGGGTATAGCCATTACCATCCATCCATCCATCCATCCATCCAGCATCCGCATCGTAATCGTCATCATCACTGATGACGTCATCTTCATCCGCATCGTCACTGATGTGACGTCACTGATGACGTCATCGTCACGTGACCCCCCCCCCCCCCCGAGGTCACGTGAACCCCCAGGTCACGTGACCCCTGTGGGAACCACGTGTTCCCCGCATCCCTATCTAGGCCTAGCTCAGGCAGGCCGTGGGACGTCGCCACGTGGGGGCGCGTCCCGGATGCGAGGGCGAAGCCGTATTCCCTGGTGGGCGGCTTTCCCTCGTCCTTCTCGGGTGATTTGCCGAAGGCACACCCCTCGGGATTATGACTTGGACGCGTCCGCCCCTCCGGGGAGCCACCTACATCCGACCCACCCTGGGCGCGTCCATTCCCGCAGGCTATATAACACGGCCCTAATCCAACGGGCGGGACTCTCGCTGGGGGAGGCTCTGCTCGACGGAGCCTTCCTATCTTTACCTGATCCTCCCCCTCCGTGATACTGTCAATTGCGGCAGCGCGGACTCCGACTGGTGATCCTGTCAAAAGAGACAGCGCCGTCATCTCCACCATTGTTGGCCCTCAGGGCAAGCGTGTGACACCTGAGTCAATAAACACGTCTTTATCCGGACCCAAGGAACCTTCTGTGTTTCTAAGTGGTACCCCATAAAAGGGGAAACCCACATCTGGCGCCCCAACGTGCGGCCTGTCCGGCGACTGCAAACAAAGCAGCACTCTCGCAATCACAGCGAACCAGGCCAATTTCCGGCCAAGAACTTCGTGGACGGAGGGAGAGGCGAACGCCCAAAACCCGATGCCACTCAACGGCTTTGTGGCCACATCAGCCACGCACGGACACAATGAGCAAGTGTCCTTTCAGCCGAGCTCCCCTAATGGGTATGACGCACACTGCCCGGAATGCAACCGAGGCACTCCTTCTCGGAGCGCGCCAGCCTTCGTCGCTGAGCCAAGCCCACCCGCGACTTTCGAAGTCAACACGGGTCTGACGAGACAAGAGACGATGGCGCAACAGCAGGCAAATGCAGCCTCTTACAGCTTCGATCTCTTAACCTCAGACTGGCCGTCAGCTTCTCCGCACGGAGATAACACTGACGCCGTCTACGAGCCGCAGCACAGCACAGCTGCTACAGGCGCACCAAACCACTCGGCGGGCCCACACAGAGGGAACAACCCGCCAGCCGCACATGCGGAGAGCGATTCTCACCACAGAGAAAACACGCTCGGCGCGTATCACCCCCTGCTAGAAAACGCAGCGCGGGTGATCGAAAGCCTGACGGGCGCACTGCAAACAGCAGTTAGGCCCCCGCCGCCGACACGGCCACCGGTCAGAATCCCTATCCCGACATACCGAGGGTACGGAGACCGAGTGAGTGCGACAGACTTCCTCGAAAACCTGAAAAAGTACCAACAGGCCATGGGAATGTCGGACCACGAGATACTTGAACGCATCTTGCCAATCTCGTTGGTGGACCAAGCGGCGCGGTGGCTCCGTCTAACCGGAAGCCAGCTGTCGTCGATCGAGCAGTTCCGCAAGGCATTTCGCCAGGAATTCCTCCCTGCAGACTACGAACGCAGGATGAGGCGAGAGCTCGAACAACGGACCCAACACCCAGACGAGTCACTGTTGGAGTTCGTTAGGGCGATGCAAGAGCTCTTTGAGCTAGCAGAACCCTCAGCGCCCAATGCAGAGCGGGTAGAGCGAGTCATTCGACAATCGCACCCGACTTTTGCGGCGTATCTCCGAGGCAGTCGCTTTCGCGACTTGAACGAACTGGCCTCGGAGGCTCGGCGGATTCAGGGAGACATTCTTGCCGCACGAGCGTATCGTCCCCCACCACCAGCATCAACGGCACTCGAGCCGCGCTGCGCTTGGAACGGGGACGCGGCGTCCCGAAACAGGAGACACGAAGCCGCCCACTACGCAAACGAGCAAAGTCGAAACACGTACGACATATCAGATCGTGCGCTCGACCCGTACTCCTACGAACGGCGGGCAGCAGAGACTGTGCCGCAGTTCAAGAGGCGAGATCGGAACACAGAGTTACCGACGCCACGGGAGGAAACGCAGCCACGTCCAAACCCACAGGACGAAAGGCGCGGCGCGCATCAAAACGCGCGACAGGACTCAAGAAAAGTCCCGCAACAACGTTGCTTTCGCTGTAATAGCGCCAACCACCTGGTTCGACAATGCCCAGAACGGCAGAACCCTGGTCCCCAACAGTCGGGAAACGAGCAAAGCCACCGATAACCAACCCGGCGGCTCAAAATGGCACGGAGCAAGAGACTCTTTTGCCTACAGCCTACAGAATAGGCTTTCCGACCGGCACGCTGGCACCATTCATAGCCCTGACGATTGTCGGTCGGACGTTCAAGGCACTGCTGGACACAGGAGCCAGCGCCTCGCTTTTCGGCGACGAAGTGTTGACCCACCTCCAGCAAAACTCAGTGCATATGAGGGAGGGCAACACGGCCTTTCGACTCGCGTGCGGTACCGCCCATTCAAGCGGTACTGTGCGGTTGGTTGCGAGATGGGAGAATCGAGTAAGACGGCAACGCTTCGTTCATCTCCCCAGTCTTTCCGTTCCGATCATCCTGGGCAGAGATTTTCTCGCCAAAACAGGGATCGTGATCGACGTGAGTAGCGGTGGCTACCGAGAGGGCACATTCGCACCTCTGAAACCCTTCTGCGAACCCCCAACGCCAGAAAAAACACTGGTTAATGGGGCAGGCAGCACCTGCCAAGACAAGGCAACAGAATCACAAAAACCGGGTATCAACCCCTCGACAGGTACCCCGACGCGGTTGCAAACAAGCGCCGTAGCGTCGGAGGTCACCCACCCCCTGCTGACTGAGTCATGCTACGGGTCAGGGCAAGAAAAAGCCCGTTTGTCGACATTATTGCGACGCTATGACGCCATGTTCACGGAGCGTCCCGGGTGCACAAACGAAGTGCGACACCGGATCGACACGGGCGATGCGCTTCCTCGGAGGCAAAACGCACGACCCGTCAGTCTGGCTAAACGAAAAGCCATCGACGTCGCTTTGGACGAAATGATCGACACCGGAGTTGTCCGGCGGTCAAACAGTCCCTGGGGATTTCCCGTTGTGTTGGTCCCAAAAAAGGACGGCAGCTCACGTCTCTGCGTAGACTATCGGCGTCTAAATGACGTAACGCGGAAAGACGCATATCCGCTTCCGAGCATTGACTCGATCCTTTCCAACCTCGGCAGCGCACGGTATTTCACAACCCTGGACGCCAGCCGAGGCTACCTCCAAGTTCAAATGGAGGCGGGTGACGAGGCAAAAACAGCCTTTGTGTGTCACCGCGGGCTTTTCGAATTCACAAGAATGCCCTTTGGTCTGTGCGGAGCGCCAATGACGTTCCAACGCTTGATTGACCGAGTACTGGGAGAAGCCAAATGGAAACATGCAATGGCCTATCTCGACGACATTGTCGTGTACTCCAACACCTTCGAAGATCATCTACGAGATCTGAAGGATGTGTTCGACAGGCTAAAGGCCGCGGGTATCACATTAAACCCAGAAAAGGCCCAAATAGCCGAAACCCGCATCAACTTGCTTGGGTTCACGCTCGACTGCGGGCGCATCGCGCCAAACCCCGAGAAGCTAAAGGCTATCCGGGAGTTTCCGGCGCCGACGGACGTAAACTCGCTCCGTCGCTATCTGGGAATGGTAAACTTTTACCGCCAATTCATCCCAAACTGCGCATCACTCCAAGCGCCACTAACGCGGCTACTGAGAAAGACCGTGAGATGGAGTTGGGGTCCCGAGCAGGAGGCAGCATTCCGCTGCACCTCCAAAGCGCTCGCGGACACAGCTGAACTAAAGCTGCCCGACTTGAACAAGCCTTTCGTGATCCAAACGGACGCGAGCAAACTGGGCTTGGGAGCGGTCCTGCTCCAAGAGCACGAGGGAGTGCTTGGTCCGGTAGCTTTTGCTAGCCGCTCGCTGACACCCGCTGAGGTGAACTACAGCACATGTGAACAAGAGTGCTTGGCCATTGTTTTTGCCCTGAAGCGCTTCGACATTTATGTCGACGGGACCACGTTCACGATCGAAACAGATCACCAGAGCCTAATATGGCTGTCCAGACTTCGCGAACCCGCAGGACGGTTAGCGAGATGGGCCTTGCTACTGCAGAAATACGACTATGTCGTGCGGTACAGGAAAGGCAGCACAAACGTGGTGGCCGACGCACTGTCGCGAGCCCCCGTAGACTGCGCAAATCTTTCCGCGAGGACCCAGGCCGAGCCAACGGCAAACTCCAAGCCAGGCGAAGCCGAAAATCAGTCCAAAATGGAGGCAGCACCACTGACCTCCTCGGACGAAAACGTGAACCACATAGACGCAGTGAGCGCAGTGGGGATCGTGTTCAGCAAAGAAGAGCTACTGAAAGCTCAGCAGAATGATCCGTTTTGTCGAAAGGTGATCGACGGACTCTCGAGTGAGTCGGACTCTGTGGAGTCGGGCGGCGCGTCCGCCGGGCGTACGACTGCTGGTATTGCAGTAAACGCCGAGTGTCGGGATGTATCTGGTACTGGTACTGACACGCTGGATCAATTTCTGCTGAACGCCGACGGGCTCCTGCTGAAGTATATCCCATCTGAGAAGGACACAGATAATGTGTTCAAGGTGGTAGTGCCAAAAAGTCTGAGGTGCGCAGTAATGCGTTACTATCACGACTCGCACTTGGCCGGACATGCGAGCGGCTCCAAGACTTACACAAAGTTATGCCACATCGCAACCTGGCCGGGCATGAAAAGGGACGTATTTCGCTACGCCCGCACGTGCCACACTTGCCAAAGCTTCAAACCAAGAGGCGGCAAACCTCCGGGCCTAATGCAGCCGATCCACAGCCAAGAACCATGGTCTTTGGCGGCTTGCGACGTGGTCGGCCCTTTACCAAGGAGCCCCAAAGGACACCAGTATCTGTTGGTTGTCACTGACCACTTCAGCAAATGGGTAGAACTTTTCCCACTACGAAAGCTGACGGCCCGAGCAATCACTGAAAAGCTCATGGAGGTGTTTACCCGATTCGGGTTCGCTGAAGCTCTTCTAACAGATAGAGCAAGCTACTTCGTCGGGAAGATATTTGTGGACGCTTGCAAAGCGCTGGGCATCAAGCACAGAACAACCACACCCTACCACCCACAGGCGAACATCACGGAGCGATGTAACAGAAACATCAAACCCATGCTGGCAGCATTCGCCGAAAAGCACCGCGACTGGGACGCATACATTCCCGAGATTGGGTTCGCTCTCCGTTCCACTGTCAATCGTTCGACAGGTTTCACCCCCGCCTTCCTCACATTTGGAAGAGAATTGCCGAATCCAATGGACCGCGTCCTGGGGGCAAACGCTGGGGTGAGCGACGCACAGTCGAAACATACTGAACATGCGCGCACGCTACAAACCCGGATGACGAAAGCTTTCTCGGAGGCCCGTCGCAATCTCGGGGTAGCGCGAGCTAAACAAAAAGCTCAGTACGACCGCTCTCGCCGGGATCTCCGCTACAAAGTAGGCGATCTCGTGCTCAGACGAAACCATGTTCTGAGCGATGCCAGCAAAGGCTTTTCTGCTTCACTGGCACCAAAGTGGTTGGGCCCGTACCGAGTGCACGAAGTATTGTCACCACTCGTGTACAAGCTGACTGAGAAAGACTCAAGAAAAGTCAGCGGGCCTGTGCATGTCTGCGATCTCAAACCCTACAACGAAAGGGAAGAGGAGGGGGACGAACAAACGCAGCCCCCGCGGCAATATGCACGCAAAACGCGAGATAACGCCGACGATGAACAACAGGCGTCTCGCTACAATCTGCGAACTCGGAAAAACTAATATCCGAAGTTTTCGTAGAGGCAGCCCCAGTAAGTGGCGAAATGTCACATTAAGGGAAGTGCAAATCATAATGCACCTGCTGCCTTCGCGAACGCGCCGGACACCATTGTTTGCTGGCAAGCAGTGACCTAGATAGAAGGTCACCTCAGCGTTCGCTCTCGGATCAACCCGTAGGGGAATCCCCCGAACTACGGCATCCGAGGGAAAGGGTAGGCGTAACGGCCATTGGTCAGTTATTGCCACCTACGCTCACGTGTCCAACACGTCACCGCAAGAACGCGGTGCGAGCGTCGTCACAAGCGGTCGGAGACCAAGTGGTCATTCGACCGCAGTACGTCCCCGCATCCACGAAGAGGATCCGCAGCCAGTACGCGGCTTCGCGTCGTTCGGGAGCTGCTGTCTCCTGGCTACGGCAGTTCAGCGGCGTCCATGGACCACTGCTCGGGCTGCGCGTGACTCGTCAGGCAGCCCTGCTACCCCCGCCGGCCGCGGGCCAAGCCAGCGACCCGTCGTCTTCGTGCGACGCCGGGACCAACAACCGGTCACGGACTGCCCGCTCATCTTCTACGGGACCCGCGCGGCGGTCGGACAGCTCGCCGACCAGGGACCAGCCGTTCCCGTTCGTCCCGTGACAAGTCCCAAGGCCCACGACCACTTCCTCCAAGGACACTACGCCTGGTGAGCGAGCTACGGCAACGTCGAGAACGTCACCGAAGACGTCATGTTATTTGTTACCCCATGCATGTGGGAGCCGGCACCGCCGCGTTGTTTTTTGTTTTGTTTTGATTTTCGAGAGTCGGTAGGTTAATTTTTATTTTTCTTAAACCTACCTCAGCCTTAAGGAGGGGGGAGTGTGGGAACCACGTGTTCCCCGCATCCCTATCTAGGCCTAGCTCAGGCAGGCCGTGGGACGTCGCCACGTGGGGGCGCGTCCCGGATGCGAGGGCGAAGCCGTATTCCCTGGTGGGCGGCTTTCCCTCGTCCTTCTCGGGTGATTTGCCGAAGGCACACCCCTCGGGATTATGGCTTGGACGCGTCCGCCCCTCCGGGGAGCCACCTACATCCGACCCACCCTGGGCGCGTCCATTCCCGCAGGCTATATAACACGGCCCTAATCCAACGGGCGGGACTCTCGCTGGGGGAGGCTCTGCTCGACGGAGCCTTCCTATCTTTTACCTGATCCTCCCCCTCCGTGATACTGTCAATTGCGGCAGCGCGGACTCCGACTGGTGATCCTGTCAAAAGAGACAGCGCCGTCATCTCCACCATTGTTGGCCCTCAGGGCAAGCGTGTGACACCTGAGTCAATAAACACGTCTTTATCCGGACCCAAAGAACCTTCTGTGTTTCTAAGTGGTACCCCATAAAAGGGGAAACCCACACCCCCCAGTACCCTTCCCTCCTCCTCCTCAAGAGCTGCGCTCTAATTCGGCGTTACAGAGAGTTTCAACGGCTTTGACTTTTTTTTTGTTGATTGTTTAATACCTCATTTACACGTGCACACTTAACTGCTCTTACGCTTAACATCAATTGCCACAATGTACTCTTGAGCAACTTTCAGTGGCTGTGCAGTTAAAGCTTCGGGCACACACGCGTTTGCGCATCTTGAGAGCCCATCGAAGCTCTGCACGCACACTCTACACGTTTTCCGAAATAGCTTTCCGAGAGTATAGTGCGGTAGCAACTGTGGTTCAGCGTAACTGCGGTTAAGGGTGACTTAACTTCGTTCAATGGTGCCCGTGTAACTATTGCCACGCGCGTCGGCGAGCAAGCGCGTGCGTGGCCGAGTGGTTACCGCGCTTGACTGCCGCGCGGAAGGTGTAGGTTCGATTCCAGCCAGGGGACTGTCCTTTTATTTACACTTTCAACTGGGCCTTCTCGTAAGTTCGAGAACATTCTCGTCGGATCGAGTTCCGAAAGTTCTATGCCGAATGATCCAGAAACCCACGAGGGTACTGGGACTTCGCCTCAGCGTTCGATCCTGCTGCTTCGCCGCCTTCGACGCCCGCGACGCTCTGTTGTTATCTTTCTTTCTCTTTTTATTTTTGGGCACAAGTTCGCCCCATTAAACGTTCAGTTCACTCAGTCATTTGCCGCCTCATCACTTGTCATTCGTGACATTCTGGTGGAGGTGCGGGGTACGCACTCTATGTTTCTCAACCGTACCCCTCCGAGGACCCGTTCGGCAAGTCCCCCTCCAAGTCGTCGACTCGTGGAAGAGGCAGGGCCTCGGGCAAGCCAACGTCTGCAAGGACAACGCCCTGAGTTTGGCCCACTAACGGACAAAACAAAGAAGCTACCGAAGCCGAAGATGAACTCCACGGACCAGCCGACGGAAAATCCCCAAGCAGCACCGTCCTACGTCTTCCTGCCTGTGGTTCCCGTGTGCCGACGCCATTCCACGGTGAAATCTACGAGGACGTAGAAGACTGGCTGCAGCACTACGAACGTGTGGCCCGCTACAACTCATGGACGGCAGAACAGCGCCTCCAAAACATTTACTTTGCACGGGAGGGAACGGCAAGAAAATGGTTTGAGAACCACGAGGCTTCCCTCACGACGTGGGAGACATGCGTGGAGGAGCTAAAGCGCACCTTCACAAACCAACACCGACGTCAACGAGCCGAGGACATGCTTCAAATAAGATGACAAGGTCTGAACGAGAGCGAGACAAGCTTCACTGAAGATGTCCTACGCCTGTGCGCCCGTGCCGACCCTGGAGCCGCCGAAGACAAGAAGCTGCGCGTCCTCATGAGAGGCGTGAAAAGCGAGATTTTTGGCGGCCTCGTTCGCAATCCACCGACGACCGTAGATGAATTTGTTGCTGAGGCAACTAACATTGAACGAGCGCTGTCGGCCAGGGCGGGTCATTATCAGAGAGTCGCCGGCGTAGCTGCCACCTCATCCCTTCCATCTTCCCTCCCTGACCTCGGCGAAGTTGGCATCGAGAACCTTCGGGAGGTCATTCGGGATGTGGTTCGAGAAGAACTGAAGCGGTTGCTCCCTTCTCCTGAACGACCCGCCGCTGTTTCAATCGCCGAGGCTGTTCGCGAGGAGGTACACCGGGCCCTCTTGCCAGAGGTCCCCGTCGCAGTGGCTCCCGAACAGCCGGTCCTGTCCTACGGCGCCGCCGCCAAGAGAGAACCTCCCGTCACAGCACACTACCAGCCATCTCCCAGACGTGAGGCACCGGCGCCGCAGTATGCTCCACGCCCAGAGCAGCGTGGTGCGAGGAAGACCGACGTTTGAAGGACGGCCGATCGACGCCCCATGTGCTACCACTGTGGTGAAGCGGACCACATCTACCGACGATGCCCCTACCGCCAGCTGGGCCTACGAGGGTTTGCGCCCAACGACCCTCGACCACGTCTTGGAGAGCGACCTCGGGACATCGAGGACTACCTCCGCCGCTGTTCATCTCCTGAGTCGTCTCCTCGCCGGGTATTCCGTTCACCATCTCCTCGACGCTCGCCATCGCCCTTCCGCCGGTCTCGCCGAGACAGCCTGTCACCCATCGCTTCCCGTCGGGAAAACTAGGCGCGGCAATGCCGGGAGGTGGCGTTGCCGATGACAAGATCCTCCAAGATCGTCGGAGCTCTCCCACTCAAACGCCGCAACACCCCGAAACGACGTTTCTGTAACAGTGTCGAATAACCTCAACGGTATCATCGACGGCCACGACGTGACGGCACTCGTCGACACCGGAGCAGACTACTCCGTTTTGAGTGGGAGGCTCTCCCGCCGCCTTCGAAAAGTCATGACGCCGTGAGATGGACCTCAAATACGAACCGCCGGAGGACACCTCCTTACACCAGTCGGGAGATGCACTGCTCGTGTCGAGATCTACGGTGAGACGTGCCCTGTGAAGTTCGTCGTTCTACAAGACTGTTCCAGAGACGTCATTCTCGGCATGGACTTCCTGTGTGCATACGGCGCCGTCATCGACCTTGGTGAGAACAGATTGACGCTGCGCAAGCCTGTTCTGCCTTCAGAGAAACCCCAAACAGCGTCAGCCGCCGTCCGAGTCGCTGCCGACCACGTGAACTTGCCGCCGCGATCAAGTGTTGTCGTACCCGTCGTGACCGATGCAGCTACCCGCGGCGAAGTTGTTCTGGAAGGCAACCTCCAGTTGCTTCTAGGAAGAGAAATAGGCGTCGCACGAGGAGTAGCTGAACTTCAGGACGGCCGCACTGTGGTCCTCGTGACGAACTTCCGGAATGAAACGGAACACCTCACAAAAGGTGCAGCCGTTGGCCACGTCGAGGAACTCCGAAACTACGCCGAAATCGCCGCCATTACTGACGAATCCTCGCCACCTCAGCAAGACGGTACGTCGCCAGCGCAGCTCGACATCGACCCTAAACTTCCGAACCCGAAACGACGGCAGCTGATTAACCTCCTAGCCGAATACCGTGACTGCTTTGCGACGTCGTCGAAGGTGCGTCAAACAGCCGTTGCGAAGCACCGCATCGTTACCGAGGACGACACGCGCCCTCTGCATCGATCACCGTACAGAGTCTCCGTTAAAGAAAGGGAGGTGATCCAGGAGCAAGTTCAAGAGATGCTGAACGACGACATAATCCAGCCATCAAGCAGTCCGTGGGCCTCTCCAGTCGTACTGGTTAAGAAGAAGGACGGAACGCTTAGGTTCTGCGTGGACTACCGACAGCTGAACGCGGTGACGAAGAAAGACGTCTATCCACTCCCCCGCATCGACCACACTTTAGACCGGCTGCGCCACTCCCGATACTTTTCATCGATGGACCTGAAGAGCGGCTACTGGCAGATCGAGGTCGACGAACGGGACCGAGAAAAGACAGCCTTCGTCACGCCGGATGGACTGTATGAGTTCAAAGTGATGCCCTTCGGACTGTGCACGGAGCCAGCAACTTTCCAGCATGTAATGAACACCGTACTGGCAGGACTGAAGTGGCAGAGCTGTCTCGTCTACCTCGACGACGTCGTAGTGTTTTCCGGCGACTTCGACGAGCACTTCCGACGACTCCGAGCTGTTCTCCAAGCCATACGGACCGCCGGACGCACCCTGAAGCCGTCAAAGTGTCGGTTCGCCTATGACGA